>OZ005655.1:145755804-146200804 GCA_963930645.1 Salticus scenicus | reverse complement strand
ATTATTAAATGTTTTAAAGTTTATACTAAATTATTTAGACAGTTTTCACACACACAACTATTTGAAACTTATCAATCCTAATTAAGTTTCTCAAATGGCAATCCCATATAATCTTCGAAATATTCAATTCGAATTTTCTGCAATTATTTGATTTTACGTTATGCTTATAACAGTCATTTTATATTCAAACCAGTACTTTGTTTACAATATAGTATAAGAAAGTAATTATCATTTTGCATCGAATTTCTTGGCCTTCTAAAAATTTAGCGAAGCACTTCCATTAATTATATTCAATAGACATCAATGTATTTACTTAATTTTGAATAGCCTTATGTATATTTTACTGTGTATACACACCACATAGTATACTTAAAAACAGCACAATATGAAAAACACGTAACACATCTCGAAATGAAATTTCAGAATCTTCAATGTATAGTCTTAATATATTCGAATTCTTTTGTGTGGCCTTGTAGACAAATTTAAATGATTTTGATATCATATCACATACTAAACATGAATTCATGTATAAAAAATTGCTTTTTTATTTAATTTTGTTCTGTGCAGTCTAACCTGTACCTACTAGAAATTTCGCTCATAGACGTAATGTATTTTGATTCTCTTGGATGTCTCTGTACACCAATTATTTGTTCGATTGACAAAATGTTTCAAGTAGCATGCTATATGATATAAATTCAAAATACAGAGTTAGGACTTACTGCTACTATTTCTTCTTGATATATGCTGGTAACAGACATGAGGCACACACAGACACATACACACACATAGACACACAGATCAAGAGCTAAGTATTTTATATCGGAGTCAGAAAAACTCAAAACGTGTAAATAAAGTAAAATCTGAAATTGAAAAATTTGAACTAAAAATAATACTTTATCTACCATATATCGGTAAGTGAAAATAAAAATTTTAGTTGTTTTCTTACACCGAGCAAATATTGTTACACTTTTCAGCATTAAGAGAATACAGTTACACTTAAATCATTTTGGTTCTACCAAGCACACTTAAGAATACTTTTAATTAATCATTTTGGATTTTTTTACGAGCCTTTTTTTTTTTTTTTTTAATCGATCTTTTATTAATAAAAAGAATAATGCTCGTTACATATATGGAATTCTGAAAAATTACGTACAAATTGTAACTGTTCTTTCTTTAAACTACGACAGGCAATTTTTATACCATTTATCATATTTAGCTTTCTCTTACCCGTATATTTTAATGAAAATATTGTTTTGGGGTAAATTTTTCGAAATTAATATTCTGATAGATTTAAACTTTTGTGGTCCCTTGAATCACAAAATCTCGTTTCTTGCAGTTGGTCTATATGTGTATGTCTATCTGTGAGAATGTAATCAGAATAACTCTAGAACAAATTTTCGCAGAAAGTTCATGCTTGATATTCTACATCCGTACCATATGGAACTCCTATTCGGAACTTTTCGCTAACACCGAACAAATATTTACAGATACATAAAAAAAAATTCGTATTTATTACATCTATGCGCAAAATTTCTAGTAGGTACAGTTTAACATATTTAAACTGTGCAGAATGAAACAAAGGTATATTTTTTATATTCATAATATTGTGTCTATTCTATACAGAAAATGATATGAAGGGAATACAGAATATAATAGGAACCACTCGTTTACATTATCACACAAAATAATTCTGATAAGCCTATATTTGGAATCACTGAATTCGCATTTCAAGTTTTTGTATTTTGTAATGTACTAAATTTAAGTACGCTATGTGGTGTGTATGAAATTTATAGACAATGTGGGCTAACCAAAAGTAAGAGAAAACATTCTTTTTTATGGATTGTAATTGTTTGAAATGCTTTACTAATTTTACTAAGTCCAGGTAAAATACTTATGAAGATTAAAACAATCTCAACCAAACCATGTTGCAGACAACTAGTTTGAAGACTCATTTTCTTCTTGATCTTTTGCTACAGCTGGGCGTTTTGGGCTTCCCTATCCCCTGTATTCGAAAATCAAGCTTTTGGTGTTTGGTATGTGTATTTGTTAGTTATTAGTATAGACTGAAAAAACATAAAACTGCAAAAAAAATCAAATTTGGCCTTTTCAAGGTGAATTGATGATACCACTCAAAATATTTGACCAATATTGGTAAGTTTCAAGTAACGGCGTGCCTGAAAATTGTCCAATAATTTTGGGATAAATTTTTAAATTAACTGCACAGCCTTACATTTTTTTATAGATGTAGATAATATATGGAAATGGCAGATTATGGCTGTGGTAGCGACTCTCATGAAAGAAAGATGAGTCAAATAAATCCGTTTCCAAAATTATTTAAACTATTTCTAATGTATACACTGTATTTTTTATCTTATCTTTTAATCTGTAATCCTTTTTTTTTTTTTTTTTTTTTTTCGAATGCAGGATAAAAGAAAATTCAAAAAGTACCACCCAATTTTTTTTTCGGTTTTAGAAATTATTTCTTATTTAATTAAAAATGTAAAGAGCTTTAGCATTAAAATGCCCCCAATAAATTGTTTTTAAAAAGTAATTAAAAAAAAAAAACTTTGTAAGCAAGTACCATGAATTGCATAACTTATATATATTTTTCTTTTTACATTTTATGGTGTTTGCTTGTCCTTTATTTATTACAAACAGCCTTATCTCAAGACAAATGAAAGATACAGTCGGCAGCAAAAGTATCCGAGCACAAGCGAAAATTCCTATGTAAAAAAAGTACTCTTAATACTGTTCTGAAAAATAAATCCTTGTCGAATTATGTTCTTAGACTGACTAAGAACATGATTCGACAAGGATTTATTTAATAAAACAGTATTAAGAGTACTCTTTTTATATAGGGATTTTTGCCAGTGCTCGGATACTTTTGCTGCCGACTGTATATTAATCTGAACAAGGTTATAAATACTGGATCAATTTCTCACCGCTGAATCCCATATTTTTCCTTGAATATTAAAAATATTGAGAACGAGAAGAGCAATTTAGCTGGGCAATGTTAATAAACTAAGGTCATAAATTTTAATAAAATTTAGACTAGTAATAATTATGTAATATAACTGTAATATTTATGTTATAACCTAGTACCAGATACACCTAGAACACAGAGTTTCAATAAATGTTTTATATATGTTAGAGAGGGAAATGAAGAATATAGCTTAAATTTTAAAGCATCATAATTTGAGTTCTGGCGGGAAAATGTTGCGTTCAAAATACTTATGGGTTGAATTTTAAAAAAAAGTACTATCAGTTATACCTCTTAATAAATTATAACCTGTTGAAATGAATAATATGTAATCTGGCTATAACTCAAAATATCTGTCGTTTATCTCGTACTATAAAGTAAAAGTAAACGGAAAAATTTATAAAATTTTAAACCTTTTGTACATGCTATGCTACTGTAGAGCTAAATAACAAAATTAGATTTTTTATTCTTTGAATTAATTTACATGTATTAACTTAATTTTGTCCATGTATGTATATATATATATAATACAAGCATTATCTTCAGTCGAAAAAGGGTTTCACAATCTTTATACAAACTTTATAATATGTATTTGCGTATCTGAAGTTATGTTACTCATTGCTAACATGATGAATAATATAACTTTCAAATCCTTTTCAATCCCTTTAAAATAAAGTGTATATTATAATTTTATACTCTTGCGAATGATGTAGTGTCTGTTAATAAAATATGATTTTTTTTTCTAATCATATTAAAAACTAGTATGTTGTGGCCACCACAAGACTTTCTTCTATATTTTCCTATATACATATTCAATCAGTAACAATATTAAAAAAAAATAAAAAACGATTTTTTTTCTAATTTTTTTTGTTGTTGTTGTTAAAAGTAATACATATTCAGTCAGCAACAATATTTAAAAAAAAAAATTACGATATTTCTTCTAATTTTTTTTTTTTTTTTTGTTAAAAGTAAAATAAATCGATAACTTTGTTTTAAATTATCACAGATTTATGGTTCAACCATTCGTTTTAAAGGTATTGACGAGACCTGTCGAAAGATACCCATCTTGAAATTTTGCCCTCCCCCGGGGTACTTCCCTCCGGCGGGGGGGAACCGATGCCCCCACACGCACAATTTTTTTTCCTAGTTAACTATTACTATTATCAACGAGACCTTTCCAAAGATACCCATCTTGAAAATTTACTTCCCCGAGGGGGTACTTCCCCCTAGGGGGAGGGAACCGGTGCCCTAACATGCACAAAATTTTTTTCCTAGTTAACTACTACTATTATCAATAATCCATATCAATTTTACAATCACAAGTTTAAAATAACGCTCATTATGTACATTTATACGAAATTTTGTCCTATACTGCCATGTTAAAAGTTTACATAAAATGCGATCACAGCGCCACCTGCTGGGCGATTGATCCCAAAATCTAATCAGCACCATTCCATGTCAGGGTCCAACTATATACCAAGTTTGGTTCAATTTCATTCATTGGTTCGTGAGATACGGTGAAAACAAGAAACCACAAACACACACACACAGACAGACAGACAGACATTTTTTAAAAACTATCAATTCGTGTTCAGGACATCCCAAAACGTGTAGATCCGTCAAAAAACGGAGGTCGAAAATTTGCTCGAATCCAATACTTTCTCTATATTACATATAGAAGAAAATAAAAATATTTCTGGTAAATCATTCGAAAATTGAACTAAAATTATAACCATTTCTAATTTATATTAAAAAACATTAAAACATTTAATCTTTTATAAAAGTTTTATCTATATGCAAAAATAGCAATAATAAATAATTTTGATTTTTAGAACTTTAATTAATTTTATTGTTTTTAATTATAAAATTGAGTTGTAAAATAACTTGTTTTAATGGACATGATTTGGACATTGTTAATTATTGTTTTATGAGATTTTTACCTCCTAGTGTGAACTTTTAGTGTTTAATATATATATATATATATTTTTTACTTTTTTTTTCATTTCTTTTCTTTCTTTAATACATTTTTTTTTCTTACTTTATTCAGTATTGTCATTGATTGCACCATTTCGCATTTTGGTTACTATTAGGCCTAATACGATGATGGCAGATGTGATTATTTAATTCATCCAGAAAAAAAAAATATGATTTACGAAAATATCTTTTTAAAAGTTCAATAGTTTAATAAACCCTTATTTTAGAAATCTGTAAAAATTATTTTTCAAAGTGATTACTTTAAATTATTGTTACAATCGGTGTTTGTTATGATAAATTACACAACTCATATTTTCGCTATAAGTGAAAGCAACAAACAATTCTGTCATTTAAGAGGATTATTTATAGAAGTATTCCTACTGAATTTTATTTGAAAATTTACTTTAAAATAAAGCTTTTTTAGTTATGTTAATAGATAGACGCAATTTAATATTTTTTCTGTAATTTCTAAACTTTAATACATTTCATAAACATTCTAATTAAACAATTTATGTCATTTATTATCAGTTATTCAAGAAACATATTGTATGAACAGATTATTACTTTCTCTTGACCAATACAATATATAGAGAAAAGGAGTAAATTTTCAAAGTTCAGATTTTACTTCCGTAAATATGTTGTTCCCATCTGTGTGTGTGCCGGTTATCAGCATATCTCAAGAACAAATAACAGCAAGAAGTTCAAACACGATATTCGTATATGGATGCTATACTTAACTTTTTCTTGAGATCGCAAAAAAGGTTAGTGTATAAGGACATAAAAGAGAATTAAAATATATTATGTCTATGGGCGAAATTTCAGTTAGTTACATTTTAACACCATTAGATATCACTAAACAGAATTAAATCTATATAAATAAAATCAGACTTTGTCTGTAAATTTCTCAGAATAAAAAAAATTTGCGGTATCTTCACATTTTACACATCATGAAAACCAAAAACGACTTCATAAAATTTTCTATCTGCATGTGGGGGGAGGGGGAGAGGTCGTTGTGTCTGTGCCTGTAACGTTATTTTTGTCCGGGCATCACGTGAGAACGGCTGGACAGAATATAACGACACTTGTCAGGGATCAAGGATTTAGGTCTGTACCCAGTTTAAAATTATACCTATAGAACATTTCAAAATTTTGATTAGATTTAGAGATATGTGTAAAAAACACCTGTGCATGCGCCATAAGATTCTTGTCAGTAAAACGCTTTGAATGAAAATTCGTTATCTTTACGTTGTAGATATCAGGGAACCCCAAAATGGTTTCGGAATATTTTCTCTATGTGTATTTGAGAAGTGGACATGCATAGATTTTTTTTTTTTTTTTTGAGCAGGTATCATGTGAAAACGGCTGACAGAATTGAATTGCACTTGGTTAAAGTTAGGTCTGTGCCCAACTTAAAATTATATCCATCGAATAGTTTAAAATTTTATTTAGATTTACAGATGTGAGCAAAAAACTCTTCTGTAACCAATTAAAATTTATATCTAGATATTTGTGAATTTATATCTAGATATCTAAATCTGTATTTAGATACGTTAAAATGATTATATTCGACCTCTTTATTTTTATTTTATTATGTTTTTTCATAGATTTAGTAATTTATATAGATCTATCATCCCATCCGCGTTTGTAATGATCGATAGACGGCGCTTTGTGAACACTGCAGTTGTTAGTAAACATTAGCCACGTGTGTTCCATTAGTGTTCTTTTTGTTATTCTACTTAATATTCGTACTATAATTTCTCCGCCATTACATTATGGAAAATTGATTGCTTTTGGAAAAAATACTTCAGTGTATTCAAAGTTCGATCGGAAGTAGATTTTTAACTGAAGTTGAACAAATATTAGTTTCAAATCATCTGATTAATTCTTTACTTCCATTAGCCGAAGCAACTGAAATTTTAAATGTGTCATTTGGAAATAAATGGAAGCTCAATTCTGGATTTCTTGATCCTTTGGAGTTACACTGTGGCACACAAAAGTATGTGTTATCTTTTTTACCGTATTTATTCATTTTTATTCGATAAATATATGTGAAACTAAATATCCGCAAGCAATGGCGGCTGTATGGAATTCGAATTAAACCATGTTTATTGTAATTTCACCTTAGCCCACCAGAGGGCGAGCATTTCATTACAATCGCGGATTGTTATCATGCAAAACTTTTTGATGCCGAAACAATTTTTTGGCATCAGCCATACAGTCGTATTGAAACCACTGAAACTCTGCAATTGTATTAGAATAGAATATAATGTTGATGAACTTACAAAATGTCGAAATATTGGGTCTTTTAATTCTTCTAATAAATTTATGAAAAGAAATGGATAAGTTATTCTAAAAGTAAATTATGTTTGACTAAATTATGAAAAATATAATTTTTATAATCAGTTGCTTTGTTATTATTATGAAATAAAAACTGGTTTGATTTTTAATGAAATACGTTTTTTAAAGTTTGATATTTTTTAAGATTTTATATTAGTAAGTAATATAGAATTTTTAAAGTTCTTTTAAATGCAGTTAGCAGCGGCGTAGGTAAAGAACATTAGTTTTAGTATATAAAAAGAGTTTAACTTTAAATATTAACTAAATTAATAAATATATAAAAGAAAAAAAGAAAAAAAGAAAAATTTATTTGAAATCGTATCTGCAGTTTTTCATACCCCTTTAGTACATAAATTATTCATAAATTTTATTTTCTAAATTATCTGTGTGTATTCACTCGGAGAAAGACGACCATATTCTGGACTTTTCTCCGAGTAAAAAGGAATCATTTTTCCCCCCAATGATCAGTCTATATCTTATTACTATATCTATGTTTTTTTTTTTTTAATGTAAACTCTGAGTTTACTTACGCAGACGATATCTTTCCTTATTTTTGAAAGTTCTTTGTAAAATGTATATTTCCCTTTAAAAGTTAAGATTGTTTTGTATATAAAATATATTTTATCACACTCAAAGGTGATTAGACGTTGTGTTATTAGCTATATATATATATAAAAAAAAAAAAAGTTATTTAAAATGTATTATATTTTACAGGTAAGATTTTTCCATATTTTACTATTTCGTACATTTTAAGTAATTATTTTTATAAATTATTATAACTGCTATATTTATTTCTTTAACTTATAAAATAACCATTGCATGTATTATCTGGAAAAAATGCAATAATGTCTTTACAATAATTTGTGGAAATTATACTTGCGTCTGAATGATTATATTACATAAAAAATAAATAAAATGAAAGATGAAAAGCTGAAAATGTAATGTTTTACACAGGTTTGTTTGCTTTATCTTTTAATAAAAATAAATAAATAAATAAATAATCGCCAATAACGCGGTAATTGCCAAAAAGTTTCCCTTTTCCTGGCAATCAACTGGCTCATCTTTCCCACACTTTCTTATATTTCCATAATAAAGCAATGTTCCGTCTAATGTAATAGGTCTATGGATAAGTGTTAATAGGTTATTATACATTAGTTTTCATATATACTAAACAAAAGTATTTTATACTTTTAGTAATTTATAAGTAATGTTAATTTATCACAAAGAACTGAGTCCGTTAAATGACTTGGGTACAGCTTTAGTGCAGTACCCTTTTGCTGACACTTAAATTTTTGTTCCATTTTGGCGACGAATTAAAATGGCTATCGCAGTTACGTTAAAAAAAAAAAAAAAAAAAAAAAAAAAAAAAAAAAGACCATTCCGAGAAACGACGAGCTATTTCGGTGCCAAATTTCGCCAAGTAGGACTAGTAAATCTGCTCCAAAATATAATTATTATCGCTATTTCATGACGCATATATATTAAGTGATTCCCTATTATCTATATCGGATTCAAATATCGCCATATATTCAGTATTTGATGGAAATTCAATATAGAAAAAATTAATATATTTTCGATGCAGCTGAATATTGAAGAAAAGGTACAGGTTTAGAATAGGAGCATCTTAGCGACATTTTATTTACTAGCTATTGTACTAGCTTCTCGGAATTTAAATGGCAATAGAAATTATTATTATTATTTTTTTTTTTTTTTTTTGGGCGTTGAGAAATTTTTTATTCAAATCAGTGCATAAACAATTATGCAAATAAAAAACAATATTCTACATATTAACTATAAATAATCCATTCTCTTTCATCATCTGCAAAGTAAGCTTCAACTAAAATAAATATATTTTTTAATAATATACAGTGAATAAGAATTAAATTCCCGTGAAAAGAATGGGCACAACAGTTAGCGAACATAAATTTTCTATACGCATAAAAGCATAATTTTTGTAGGATATAATATAAAAAATTATTTGCAATTCGCTTACAGGGTCACAGAAGAGAATTCGGATATACTTGAAAAGGGTGAAGTGTATTTTTCACACTGTGTTGTTTTTAAATATACTGTATAGTCTGTATATATCTAGAGCTGCACAAAATTAAATGAATACATTTTTCTCTTCTGAAAATAACTAATTAAGGCACATTGTTAAATTACAACAAATCCATTAAAACCGCTGCGAAATGATATTTATTTTCATATACTCTATAGTGAACAAAATATTTGTTTGGAATCCAAATTTTACCACTCTTTTTTTTCTGTTTTTTGGTATAATTATGCAATTTGAGGATGCTAAAATAAAATGTTTACCCACTTATATCTGTACCTGTCTGTTATAACCATAATGTAAAGTTAAGTAACTGAAAGAAATACGAATTGAGCGTTTTAAAGATCATTTGACATTGCTATATGAATTACAAGGAGTGGTGAGTGTGAAATTTGTCTTAATAGTTTAGAATAAACTATTAAATTCAATAGCAGACTTTTCTTTTCTTTTTTCTTTCTTTTCTTTTCTTTTTTTTTTTTTTTTTTTTTTTTTTTTTTTTTTTTATGTGTGTGCTATGCTCAGTCGGGGGATTGTGGTGATTGATGGCTTTCCATCATTACTATTATTTCTAAAAAAACTGCTTCTAAAACTATCTTTACACTGTAAACGTAAACGTCTTAAATTCAGTTAAAAAAGTGTCTTAAACGTATGGTCATTTTTTAAGCGAAAAAACAATGTCTTACTTTTTAAGACACTTTTTTGCAACTGAAATTAAGACATTAAAATGTCTTAAAACACCGCCATGTTTTTTAGGCTTAGAAATTCCGCCATGTTAGGCTTAAAAACAACGCTATTTTTAAGGCTTTTTAATAAATAAATAAATAAATAAAGGTGGTCTGCGATTGTTTTTTTTCTGTTAAAAATAGATATTAGAACTCTCTAGAGCATTTAAAAAAAAAAAAAAAAAAAAAAAAAACATTTTTTAAAAAAGGCCTTTCTCCCTGCACTGGAATCGAACTCACATCAGTCGCGTAATACGATACCAAGCAACGGAAGTCGCAGTTAATGCCATGTACCTTGCCAATCAGGCCACCATTTCACATACGTGAGGTCCTTTTTATAATTATATGTAAGTCAGTATCAGCAAAACGCAGGTAATTATATGTTATAATTCATATTTATTGTTATAAATCTATTAATAATATACTATCTAACAGTTAATATGCATTATTATATTAAATTTTGTATCTAGATGTTTAGAATTTTAAAAAAATGCATATAAAATATGTGAAAAGCAATCCTTATTTCGCCCTGAATATTTTTGGATAACGATATCCTCCTTTAAACTGTTTTTTAAAAGAAAACAAATTATGAATACGAATACCGGAAAATTCGTTGTTTTACGCTTAAGAACAAGTAAATATGCGGATGAAAACAGATTTTAAATCGAAATTAAGAATAATAAATAAAAAACAGTGATGCACAAATTATTCAAGATTCGCTTTCATAGCTGTAAGTTACTTACTTTTATATTAATACTTTTTCTTTAAATATCAAATATTAGCTTTAAATACATAGTTTTGAATTTTTTTAACCGAACAATTTTTGCGTTATAATATATTGCTTTATGAGTTATAATAAGCATAATTTCATGCAAATATACACATATCTAGAGTAATATTCATCAAAAATTTAATTTCATAAATTAATATTCTTTAAATTGCTTACGCTTTACAACTTAATATGTAAAATGTATTATATTTATTGAATGAGGAAAGAAATTTAAATAGGCTAAGTACGTTGCTTAAAGTAGATTTCATATAAGAAAAAATGCCAAGAAATGCAAGTGTCTGAATTTCCAAAATGGACGAAAATTTAGACGCATTTGCTGTCTGAAATTTCTCATAGTTATGCATTTTAGATACTTTTTGTGTCTGAATTGGTATTTTAAACACATTTCTGTCTTAAATTAAGATATCTATAATGTCTTAGGTGTATATTAAGGCATTTACGTATCTTAAATGATTTTTCAGTTGTTTTTATGTCTTAAATTAAGACACCTTTATTTGCAGTGTAACTGTTCTTTCGTAATTTTAAGTGCAGCATTTGTTATCTTACACCATGTATAATCTGTCTAATATTCAATTGCAGGGTAGGAGAAAGTCGTGTGAGTGGCACACCAGATTAATTTTAGCTAGAATTCATTCTTATTTATAAGCAAAACAAAACAAATTTATTTTGCCTGTAAGTTTTTTGTTTTATTTTATTTTATTTTATTTTATCTGGGACATTTTAATATGTAAGAGATTTCAGATATGTATATATGCTAATTATTTAAATGGCCATTCAACACATGTGTCAAATATAGATATAAGGTGTTTTTAACTCGCAAAAATTTTAAGAAATACATCTATCTTGAAGTATTTACAATTGATTACCAAGAAAAGCGAAATGTGGATCTGTCAGATTAGTTTAGAATTTTTTAAATACTCCTTGACATAAATGTCAGGGTTCTGCACCTGGGTGTTGATTGCAAAAAAGAATATTGTTCAAAAGATATATTTGAATATCGCTGAATGAGAAAATGCATAATTTCTTTTAATAAAGCATTATTTGATAGAAGAAAAATAAAAAATACGTTTCAAAGAAAGATACAAAAATTGTTACCAAAATTTGTAAATAAATAAAAACATATATATATATATATAGCTCTTAATTAGAAAATTTCCCCATGATTTAATTAAGAGTATAATGATATAATTTAAGGGGTAAATGTGAGAAATTACAGCATTTTTACTTTTTTCTAAATATATATAAGAATAAAGTATTAAATTCATCAAAATTTTCGAATTGCAGTTTTCGATGGATTTACACGTTTTGATATGCCATGAACACGTTTTGACAATTTTTAGAAAATCTCTGCCTGTGTGTATTACAAATTTTGTAGATGTTGTATCTCACGAACTAATAAACAGAATTTAACCAAACTTGGTATTTAGTTGGATCCTGAAATAAACTTGTGCTTATTACATTATTTGGGTGTAAATCACTCAGTAGGTGGCGCTCTCATCTCATTTTTTCTAAATTTTTACCATGAAAGTACTGGAAAATATTTCATATAAATGTACATTGTGAAACCTAATTTAAACGCATGATTGTAAAATTAATATAAATTATTGATAATAGTAGTAGTAAACTAGGGACTGCACTTTCCTGGGGACTAGGGACTCCCCTATGTAGTAACCCCCCCCCCTAACCTGGGGATGAGTACCCTCGGTGGGTGTAAAATTTCAATATGTGTAGCTTTCGAAAGAACTCATCAATATCTTTAAAACGAATGGTTGAATCAGATCTGTGGTAATTTAAAACAAAGTTAACTTTTTTTTTTTTTTTTTTTTTTTTTTTTTACGAAAATAAAATCTTATTTCTTTTGATGTTGACACAAAATTGACTTTCTTTCGGCATTTTGTATACTTAGTTGAGACAAAAATCGTCTGCATTCATCGTTAGAAATAATTTTAATAAATAATATCATAATAAATACTTCATACTATGTGAATTTTTATAAAATTAATAGAAGAAGATCTTGCAGTAGCCACAACATACTAGTTTCTATATATAATCCACAATATTTCAATAAACATTCATTTAAGATTTATACTGTGTCTTTAATATATGAATGATCACTATATACATTTGCTATCATATGTAATCTAACTGGATTGTATCTAAAGCAGGTAAATAGGTAAAATAATCAAGGTAGGAATTTGCAAACCATAAATTTGTTTTATAAAGCATAAAATCCCAAGATAAGGAAAATAAATAAAAGAAAGAAAGATTTTGCAGTAATTTTGCATTTTATATAATTTTAATGTAAATATTCTCTGAAAAGCCACAGTCAATCGTTCTCATACGAGCCACATTTTTAAAATAAAATTTAGAGATTACAGAACTTAGACTCTTTCAGAACTTGAAACTAAAATACCGTAAAAATAAGAGATGTTATCACCAACAAACAACACCAAATTTAAACAATCATCACAATAATAAAAAACTTTAAAGCTGTGAATATCTTTATAAAAAGAATGATGATAGCCAAATAGTAAACAGCAAATTACGTGTTGATATTATTGCAATCGTTTATACCTATAAGCAGAATTAATTACATATACGCTATCTATCAATAAGTATTTGGGCACTTTCGAAATTATACTTTTGGTCAAATATGTCAAAAAATTCTTTAGGAATTATCTTGAAACTTTGGGGCACATGTTATATCTCTTATATTTCAGCAAAAGTTTTTTCACTGAGAGGGAAAGGAAACCAGTAAAAAATTAAACAATAATCAAAATGTTTTGGATCACGTAAAAAGTAATGAGTGAAATGCGTTTTAACAGTAGCATGTGATTATGAAAATTTTTCTAATTAACTGTATACATTTTTATGAGGCCGCCACGTATATTTTTGGAGATATAACAGTTTCTATCTAAAAAATTAAAATAAAAAAATAACTGCCACTACTTTAATTATAATACGTAGGCTATTAGACCTAGTGCAAAGCCATTTTTAAGGAATTTGGCATGCGACATTAGACACAGCATACTGCAAACAGAATTCAAAAATGTTAAATATCTTACGAAATATAAGCATTTTTACCAAATAATTTTTAACTACGCATGCGCAACTTTTTAAAAATTTTCATTTACAGAATTTAATAGCGAAAAATATTGAGCTACTTATATAAAAACGCCAAACAAATATCGTGTCAATTCAAAACGTTATAAAAGATGGAAAGAACAGAATTTCAATTAATCTCATAAAATAAAAGTGAAAATGTAAGAGGTTTTACGCACATTTTTATTTCAATTCAATCAATTTTATACAATATTTGCTGATCATAAATAAATAGTGAAAAAAAAAATCTTTCTCTTTTTTTGAGAGGAACTGGAATTCTGTTCATTCGGTTTCTCATAACATTTGGAATTTGCACAATATTTATGTGGGTTTTCATATAGTAGCTCAAAATTTTTAGCAATTAAATAATGCACGTTAATTTTTAAAAAGCTTGCGCATGCATAGTTAAAAATTATTTAGTAAAAATGCTCATTTTTCGCAACATATTTAACCATTTTTGCATTCTCTTTGGTGTATGCTGTGTCTGACGTCCTACGCCAAGTTCCCTTGATGTTATAATTAAAAAAGTGGTAATTTTTTCTGCAAGTTTTCAAAGAAACCGTTATATCTCCATGATTATATGTGATAACCTTACAAATTTTTATACAGATAATTAGAAGGGTCATAATAAAATGCTTCAGTTGAAACGCATTTCAAGCATTACTTTTTACAGGGTAATCCAAAGCATTTTGATTCCTGTTTAATTTTTTACTGTTCCTCTTTTCCTCTTCAGGATAAAACTTTTCCTTAAATATATGATGTATATTATTTTCTTTATACTCCCAAAGCTACAAGATAATTCCTAAGGAAATTTTCTATAGTGTAACCACGTTACCTACGCCTAGCAGTGAGGACGAGTCGAAAATCTTGGAGGGTTTCCAAGTTGACCAACTGGTTTGAATTTAGTAAGCATCCAGTCATTCGGTATTCCCTTATCGCTTATTTTCTCTCAAAAAAAAGCTTGTCTCCCCTATTTTACTAGTGGACTCGTTGAATCCGCACTTGCGCAGAGGCTTTCATGGTCGCAAGAAATGTAGTTAAAGAGTAGGTATATGAAAAAACATCTAAATTTGAAAGTGTTTAAATACTTATTGGTAGATTGTGTATAATGAAGGTCATTGCTGAAAATTACTTTCGTTCCACTATATGAAAATATTCCTTTCTAAGAAACATCGTAAACATCATTCATATAGTTTTACATACACCAAAATTTACATTATTACGATTCTACCACGTATTGTGTGGAAATATAAACATTCGATTTAGTGGTGGAAACCAGAAAAACCAATAGCCGGCTAACTCCCAACTTAATTGAAAGCATAAAAGTAAGTAAAAGTTTTTTTTAATCATGTTTAAGACATCAATATTAATCTAACCTAGAGAAATAATTCTAATCTCATCGTTACAGCTCGAGATAATTAGTGTCCTCTATATAGGCAGGGATGATTGTGTTCAGGTAATTTACCTGATTTCAAAATTTTTTTCATTTTGGGTACTATATTTCCAGTTTTTCTGGTTATTAAATTAAAAAAAAAATACTAAAATATCAAATTCATATGATTGCTAAACCTAATTAAAACTATTATTTTTCATAATGAGAGGATTTTATCTCCTTGCAATAAATTATATGTTCTCTACCCATACAGAAACTCTTTTTCGTTAACATTTCAGGTATTTTTTCATGTATCCACAATCATTCCTAATAAAGGGCTCTAGGCGTTTGTAGTAGTTTGGGATTATTATAGTTTTTCCGTGTTACTTTCATAAAACAAAACTGTCCTATAAATTACAAACGGATTAATCGATGTGGATTTTATTGCGACTGATTGACGACTGAAAATTACGCACTTTACTAAATAATTGTATGTATAAGTTCAGTGAAGATCGGCATAACATTATTTCGTTGACTACAAAGACTGCCAAATCGTGCTTTTCGATTTTTTTTTTTTTTTTTTTTTTTTTAACGTGGCACTGAATTGGATATCTCTAGTGTGTTTTAATACGCTAAATTCAGAAATACTTGTCTTTTCTTCTTATGACGTAAGGATTTTTCACAAAGTAAGGATGAATGTAGGAAGAATTCACACAGAGACTGTAGTAAATTCGAAGCTATTTATGTATAAAATATTTTAAAATAGGCTATTATTTGCACTATCTTTTAAAAGTGTTTCTTTACACCAAAGCTGCCTTTTTAGAGCTCTTTCTCTTGGGCACGACTTAAGGACCTAAAAGTGAGGGGGATTCTCTATGCGGTATCGAACAATAATCTGCTAACAATTTAACATTCCATCATTCCTGATATTTCCTCTATATTTCTTTGATGTCTTGATGAAATAACTCTCCTTGTTCTTCACTCACACCAACCAGATTTTCTGGAAAGTAACTTAGATGGGGGTTGAAATAATGGAGATTTAACCTCAAAAAATTCAATTTTTTATCAAAACTGTACGTGATAGAGATCTTTTAATAGTTTTTCCTTAATCAGCATCCGAAAATCAGCATATATAGGTAAGCTCATCACTGACTGACTCATTCACGCTTAAAAAGGCTAACAGATTTCCTTGGACTCTGTCTGTGTATGAACGCAAGTTGCAACCTAATTTACATTTATTAATTTATTTTAAAAAATCTAAATGTTCGATTGATAAGCTGTTTAATTCGACGGATTCAGAAAAATCGCCCCTTAAATTTGATATCTTGTTTGTAACGAATTTTTGATTAGATTTTTTTTAAATTAATTAAAATATGAAAATAGACATTTAAATTTTTAATTGTTGCCAATTTTCTTTTTCGGCATAAAATGAAATATGCGTTCACGTTAAAATATATATATATATATATATATATATATATATCTGTACTCATAAGTATAAAGGATTTAAGTCCAAAAATGTCGATTTTGAGTTAAGTACATAGTCAGACTCAGAAAAATTTTCTCAATCGATTGGTATAAAGGATTTAAGTCTATGTCATTTAGTCTTTGAGAAAATCCATTGGTAAAAAAAGGTTCAAGTCAGAAATTTACCATTCATGTATAGTATAAAATATTTAATTCAATTTTTTCCCGTTATTAAATGAAGATTGACAACCACTGAACGGTATAAAGGGTATAAGTCAACGAAATCCTTTTTTCCTAATCGATTCTTCCGATTTGTTTTTAGTTAGTTTAATTTTATTTTTCGTCGCATGAAAAATCAAGAATATGGACTTAAATCCTTTATACTTATCACTACAGATATATACATATAAGTTTAAAGATTAGAAAAACCAAAAGGAGAATTACAAAGCAATGCGCAAAATTGCAGCGAAAGGAAATGCAAAACTTAAATGTAGGAATATATAAATGTTTTGGGGTTTAATTTCATTCATTTGTTTATATATTCCTACATTTATATATTCCTGTATATATATAATATTAAATTTGCTCGTGCATATGAAAAAATGACGTCTATAATATAATAATAATAATTTTAAGTTTTATAGGTAACGAAGAGATAAATGAAGTGCGAAAATTTCGTACGGACTTGCTAGCAAAAGAATTATTTGAAGTGGAAAATAAATAAAATGAAATGATCATTTTTTAACGGGTGCCTTAAATCACCCTACAACAAACTAGTACACCAGAAAAGCGCATCACCTCGAAGAAAAAACATTTTATCGCAGACCTGTATTATCACTATTCTACTTTTTATCATCTATTCTTATTCAATAAATTTTGTTTATGTTAAATGTGAGTGCCTTTATAAAGCGTGTTGGGATTTATTAACATTATGCCACATTGCTATTCTTCATTAATTGCTGCTATTCCTTTTATACTATTGAAAATTGTTTAGGGAATTCTGGTTTATTTCTTGAACATTTTGTATTACTTAAACGTTTATCTGTAATAATTTCACTTGTTACTTTCTTCTATATTCAATAGAAGAAAGTATTGGATTCGTAAAAATTTTCGACCTCGGGTTTTTGATAGATTTACACGTTTTGAGAGCTGTAGAACACGATTTGACCGTTTTTAGAAAATGTCTGTCTGTCTGCCTGTGTGTGTGTGTGACAAAATTTTGTGGCAACTGTATCTCAGGAACTATTGCAGAGAATTTGATACAAATTGGTATGTAGTTGCACTTTGACATAAATTAGTGCCTATCAACTTTTGGTAAAAATTGTTTTACAGGTTGCGTTGCCATCTTGCTTTTTCTAAATTTTTAACATAGTGATATAGGACAAAATTTTGTGTAAATGTGCATAAAGAGAATTATTTTTTAGTAATCATTATGAAATTTACATGAATTATTTATAATAGAGATAGTCAACTGGGAAAATTTTTTTGTATGTGTAAGAGCCTCGCCACCCCCTCCCCCTTCCTCGAGGGGAGTAAATTTTCAACATGGGTATCTTTCGAAAGGTCTCGTGAATACCTTTAAAACGAATGGTTGAACTATAAATCTGTGATAATTTAAAACAAAGTTACCGATTTTTTTATTTTTAATAAAAAAACCTTAGAAATTTATTATTATTATTATTTTACGAAATTTAACCAAACTTGGTATTTAGTTCTCCCCTGACATAAACTGGTGCTGATTAGATTTTGGGATCCATCGCTCAACAGGTGGCGCTGTGATCGTATTTTTTTCTAAATTTTTAACATGGCAGTATAGGATAAAATTTCGTATAAATGTACATAATAAGAGTTATTCTTAACCTGTGATTGTAAATTTAATATGAATTATTGATAATAGTAGTAGTTAATTAGGAAAAAAATTGTGCATGTGGGGGCATCGCTTCTCCCCCCTGGGGGAAGTACCCCCCAGAGGGAGGTAAATTTTCAAGATGGGTATATTTCGAAAGGTCTCATCAATACCTTGAAAACGAATGGTTGAACTATAAATATGTGATAATTTAAAACAAAGTTATCGATTTATTTTACTTTTAACGAAAAAAAAAAAAAACTGAAAAACGTATTTTTTTTTTTTTTTTTTTTTTTTTTTTTTTAATTGTTACTGATTGAATTTGTAAAGGAAAATATAGAAGAAAGTCTTGTGGTGGCCACAACATACTAGTTTATTGAATTGTGATTCATGTAAAGGCTTTTCAGGTTATTATATTTTGAAATAAATAAATAAATAACAACTTTTAAAAATTCAATAAATTTAGAAATTATGAGTCATGGCAAAACTTTCTTTCATCGAAATAATTAATATAGGTTTTTTATTAGGAAAATAAAACTACATTGAAATTGGAGCTGGACAGCTGGGCTCCTTGATATTCCTTGTCAGCATGTTTTATGTAAAATAAAAAATGGAAATACTATAAAATAGAAATGAAAGAGAAATTTGTAAAATCACAAGATTTACAAAATATGACAGTAAACTTAATAGCTATAATTTACGTGTTACTATTTTTTTTTTTTTTTTTTTTTTGTGTGTGTGTATTAAAATATAAAGGTAATATATAATAGTCATAATGTTGCCTTCATATACATAGTAGTTAAGTTTTTAATGTTAAGAAAATATAACCTATGTTTTAGTACAAAAAACTGTGAAGTGAAAACAATATTACATTTCTGCTCCTTTTCCAGGTCAGTCAGGTGCTAAAATGTGTCTTTACAATAAATTGATATTCAAAAGAAAAAGAAATTTCAAGTGCTAGTTAGTCCAATTTATTCTAATCAATCTATATTTAGAGGCAGTAAAATTACATATTATAAGTATACTATAGATATTCTTATATAAATTAAATTTAAGTAAATCTTCACTCTTTCGAAATCACTATTTAAAACTGATGAAAATTAAGCTTTAGTTTCGAAGTGTTTATTTTACAGAATTATTATTAATATTATTACTATTATTTTAAATCAATTCAAAGCCAAATATGCTGTGAAGAAGGGGAAAAAAATAGTTGTTTCTGTAAAGCAATGTTTGTTCTCCTCTTACATAAATAAAAATATAGGGGAGACCCATTTACCTTGGGCCATCATGTACTTAGGACCACCCCACTTTATTTAAATAATATTTAAGTTTTAATACTCAATTGGGCGAGTAACAACACCAATTGCTACTTTTACAACGAATTTGGAACTTTTGAGGAGAGAGTATTGACAAGTTACATGTAGAAAACGAATTTACATGGTTTGAAGTAAAATTTTCCAGCTCATCTCTTTTGGTATTTTGCAAAGGCAAGTCTAATATTTTTCTTTCATTTTTAGTGTATAATTTTGCTTGTTATACTGAGTAATAAATAAGATATTTAATTAGTCCTCTCTGCATGTGGATTTTTTAGTGGAAGGCACTTTGAATGAAGTTACCAAAACTTGTACCTAGGGCCACATTGCTGCCTTGTACCTAGGGCCAGTGTGTATGGACCTTTTAACACTTTCGCGACCGCATGTTTTTGTCTTTTTGACAGTAAGGGACGCCTGTAGGCGTTTTTCTCATAAGTTACAATTTTTCAAAACAAAATTTTCCGTATTCACATTTATATTACAAATGGATATGCATTATAATCATACTCTTTTTAATCAAAGTATTTGCATCCATAGTATACTGATTGCACAAATAGGAATATTGTGTATATTTTTTTAGAAACAAATAACGTACAAATTGCAAAAGAAACGCCCACTGGTGGAGCTTCATATTTTAAAATGACGTGAATCTACGTCAGCAGTCGAGAAAGTGTTAAGAAACACAATACAGCCTATAGTAATTGGATGCTGGCAAACCCTGGTAAATCAATCACTATATATGACGTTGCTGAAAGTGTTGGCAAGTCCTGTACATCGGCCTTTACTCCTGTAAACATTCTATCAGGCTTTCGTGTATCCGGCATACAGCCAATGAATCAGAACACATTCACTGAGGATGAATATTTAAGTTCAAATATGACTGAAAGACATGATCCCTCCATAAATTAAAAATATAAAAATAAAATAAAATAAAAAGCAAAAAGATTTTCCAGGAAGAAAGTGAACCAACAATGATAGAACTGGATGTCTCTGTTTCGTGCCCTGTTGAAATTTCGAAACCTTCAACATCTAACATCTTTTCGTGTGCCATGCTTTAACAGGTACGAACCTAAGCAAAACCTTTACCTAAAGCAAAACCTCCCACATCAAAGAAAAGATGTGACCGAAAACCAGGGAGATCTAGAAATCCAAGAGACACTCCAGAAAAAAAAGAAATTGAAGAGAAAACATTCTTTTAGAATATCCTAAAGAAAAAAAGAGAAGGTTTTTTTTTTTTTTTTTTTTTTTTTTTTAGTTTTGATTGAAAGTTTTGAAAAATAAATAAATAAATAAATAAAATAAAGTAATACGTATATTTATGTAAGAGAAAGTATACACTCTTTTAATTTTGAGAAACAATAATATTTTTTTTCTTTGTTTTTTCAGGGTATTTTTTTTCCCCAAAAATTACACATTACATTATTTATATCTTTTAAATGCATTCTCAATTGCTTTTGGAGAATTCTTTAAATAAACTAATTATTTTACATTTATCATCATAAATCATTAATTAATGCTATTTACATTGTTTTACGTTTTGTAACTTTTATTCAAGAAATTGAAAACCTCCTAATTAACACAATACACCTTTTTTATTATCTTTCTTAGAAAAAATGTGTTCTTTAAAATAATTAGTCAGTCGTTAATAAGTTTTTGCTAAAATTTACGATTGGTCGTTAAAATTGGCCGTTCTCACTAACGTTTTCTCTTTCTTTTTCTCTCTCTACCAATTTGTAATACAAAAACGTCTTTCTATTACACTTAACATCATAAAATTCAAAACTTGTAAAGCCCTTATAAATGAGATATAATATTCGTTTATAAATATATTTTTGGTGCATTTCTCATTAGATTATGGAAATGGGATTGATCTCACAAACTAAATCAAGGAAAAGAAAGAGTGATTTTATGATAAAGGCACCCGAGTAATGATCAAGATGCAAAAAGAAGTAATTGCGGAATGTGGGATTATTCTGACACCTCACTTTCTAGTTTCATCAGGAGTATGAATATACAAAATAATATGAAATGATTGTAAATAAAAATACTTTTTTCAATAATAAAAAAAAAAAAAAAAACACTCGTCCGGATAATCAATAATTAAACCCTCAAATAAAAAAGATGAGAATTTGACTAAGGAAATAATGACAATATTTCAATATTTTATCTACAGACAGCTCACCAAAATATTCAAATTAGAAAATATGATATGCGCACCACACAGTAAATTTGTTTTGTTATCTATACATAAAATATTTTGCATACAGTTTTAATTATTTTGCAGCATGAGATGTTTCCAATGACTCTACTATAGTCGGAATCGGGACTAGAAGAATCGGACTTCCATGACGACGTTTTACACTTTCTTTAAAGAAGATTATCAAATTTTTTGATTGGATAAAAATGAACGATGGCCATGGAATATTTTGTTGGTAAACAAAACACATTTTCCTCTTCAATGTTAACACCAAAAATAGTTGAATATGGGTAACGGCTAATCCGCTCGCGCAAAAACTCTTACCATTTTATTCTCATAAAAGATAGTGCGGGGTGCTGTTTTATTACTTTGTTTATAGTTGGATTATTATTTAAAAATATATAAATAATTAAATGTTTATAATCCTGTTACTTCTGCTGTCATTAGCAAAATTTATAAATTTCATTTGCACAGATGGATCAACTCAGCTCTTCAATTTCATTCTTATTTAAACAGAACATATTTTAAATAAGATGATGCTATTCCGCACACTGAGTGAAGAAATGCTGATTAAATATTTTGAAAATTGCAGAATTGCCAGTCATAATTTTTCAACGAACTAGTCACCGCCGATGATACACTATGAGTTGTTAGAAAAGGTGCTATTTTGCTGTTTCAACACATAATAGAAAATATAAGACATAATTTTGAATTTGTTTTGAAAACGTCTAGGGGCAGTTGAAATTAAAATCAATGGGCTGTGTGAGGATTTTAGGTTTAGTACAGTTAAAATTGACTGCTTTTCCTTTCCTGACCTCTGTTTCGTGCCCTGTTGAAATTTCGAAACCTTCAACATCTAACATCTTTTCGTGTGCCATGCTTTAACAGGTACGAACCTAAGCAAAACCTTTACCTAAAGCAAAACCTCCCACATCAAAGAAAAGATGTGACCGAAAACCAGGGAGATCTAGAAATCCAAGAGACACTCCAGAAAAAAAAGAAATTGAAGAGAAAACATTCTTTTAGAATATCCTAAAGAAAAAAAGAGAAGGTTTTTTTTTTTTTTTTTTTTTTTAGTTTTGATTGAAAGTTTTGAAAAATAAATAAATAAATAAATAAAATAAAGTAATACGTATATTTATGTAAGAGAAAGTATACACTCTTTTAATTTTGAGAAACAATAATATTTTTTTTCTTTGTTTTTTCAGGGTATTTTTTTTCCCCAAAAATTACACATTACATTATTTATATCTTTTAAATGCATTCTCAATTGCTTTTGGAGAATTCTTTAAATAAACTAATTATTTTACATTTATCATCATAAATCATTAATTAATGCTATTTACATTGTTTTACGTTTTGTAACTTTTATTCAAGAAATTGAAAACCTCCTAATTAACACAATACACCTTTTTTATTATCTTTCTTAGAAAAAATGTGTTCTTTAAAATAATTAGTCAGTCGTTAATAAGTTTTTGCTAAAATTTACGATTGGTCGTTAAAATTGGCCGTTCTCACTAACGTTTTCTCTTTCTTTTTCTCTCTCTACCAATTTGTAATACAAAAACGTCTTTCTATTACACTTAACATCATAAAATTCAAAACTTGTAAAGCCCTTATAAATGAGATATAATATTCGTTTATAAATATATTTTTGGTGCATTTCTCATTAGATTATGGAAATGGGATTGATCTCACAAACTAAATCAAGGAAAAGAAAGAGTGATTTTATGATAAAGGCACCCGAGTAATGATCAAGATGCAAAAAGAAGTAATTGCGGAATGTGGGATTATTCTGACACCTCACCTTCTAGTTTCATCAGGAGTATGAATATACAAAATAATATGAAATGATTGTAAATAAAAATACTTTTTTCAATAATAAAAAAAAAAAAAAAAAAAACACTCGTCCGGATAATCAATAATTAAACCCTCAAATAAAAAAGATGAGAATTTGACTAAGGAAATAATGACAATATTTCAATATTTTATCTACAGACAGCTCACCAAAATATTCAAATTAGAAAATATGATATGCGCACCACACAGTAAATTTGTTTTGTTATCTATACATAAAATATTTTGCATACAGTTTTAATTATTTTGCAGCATGAGATGTTTCCAATGACTCTACTATAGTCGGAATCGGGACTAGAAGAATCGGACTTCCATGACGACGTTTTACACTTTCTTTAAAGAAGATTATCAAATTTTTTGATTGGATAAAAATGAACGATGGCCATGGAATATTTTGTTGGTAAACAAAACACATTTTCCTCTTCAATGTTAACACCAAAAATAGTTGAATATGGGTAACGGCTAATCCGCTCGCGCAAAAACTCTTACCATTTTATTCTCATAAAAGATAGTGCGGGGTGCTGTTTTATTACTTTGTTTATAGTTGGATTATTATTTAAAAATATATAAATAATTAAATGTTTATAATCCTGTTACTTCTGCTGTCATTAGCAAAATTTATAAATTTCATTTGCACAGATGGATCAACTCAGCTCTTCAATTTCATTCTTATTTAAACAGAACATATTTTAAATAAGATGATGCTATTCCGCACACTGAGTGAAGAAATGCTGATTAAATATTTTGAAAATTGCAGAATTGCCAGTCATAATTTTTCAACGAACTAGTCACCGCCGATGATACACTATGAGTTGTTAGAAAAGGTGCTATTTTGCTGTTTCAACACATAATAGAAAATAAAAGACATAATTTTGAATTTGTTTTGAAAACGTCTAGGGGCAGTTGAAATTAAAATCAATGGGCTGTGTGAGGATTTTAGGTTTAGTACAGTTAAAATTGACTGCTTTTCCTTTCCGAGGTTCACTACCTCATCGTCGTAAACAGACATTAAAAAATGATTTCTGCAACAGCTGAATGCATTGAAAGTATTTTTTTATTCATTAAATATCTCATAAAAAATCGTAAAAGTCGTTCGTACTGAACATTACAGTTGGTTTAATTTAGAACTCAAACAGTATGGAATTGTAAATTATAACCGAAACATTATACATATTATATGTTTTTTTTTTTTTTTTTAATTTGTACGTATATTCAAGTCAAATTACATTGTTTGGAGCCGCTAGTAAACTGACATTTTTTTTTCTATAACCTTTTGAATGTGGAAATTTAGTTCATCTTGTTTTTCTATTAATGCTGTGACTTACACAAAAGATCTATTATCTCCAAGTAGCATAGTTACTCCATTTAGACTTTAAACTAATCTTCAAACTGAAGAAGAATTCTTTTTAAATTTTTTAACACAGTATAATATCAAAACAATGTCAGTCGTTATGTGAATCTTATCAACTGGAACCCGGAGTGTGATAAAGAAAATGGAAGCGTAATAATAAAAATACGTGCTTCTAACAAAGCTGTCGAATATTTAGAGACCTCGATATGTGCTATAAGAAATGTACATCAGATAACCAGGAGGTTATTTTTTAGTATATGAAAACACTGTACTAAATAGAGAAAATTATATTAAGAGTGTTTTTTTTTTTTTTTTTTTTTTTACTGTATTAAAATACGTAAATTTTAAATAATTGTTGTTGTTATTATTGTTATTATTACTATTTCTATCAAACATATCTAAAGACGGGTGTTTATAAATTTTATTTGTAAGCCTAATATTATTTATAATTTTGTGCTAAAATATTTTATTATGAAAGTTTCAAGTAAATAATAATTAATATAAGAGATTTTGAAGAATGAATTTACCTTTACATCACATGTCGCAAAAAAAAAGGGAGGGGGGGGGGAGGAAAAGAAAATGAAATGTATATTTGTATTTTTTTTTTCCTGTAATAACTGTAGACTTAGGTTCCTAGAGTAGATAACCGGCCTTAAACAAGCATCACCACCACTACAATACTTAAATACTTATGAGAGATAATTTAAGTTTTCCTTATTACATTTAGAAGATTTATAATTATGAAATCAATAAAAAAGTCTTTGAAATGATGCTTAATATTTTTAGTTAATAAAAGAAAGAAACAAAATTATTTAAAAAAGTCGTTAAAAATGTTCATAATTAGATTTTCGTCATAATAACTTGATTACAAACATGTAATCCTCTTGAATCATTTTTCTGATCAAATATCGCTTAAGGATTTGTAATTAAAGGCTCATAGTACACAAACAGCGTTTAATGTTTCTATCACTCAATTAATGCGTAATTATTTTATGTTTTTATTTAATGTTTAATTATTTTGTTTTATTTGAATATTCGGTATTATTAATTAAGGTATCAATTAAGCGACGATGCTGCGTACCTTTCAAATAGTTTCTCAAAAGATTTTATAGTTCAGAAGAATTACAAATCTTAATTTGTTTTGTAATTGTCAATATCTCAAATATATTTAAACATTTTTTTTTTCTAAATTTATATAGTAAATTCTAAAAATACCAATAATTGTTTTATTTATTTCATAACTTCAACTTCAGAAAAAAACATTAACAAATACTAATTAAAAAATATATATTACAATTTCTTGATAGTAAATTCTAAACGACTTCAAAGAATAGAATTTAGCAGAGTATAATAATAATAATAATAATAAATTCTAAGCATTTTTTTTTTCCTAATCAAATAAAATTGTAAATGGATGATAAGAAAATCTAAATTTTTTTAACGCTGATATACATAAATTTGAGATTTTACTTATTTTCATCTTAAAATATTAAAATGAAAGTGCGTTAAACTAATTCTTATATATATATAAATAATTTTTTAAGTGGTTTATTGGATTATCTTTTGTAGTGGTGAGTTTATTTCGATCTACGTTTTTTCTTGTTTTATTTCCAATGGGTGTTTCATCTGCTTGTTATATTTTACATGTGACTCGTATTTAATAAATTTTGTGCTGCTCCTTTCTTGCTTATTTGTGATTGTTTGGGGCTTAAAATTACAATGTTTATTAGTGTATTATCACTAATAATGTTTTAAATGGTTTATTGGATTATCATTTGTAGTGGTGAGTTATATTTTAATCTACGTTTTTTCTTGTTTTATTTACAATGGGTGTTTCGGGCCTGAGAACAAAGAAATTCTTAGCTATTGCTATCTTTGTGACAGAAAAATATCCATTTTTTAGCATATTTGCATTCTACCAGGCCCTTGATAACGTTAGAATGCAAATAATGCTGTTTTCTCATTCCAATTTGCTATAATTCATTTCGATTTTACTTTAATTCTTTTTTGGTTTGATTTGGGTGATCTTCGTTTTTGATCAGAATAATTGTTTGAATACTGAAATTAAAACATCTTTAAATTTCAAATGTTTGTACTGATGTTATTATATTACTACTGAACCTTCTGTTTCTCTCTCTCTCTCTCTCTCTCTCTCTATATATATATATATATATATATATTGGGTCGTTCCATAATTATTGGCAGAAAATGAAACACGAAAGAAAACATGAGTCACAAAGAGACAAATGGATTTTATTCAGCAAAGTAGCAGCCATCGGTAAAAATTCATTTCACCCAAAGAGTTTTGAGCGAAAAAATGGCACGAGGCAGAAGTCGACGTCACATTGATCAAAGAAATCACGAACACCCTGAATCAAATCATCTTGGTTCGGGAATTGTTTGTTCCTCACAAACCTGTCCAAATGGCGAAACATGTGATAATCAGTAGGATCCAGGTCCGGAGAATAAGGTGGTTGCGGCAGAAGCTCGTACCCCAACCCCTGGATCTTTTGCCGGCTACCAACTGAGACATAAGGTTGAGCTCCATCCTGCAAGAGTATGGTACCTGACCTATTGACTAGTGCTGGTTGTTTGATTCAAAGTTTCCTGTGGCATTCATCCAATTGAGGACAGTACACGTCCGTATTAATGGTCTGGTCTCTCGAGAGGAATCCGTAATGGACCACGTTCTTGGCGGTCCACCAAACGGAGACGAGAATTTTCTGTAGATGGAGGTTTGGTTTTGGGACCTGTTTCGCAGGTTCGGTTTTATTCAGCCACTGTGCTTTCCGCTTGCGATTGTCTTATAACACCCATTTTTCATCCACAGTCAGGATACGATGCAAGAATGGCTCTCTAACCTCGCGTTCCTGTAGAGATTTACAGGTCTCCAGGTGCCGTAGACGTTGCTCCTCCGTTAGGTCATGTGGTAACCATGTTTAGAGCTTTTTCTCCATGCTCATTGCCGCCAAATGTTGAGCAATTGTCTGAGGTGCTACAGGGAGTTCTGCTTGTAGCTGTCGTACCGTTGACGTTGGTCGGGCGTCGACTTTTTGCCGTAAATGGTCCACATTACACCGCACTGAATGACCAACTCCAGGTTTATGGTCAATCTCCATATCGCCGTTACGAAACTTGGCAAACAATATATAGACTGTCCGCTCCCTTGTCGTGCCTGCACCCCATGCTTTGTTGACGTTGGCCGCTGTTGCAGCCACCGAATGTCCAAGCCGGAACTCGTGCTGAATTACGATTCGCACGTCGCGTTGCTTCATCACTTCCTTAAATGTTTTCAGTGCCGCGACTGGCATTTATATAGTGTGTGGACTCTTCCACTTCCCGTTGCAGGGGTAGTTGGTGTTACATCACTACTGTTCTGGTCGGAACGATCTGTAGAAGTTGCTTATATCGGTTTCTGCCAATAATTATGGAACAACATAATATATATTTCAAAAACTTTTAATTTAATTAAAGTTTTGATTTAATTAAATTTAAAAAGAAAAATGTCTTATTATCTATAAAACGTGATAAAAAACATTATTTAGTTATTATTATTCATTTTAAATTCGTTATTATATATAAAACGTCATAAAAAGACAAGCAATACTTATTGCTAGTTGTAGTGATAATATGGGGTCATGAGGAGCCTAGGCTTAGGCTTGGATGGATACCTTCGGAGGTCTAAGGGATCTTAGCTAATTTTAAAGCGAATTTCAGAGAAAATTCAGGGAAAATCCTAGCACCTAAGTCGACAAACACAATCTTGGTTCGAACCTGGCACCTCCTATAGGTCAGCTTTAAGGTGATGGTGATAATGCGATGTACGTAGGTGTATAGGGGGTATAGGGGTCTTTCAAAGAAGTCCTAAATCGTATTCACCGGAGTTTCGGTAAAAAAAAAATACCAAAAAAATTCGAAAGGCTAGGATGTTGACCACGTCATTGATCTAACATTGGCACCTTCTGTCTATCAGCTTCGAGAATCGAGCTTTTAGCCCTCGGTTACTATAGAGGAATAGTAATTTTCTCTTTGATTTAACGTATTATTAGAAGTATGCTATAAAGCTAACTTTTATTGAGTTTTACACTATTACAAAATTTAATAATAATGAAAACTACTTAGTGATTTCTCATATTAATATTTAATGCTCTCAAATGATCATTAGAAATCTTATCTTTCATAATTGAAACAATTTTGTGCCTTAAAGTGCATGCGTATCATTATAAAATGATGCATTCGTGAACTGCATGGATATTATAAACAAATTTTTCCGATTTTTTCTCAGTTCATTAAAGGATGTTTCAAATTTAGAACAAAATCATCTTTAATCAAAACTTTAGGAATTAAAAAACAAATAAATATTGAAAAATTATTGAAAAATTATTTACCTTTAACTACAAAGTATAAATATTCATTATTTAATATTAGTATTACCTCCACACTGAAGTTTTTCCTTCAATAATGAAATCTCAATAAAACCTCTATAAAATTTCAATGTTACTTCAGTTTTACAAAAAATAGCATTACTGTTTTAACGGTCTTGTATTCAAGATTAAATTAATTTAATTATTCAGAAATAAAGTATTATCTCAGTATTTCAATAAATTTATCTATAATGGAATTAAAAAAGGAAGTTTTTAAAACTTATGCAAGAGTTCCTTCCTGAGTGTTCAAACGGAGGGCATGAAACATGGCCTAGGTCTTGTCTTACTATTCAACGAACTATTAATGACGGTCTCGTAATTGATCCTAAGTTTAGCCAGATACATGCCATCACAAGTTTGTTTCTTCGTAAAATGGATGTCACTCCTTCTTTGATTGCCTGACGACCCGCCCGCAAAATCAAGCATTTCATGTTGAAGCACAGATTTACAAGAAACAAAACACCATCATATTCAGTGATATTTCAGAGAAATACCAAGTGTGTTAAATTAAATAATGAAGCATTTTTATGTTCGTGTGAAATTGCACTTAAATATTGTTTCCATCAAAATAACTGTCTTGGGAAGCCACACAAATTTGAAGAGGGTTTTTCTAATCCTCGAAGCAGTTCTGGAACTCGGATAATCAATAATCTTGAGCTTGTAGGTTCTAGTCCTTTTTAAAGATCTATAAATAACATACTTTGAGGTAATTTTTCTACCTGGGAAAGAGGATAAAGTCACAGAAATTCAAGTCAATCAAATTGAGAGGCTGAAAACACACGGGAATGTTTTTACTGGACAAAATCCCGTTCACCGAAATACTTCTACCAAATTCCATGCAAAATAATTGCATAACATCTCGGAATTATTTTCTATAACCCTGTAAACTAATTACCAATTCTATGCCCACAATTTTCCACAGAAAAAACCTGCTTTTAAACATTTTAATAACATTTCATTATATATAGTAATGTGTAACCATGTTAAAATACACTTTTAAGAAATTCCATCAATAGATCGTAATAGTACAATATTATTGTGTGTGTTCCTGGAAAGAAATCACAGTTAATATACACACCAATAAAAAGAATAAGCCTAATTTATTATAACTCACTAATATCTGAATCAAATTTGGCATTATTTGTATGATGACAAAATATCATCGGAATTCTTTTGTGTGGTCCTGTAAATAAATTATTTAGTCTATACATTCCTTTTTTTTTTTATTTTTAGAGAAAACATGTTTTTAAGCATCTTTATAGAGTATGTTAATTCCATTGTTGAATGCAGCATAAACACGTCAAAATGCGCTTAAATAAAAAAAATTCCGTAGGCTATAATGTCACGAAATTCTTCTATGTGTCTCTGTAAACGAACCATAAACACTGTATACACCAGTAAAAACTATTAAGCTTATTCTACGTTTTACATGGATAATTGTACGAAATTCCACATAATTTGGATGATTACCAGACATTGTCAGAACTTTTTAAAGGTCCTGTACGTTAATTAGGAAGACTAAGAGCACACATTTTCTGCAGAAAACATAAGTCTAAGCATCTCAGTAACGTACACTAATTTCATTAGAGAATGAAATTAAAATTCGTTTAAACGAAATTCACCCCATAGGCCGTCATATAAAAAAAGAGTCCTGTATACGATCCATAAACAATATAGGCATGGAAAAAATTATACAGGAATTTCTTTACAGAGTCGGAACGTGTGTATCAATTTGCAAGTTATTTGGGGGAATTTTTGTAGCCGCTATTGCGGTACAGACTATTTCTGCCGATAGGCCGTAATGATAAGACAAACTTTGGTGTGTCCCTGCACACGAACTACAAATAGAATACACACCCAAAACTATAAAGCTGATTCAGTGTGGTTCATGAATATGTGTACCAAGCTACAAGTGAGTAGGTTGATTTTTTCGGCTGCAATCGCGAGACAGGTAGAACCCAAAATATTTTTTAGTCTCCAAATGGAAGCCTCCACTGACGTTTCGGGTTTACAAAAATTCGTGCATGTAGGAGCATTGCTTCCCCTCCCCTGGGTTTTAAATGTTCAATATAGAATATATTTCGAAATATATAACTCGTCAACACCTTTAAAACGAATGAATGAACCATATATCTGGGATAATTTAAAAGAAAGCTATCGATTTTCTTCATTTTTCGCAAAATGAAAATTTAGAGAAAAAAATCGCATTTCTTCTGATATTGGTAAAAAATTGACTTTCTTCTGACATTTTTAAAAAAGAATCGTCTGCATTTATCATGGGAAAATAATTTTAATAAATAATAATTTAAAAATAATTTGTACTGTCTGAATGTGTGTAAAATTATTTAGAAGAAAGTTTCCACAACATAATAGTTTTAGATGTATTTCCTTTTTTTTTTTTTTTTTTTTTTTTAATCTTTTCATTTTGTCATTAGATATTTACCAACCTTGATTATTTTATCCAATATCATAACTTTTTTATAATAATTTGAAGTTTCAGTTCTTAATTTGAATAAACTTTTAAAAATATAGAACATTTAAATTCTAAATGTTTTTTTTTTTTTTTTTTTTTTTTTCGTCGTTCAGAGATGTCTCAGAAATTTTAAAACGTAACCAAGAGATTCATTTTATATTAAAATGTCCTTATTGTCTTTTATTCTAATAATAACTTAAGTTGCATTATTGTTTATAATAAGAGATTTAAAACTAATGTAGATAAAGAACTATAAAGGAAGATTTTATAAATATAGAGTATGTTTTTTCTATTTAAAGATTAATGAGTTAACAAGAAATCTATAAGGAAACAATTCTACTGCGAATTTATTTTTTGTTCGTTTTAAGCAAAACAATTTTAATGAGACATTTTTCTTAAAATAAACAAATGACCTTAATCTTACAAGCTCTTATCTTTGACTTACATTTTCTCTTCCTTGATAAAAAAAGAAAAGAAAAGAAAAAGAAACATTGCTACTTCCTGTTATATTATTGTTAAATTAAATGTTTATTTTTATACATAGAAAGTACATCTTGGAAAATGGGGGATGAACTAATCTCTCCGCATCAATAAAAAGGAATCTTGTAGCAACACATTCTAAACAATTTCTTTCTTTCTTTTTTTTCCCCCTAGTTTATATTCTTAGTAAAATGAACACTATTTTTTCTCTATAAATAATCAAATTTGATAACATAAACAAAATTTCCATTTTTAGAATAGTATTCGTGGCGTTACGTTGAATAATAATTTTCGTGACGTTACACTGAATATTTCCAGAGTTTTGACAATTTCATAGAATATATACAGAGTGATCAGTTTAAAAGAGTACCCGTGGGTTTTTCTTATAACCCTTAAATCTGACGGATGTGGCAACTATTCGAACGCTGAAGTATAATTGTTTGAACCATGTTTAAGTGTGGGAGACAATTTCTAACACTGTTGGACTGTTACAACTTTTGGTTGGACTGTTACACAATAATTTTATTTTCGAAAAACATAATTTAATTCAGTTTTTTTTTTAACATTATCATTCCTCACGAAAAATGTTGAAAATGTTCTTCCCCATTTTGAATGCAAACATGAACACGTCGAACCAGGTTTTTGACACACTTCGCAGCATTGCTGGTGTTATTGACGAGATTTCTTCAGTTATGTTCTGTTTTAATTCATCGATGTTTGCAAGACTTCTCTGGAAAAGCTTGTGAAATGATAAAGTAAAAATGATAATGATAATGTAATGTAGGAATGATAATGTAAAAAGTTTTAGATAATTTTTGTTTTTCATAAATAAAATTATTACAGGACTAAAAAAATTGTGAGTCTCCATTTCTGTTTTACCTCACAAATAAAGTTGTAACAGTCCAACAGTGTTGGAAATTGTCTCCCACACTTAAACAAGGTTCAAACAATTATAGTTCAGTGTTAGAATTGTTGCCACATCCGTCATATTTAAGGGTAATAAGAAAACCAACGGGTATTCTTTTAAATTGGTCACCCTGTATATCAGAGATTTTTTTTTTTAATTGAACATATGCAGTAATAAAAACTCTCTGTGACAATGAAGTCTTCATATATTAGCTGCTATGCATTCTTTATTATATATGTATGTATATATTATAAGTTACCAGCGTTTGGAAAAAGGGAAATTTAATTAATGGGATTTTTATTTGCAAGACGAAGTGACTTGTGTATAGGAAAAAAAAATTCATTAAAAATTCTTTTAATAAAACGGGGAGAAGTAAGGTTAATGAAACGATTTTTTCTTTACACAAATCACTTCATACACACAAAATTTAAAAACTTCATTCGTTTTACCTTCATTCCTTATTACAAAGATATTTCAAAGAGCATAGTAAATTACTACACTGTTAAAAAAAAAAACGGAAGCTTTTACAGTAAAATGTGCTGGCACCCATATTGCTAAGACATTCTGCTGTTAAATAAGGTAATTTACAGAGGAAACATCTGTAAAGAAAGACTATTTTACGGTTGTTTCTGCTGTAAATTACTTCTTTCTAACTTTCCCCCATGCACCCATACTGCCAGGAATATTATGTTGTAAATCTACTTTTTTTTTTTTTTTTTTTTTTTTACAGTGTAAAACTATTAATGCCTCTACTTCTTTTAACCCGAACTATGTATCTGTAATTTACTGTCTTACTATAAGCCTGTTATTTCCCACTCTTAAACATATTAACATTATCTCTTGTATCCCCTGTAAAAATTCAAATCCTACATATAAAGATGAAACTGATTTAAGTATTAAAATGAAGCATACAATCGGCAGCAAAAGTATCCGAGCACTAGCAAAAATTCCTATATAAAAAAAATACACTTAATACAGTTTTGTTAAATAAATCCCCGTCAAATCCTGTTCTTAGTCAGTTTAAGAACACGATTCGACAAGGGTTTCTTTAACAAAACAGTACTAAGTGTGCTTTTTTTATATAGGAATTTTTCTTATTGCTCGGATACTTTTCCTACCGACTGTACTTTGTGGCGTTTGGGTTTCTGCAAACGCCATCTTAACTTAAATACTTAGATTACTAAGAAAACCAGAGACTTTAATTGAACAACAAATAAAAGTTTATTGAACCAGATTAATGGGAGGGCGGCCTGGAAAATAGCTCTTATCTCAGTCAGCGTATTACTAAATCAAAAATATACAAATCAACAATTTAGTTATCTTAAATATCTCACCACAGTAGATAGTCGACGGTGTAGAGACGGTCGCACTCGTACTCCAATACTACGGCTTCACTATGGGACAGAGGATTCCCTTCTGTCCCAGCTTGAACTTTCCGAAAACTAGTAGACACTCACCAACACTCAACACTACTTAACTTCACGCCACTAAATCTCCACTACTCTACTTTTCAATATCTGTCAAACTAAGATTCATCACAACCACTATAATATCCTCCGACATCAACTATACGATCCTCCAACATCCACTCTATCTACTAAAACCATCTCTATTTTTATACTTCTTCCTACACCCTCCTTTCACTACATTTCAATCCGTACTTTTAAAAATCACTTCTAATTTAACTAATATTCAAAATCTAAGTCTTTTAATGCAGCACCCTGCAGACACAAAACTACTCCGATCTCAACCGTCACCGAGTCACTGGCGACGGAGTGATTTTAACCGTCCCCACTTCCTACCTTGCTGGATCCAGCTTAATTAAAACAACTGTGGTGACGTTCTGACGTCTCAACCTTACAGTCCCCCTCCAAGAAAAAAATTTAGTCGGGAAAATCCCCAACGGATTTGAACGAGTAAATTTAAAGAGCTTCATTCCATCTCTAACTATCTCAAATCTCTGAAGTGTGAGTGCAGCCGTCACTGAAATTTTAACCGGGTGAGAAAAACTTTAAAAAAAAATTTGCTAAGTCCCTGAGCGAAAACTCGGGGACGCAAAAAAAATTAATTTAAAATTTTAAATAAAAGGCGTACATTTACCCCGAGAACTCCGGGACTCTGACTGAGCTAAAACCAGGCTTACAGTAGGATGTACACACGTCTCCCAGTTAGGCCAGGGAGGCCAAATATTAAATTCAAACTTGATCATGCGTGTCTTTACATAGTAAGTCGCTTGGGACAAATGCGACATTTAAAGTTTGTTATAATCAAAGAATAATTGTTCTTTTTAAAGAAAAACATGAGAAAATCTTTATTAGTAGGAGTGTACTGGCTGGACTGGTATCTGGAGCTTTACGTCTGCAAGGGAGATAACTAAACGAAGAATAGGATGAACTTTCTTCATACTAGAGCAGACGTCGGAATGTGCAGGCTGTCCACATCCAGGAAAAAGAACTTTTTGACATCAAATTAAGAGATCTTTCACTTTAGATAAAAATAGTTTTAACATCAGATTAAGAGAATAGTCCATCAGAGTGTGTCTGAAATGGGAAAAACTTTTACAGTATGCAGAATTCATCATAGTTAGAATTCATCTCTGGAAGAAACTGAGACATGTTCGTCTCTATTAGCATAATAGATAGGTTACATACAGAAATATTTCTCCTTCCTTAGCTAAAGCATAAGCGGGAGCAGTTAGTCTTTTTAATGTTATATGGTTAAACACGCTTTTTATGCTTATAGCTAAAAAAAACAGTTTTTTTTCCCCTCTAAAAGTACCTACAGATAAACTTTTAGACAAATATTCAACAGTTTTACAAATACAAATATGCAGTTTATAAATACATCATTTATAGAAAGACAAAAGAAAAAAGGGGGGGGGGAACTTACAAAGGGGCCAAAAAAACAGTTTATATTACCAGCTTTCTGCAGGAGATGGCTACAAGGTAAAAGACTTAATACATACATTTAATAGATATTTAAGAGAGAACAAAAATGTTGACATTGAAGCAGAACATTAATTTTGATTTGAAAGTTCATGACTAAGTTAAATTTTGTATTTTTAGTTTGGGAATGTCCATAACTTTCGTAAGAGTTCTTAAAATATAAAGTCCCAAAAAGGCTTCAAGGTACGTCGAACATTTTGTACAGCTCTGACAAAAATGCACTTGTAATAGAAAAAAAAATAGAGAACGGTATCACCTGATGTGAATTTGCAGCTGTAACTTCAGTAAGGTTAGATGTCTTGGTGAATGTTCTCGATGTACTCGTCAGCTAGGCCACAGGGTTGCAGGCTTTCAGACCGGGGTCTAGGGCTATCCCAAAAGGCTTGTACAAAGGCTTGCTCGGCAGGTGATTCATATGGCTGAGCCTGTTGTCGGAGTCTGGCTTGACGCCGGGTATTGAATCGGTGGTGTAAAGAGAACTCGTCTTTGCCGATCGAGTCAGGAGCTACTAGGAATTTCTCCATGTGCCGTCCGCTAGCTGATGAAGAGGGTGCAGGTCTTATCCGAACCCTTGCCTTTCTCTTAGGTCGGAACGAGTCGATGTGCACTGAATCTGGAACTGCTAGTACCTTCTGTGGGCGATGTGTTCCAGAGGACTTTGAGGAGGGCTTGTGACCTTTTTAAATATTTATTCCAAGCTTTTTTCATTTTAATCTGCGGTATAAAAGAGCTATTAGTAAAAGAATAGTCGCGTTTGCGACCAGTTTGCCTAGGAAATTTCACATTAGAATGGTTTGATGACCCACTACGAGCTCGCTTTTGTGCGACGGGTCTGCTAACACTAGATTGATCAGTGGAAATGCCCTGAACAGATTGTTCGGGTGTTGTAGGAGTAGGTAGTTTATCAGCTGTACAAGAATCAGGAGCACTAGGCTGGGAAGTGAGGTTAGGCGTAAGGACGGACTGTTCGTCAAGTGGGTTTGAACCCTGCACGCTATCACTATCAAGAGTTTCAACATATGATTGAGTGCGCTCTTTAAAAATGAGTATCTGATCAACATTAATGGTCGTTGGGGTGCCGTTAAAATCAATTGTCAAATTATTATTTTCTATCTTTAAAACAGAGAAAGGCCCAATGAATTTTGGCCCAAATTTAGCTACTTTAGAATCTTTTTTAGAGCTAAGAAAATGTGATTCTAGGAGTATTTTATCTCCCACTTTTACTTCTAAAATTCTACGTTTAAGGTTATAATATACAGCTTGTTGCTCTTGAGCTTTTCTCAAATTTCTCTGAACTTCTGGTAGCAATTCTTCAATATTTCGCGTAATAAATTGAGATGCGTTTTGCTGTACTAATACCAGTTTTTGAAAGGGGGTCAGAATCTTTCTGCCCAAAAACAATTCAGCGGGAGTTTTTCCTGTTGCATCACTTACCGCTGTACGAATTTCATAGCCAAAATGATAGAGAAACTGATCCCAATTTTCATGATTTTGACCAATGAACGTCGCAATCATATTAATTAAAGTTCTATTGACACGTTCGGCCTGATTAGCTTGCACCCGATATGGAACCGTGAAGACATGTTTAATTTCGAGTGTATCGCAAAGTGCCTTAAAAACATTACTTATAAATTGAGGACCATGGTCCGTTACAATTTAAAGGGGGGCGCCGTAACGAGAAATATAATTATTAAAGAAGGCAGTGGCCACTGCTTGTGCCGAAGCTTTACGTAAAGGCACAAATTCAACCCATTTACTAAAATAATCCACCATAACTAACACATAACGAAATCTATTTGGTTTAGAGAGGGGGTAAGGACCGATTAAGTCGAGTCCAAGAATTTGATTTGGAAAATCAACTTTAATAGGAATTAATTTACCGGCCGGCTTTACATTTTTATAATTATATTGCTGGCACAAGCGACAACTCGAAACATATTCATTAACAAACTTCCTCATTTTAGGAAAGTAACAGGCATCTTTGAGCTTTTTATAAGTTTTCCTAATGCCAAAGTGCCCCGAAATTGGAGAGTCATGAAACTCAAATAGGATGGCTTGACGAAGAGATTGGGGAATTACAACTCGTAATTCGCCATAAGATGATAATAATTTTGAATAGAAAAGCAAGCCATCGATTAAAGAAAAAGATTGGGACCAGTTTAAGGCAATGGCTGATTCAATTAATGATACTGACTCAGGATCGTCTAAATACTTATAGATTAATCCAAATTCGGGATCATTTTTTTGTTCTCGGATTAATTGATCTCTTGAATTTAACACAGATGCTGGCATAAGCGCTAAAGCTACTTTTTCCTGATCAGATACGAATTTATTGTTTAAGGTAGGTACTAGATTTGTAGAAGCACATTGGTTTACATGTTCACTTTCAATTTCCTTTACACGAGTTTCAGTCACGTCTGCTAATATTTCGGATTGAACCGGTTCAGCCTTTAAATGCGAATCATGAATATACGAGGCTTTAACAGTAGAATTTAACTGATCATTCTTTTCATTTAAAGCAAGGGATTGATCTAACCCATTAGATTTCATCGTATTTTCTTGAGTTTGAGTAGTACGTGAAAGAACGTCAGCTACGATATTGTCAGAACCAGGTCGGTGTTCGATGTTTACATTAAAGTTAGATAACTTAAGAGTCCATCGAATCATGCGAGGGGAGAGGTTCTTTCCAGTTGTTAACCGAGTTAATGCCGCATGATCCGTAACAACTGTTACTGGAAGTTGCGTAAAATATAAACGAAATTTTTGCAGTCCCCAAAGCACTGCTAAACATTCACGTTCAGTTACTGGATAATTTCTTTCTGCAGCGTTAAGCGTACGGGACGCATATGCTATTGGGCGGCCTTCTTGGCTTAAAACGGCACCAATGCCGTACGAAGAAGCATCAGTAGCTACTTGAAATTTAATATTATAATTAGGATGAGCTAGTACAGGAGGAGCGCTAAGTATAGTTTTTAACTTATCAAATGCTTCTTGTGCTTCATTTGACCAGTGAAATTTAACTCTTTTCCTTTTGCGTTTAAAGAGGGGCTCGCATATGTGAGCAAAATTAGGTATAAATTTCCCATACCAAGCACACATGCCTAGAAATCTTGAAACTTGTTTGGAAGTTGTAGGAGGGGGCATGTTTAAAACTGGCTGAACTTTTTCATTATCTACAGAAATACCCGCAGGCGTTATTTTGACGCCTAGGTATTTAATTTCCTGTCGTGCAAAATGGCACTTAGAGGAATTTAAAGTTAATCCTGCATTTTGCAGTAGAGTAAAAACAGTTTTTAAATGATCTAAATGCTCATTGTAAGATGAGGACGTGATTATTATATCATCGAGATAAACATGTACAAATTTATTCAAAACAGGTTTTAGAATAGTTTCCATGGCTTTTTGGAATGTCGCTACAGCTCCTGAACATCCGAAAGGCATTCGTTTAAAACCAAACGTGCCGTTTTTAGTTATAAACGCTGTTTTTGATATATCAGCGGTTTTCATTGCAATTTGAAAATAACCCGATGTCAGATCGAGAGTAGACATAAAATTTGTCGTTGTTATATGTGCTAATAAATCATCAATTATAGGCAAGGGATTCTGAGGATATTGTGTAATAGAATTTAGCCTACGATAATCGATTGCAAATCTCCATGCCTCAGGGTCAGTAACAGTTTTACCATTTTTCTTACGACATAAAACAACAGGAGATGCATAAGGAGAAGTTACAGGCATAATAATATCATTTTGCAACATTTTATCAATATGCCAATTTATAATATCTTGTTTGGCTTGATCATAACGATAAGGCTTACTAAAGACTGGTTTATTAGTTCCAGTGTCAATTTTATGGCAAACAACATGGGTTAAGCCAGGTGTCTCAGAGAATAACTGTTTAAACTGATTAAGAAAATTAACAAAATCAATTTTTTCAATATGAGTGAGGGCACTTTCCTCTAAATTAACAATTAACTCTGTCGGCTCGACAGGTTTAGAATTTGACTTAGAATCATCAATATGTAAAGATTTATTGGCAAAATTTATTTCAACATTATTTGCTTACATAAAGTCTAACCCTATAATGCAGGGATGCTGAAGATTGTCGATGACGTAAAACGGCCAATTAACACTTAAATTATGAATTTTAACATTCAGGCTGACTTCGCCTCTATTAACACAGGACTTGCCTTGAGCCGTTGTAATATTTAAATTTGTCCGCTTTAACACGTTCGCTGCCGGTTTCACGTGACTAAAATTTGAAATGACGTTTTTTTTCTTTAACCCGCCGAATATGTTTGACGTGTTGCACAAGAGCGCTACATCGCCAGATATTATAGGCTTTGTGTTTACCTTTGCTTGTTTGCGTCATGTGTTACGTCAATACGCTGCATTACGTCAAACGTGTAAAAATTCATCTGCTCGTTACAAGCAAACTCTGGAGTTAATGAGTAATAAGTTAAATTTCCATAGCAAATAGTTTCATTTGTACTGAGCAGATAAAATATCTCGCTGACGCCATCACTTCGGTTGCATATTGATGATACGTGTTTTATTAGAGAGAAAGTATTCTATTTTGAAATACCTTTCCATGGAGGATCAAATTTTTGATCGCATGTTTCCGGACCACTTCTAGGGCTGAGTCCCCGACCGTTGCCAATCGCCCATTGCGCAGCACTAGTGTGACGTAAAACCCAACCAATCATCTATTTTGAAATATGAATATTTGTGATGTTTGCGTTAGTACTGTTTGGCTGGTTGAATAGAGTTGGAATTTAAGAGGTACTTTTGAATTTAAGAGGTTGGTTTGTTGATTGTGTTTTACGTCACACTAGTGCTGCGCAATGGACAATTGGCGATGGTCTGGGTCTCACCCCTAGAGTTGTCCAGGGACAAGCCATCACAATTTTGATCCTCCACGGAAGGGATGACTCTCTCGCTTCGTAGACACCCAAAGGTATAATTAATATGGGAACATGGAAAACATTGCGGGCACGACAGATTTTATGAGCACCAGCCACCATTAGTATACACAATGGTTTTTGGCAGGCTCGAGTACCGAACCCGCAATCTTCCAATTACAAGCCCGGCGCTCTACCGACTGGGCAACCACGGTCCTGAATTTCAGAGGCATATTTTTGAATTTTATGCCAATACTGGTTGCTACAGTACAAAATTTTGTATACTTTTTATTTCATGCATTTTGAGATAGGGGTATAGTGAACAGATCAGAGTACCATTATAATAGAGAATCGTTAAAATTTGCTATAATTATCCAGTTGCGGATTTATTTTTTCATTCCTAATGAATGAGGACTATAAATAAAATATTAATGATAAATAATTTACTTTATACAACTTTTGAAAACTTTTAAATTTAACATTCCTAAGTAAAAAAGTATACTTCATACATTTATGTTAAATAAATCCTTGTCGAATCCTGTTCTTAGTCAGTGTAAGAACATGATTCGATAAGGATTTATTTAACAACACCTTATGAAGTGTACTTTTTTTACATAGGAAATTTTGCTAGTGTTCGGACACTTTTGTTACCGACTGTACTTACAGCTGTTAAATTATTGGAAATAAAAAAAACTATCATCTAAACGCTTATCATCAATTACTAAAGCAACACACTTTTCAGGGACATTTGGTGTGATTGTATAATCTAAGTTTTATTTTTGTATTTGTGATTAGTTATAAATTCGTAATTATTTTTTTTTCTTTTAATTCTCTTTTATGAAAATTTTCCTTTTGTCCTATGTATTATTATTATTCGGATTTTTTTTTTCAAGACGCGTTTTCTTTTTAGGTTAGATCGCCGAAAAGCTCGCTTTCGTATGCCGCCGGTGTAAGGTTGCTATTCGGAACACGATGCGAAATGGCGCCGTCTTGGCGATTTTCGAAATTTTGCCAAGCGGCAGCCTAAAGTAAACTTTCACCTGTAAAGTGATACGTCACATCCCGCGCTGGCGCGGGATCGGCAGCGAACGTGTTAAAGGTTTAAAGTCAAAATACTTTTTATAAGTTTCATATGCTAGAAAGGAGCGTTCAGCACCAGTGTCCCAATAAGTAGGTATGAAAATATCATGAATTATTGCATTCAAATTAGGAAGGTCCACCGGACTGATACAAATTGTGTCTAAACATATGGAGGTGGTTGAGTTGTTCAGTGGCTGTTGACCCTCCTCACAAGAGCCACATACTCGTTTAACTGACGACTCTGGTTATTACGAGAGTTACGAAAATTTCTGTTATTTCTATCAGCTCGAGAAAAGTTTTGAGACTGATTTTGATTAGAACGATCGTTCCGAGAATTTTGAAAGTTATTACGCCTTGTCTGCGGCGATTGACGTTCTTGCTGATAGCGATTGAAATTTTGAGGGGGGGTGAAATTTTCACGCCTAGAATTTTGCATATTTCCATTACCCCGTTGGCGATTAAAGGTATTTTCCGCCCTTGGAGGGTGTCGTTCTTGATATTTAGCTAAGGTTTGAAACAGACTGTCGTAAGAGGTGACAGGTTTCAGATCAAGGTAATCTTGAATAGGAATAGTCAAAAGCGGGGTTATGATTTCCATTGCAGCGGCAAAAGATAAAACTAAATCCAGCTGCTTTATAATGTCGAATTTACGTAACAAAAAGGTGGTAGGTTTGTCATAAAACGACATCTTTGTCGTATAAAGTTCTTGACGGAGTTTGGTTTTATCCACAATAGAAGAGAATGAATTTTTAATTTTGAGCTTCAAATCCTCATATGTAGGATTTTGGCCTAGAGCTCTAGAGGCAATGGTGTCATACCAGATTTTAGCATCTCCTTTTAAGGAGTATTTTAATAAATTAAATTTATCATCCTCGTCAATTTTACATATATCAAAATACTGTTCAAGATCTTAAAAAAATTTAAGTACATTGTTTGAGCCAGTAAAATAAACACGAGTGGGGGGGGATGTCGAACTGAGTTGGGCGCCACTGTGGCGTTTGGGTTTCTGCAAACGCCATCTTAACTTAAATACTTAGATTACTAAGAAAACCAGAGACTTTAATTGAACAACAAATGAAAGTTTATTGAACAAGATTAATGGGAGGGCGGCCTGGAAAATAGCTCTTAGCTCAGTCAGCGTATTACTAAATCAAAAATATACAAATCAACAATTTAGTTATCTTAAATATCTCACCACAGCAGATAGTCGACGGTGTAGAGACGGTCGCACTCGTACTCCAATACTACGGCTTCACTATGGGACAGAGGATTCCCTTCTGTCCCAGCTTGAACTTTCCGAAAACTAGTAGACACTCACCAACACTCAACACTACTTAACTTCACGCCACTAAATCTCCACTACTCTACTTTTCAATATCTGTCAAACTAAGATTCATCACAACCACTATAATATCCTGCGACATCCACTATACGATCCTCCAACATCCACTCTATCTACTAAAACCATCTCTATTTTTATACTTCTTCCTACACCCTCCTTTCACTACATTTCAATCCGTACTTTTAAAAATCACTTCTAATTTAACTAATATTCAAAATCTAAGTCTTTTAATGCAGCACCCTGCAGACACAAAACTACTCCGACCTCAACCGTCACCGAGTCACTGGCGACGGAGTGATTTTAATCGTCCCCACTTCCTACCTTCCTGGATCCAGCTTAATTAAAACAACTGTGGTGACGTTCTGACGTCTCAACCTCACAACTTAACTAAATTAAATTATAAAAAAGACATTACTTTACAGCTGGAGAGATTGTGTAGCCGCTTCAGGCTATAGCTCTACTTCAAGGCCAGGTACGTTGAGGATATTTTTGCCAAAGTCCATAAAGACCAAAACATCGATGAAACTCTTAATACCTTATGTTCCGATGAGACCGACCTAAAAAACGAACGTAACTTTATAAAAAAGTTAATTATTGAAGCAAGTTTCCCTTAAAACCTTGTAAATAAATTATTAAAAAAAGAATCTGTCATCTTAATTACATTCAAAACCGCCAAAAAACACATTAAAACTCACTTATTCGATACCATACGGCCAGGGAGTTTCTATCAAAATTAAAAATACAGCCAAAAAATATACTATGCAAATATTTCCATCAAACCGAACCCTAATATCTACTAAATAATAATAAGTGATAAAGATCCAGTCCCCTCCCCCCCCCCCCCTTCTTAACCGCAGGAGTCTATAAAATCCCGTTCAAATATCGTAACGAAGAAGAAGTTTGTTATATAGGAATGTCTAAGCGAAAAACCAGTAGAAGGTAAAAAGTGCAGTTTAAAAGAGCACCAAAGTGTCATAAAATACGAAAAAAGCACTACCACTCTAGCGAAAACCCATCTAAACAATAGCATCTATATCCAATTCAGTCAAACCCGAAAAATTGAAAATTACAATAACCCGGACTATGCACTCTTCCGCGAAACAATAGAAATTATTCACAATTTAAATTCCTGCAATGACTACGAATCAGAAGCTGGCTTGGACGGACACTGACGTTGAAGAGAGAAGAGGAGATATAAGAAAACATTCACTGCCAGCGACACAAACCACGACAAACTGCGCTGAGAAAGGAGGGGGCCCCTTCGTAAAAGCGGCTACGTAGTTTTCGTCGAAGCTGTAATGTAAGGTATTTCTTATAATTTAATTTAGATGAAACTGATTCCACTATAGATGTAGGACTCACCTACTGAATTAAAAAACATAAATGCGCGTATAATTCTAGTGACCTTAAATCTAAACTTACTAATCACTCTTTCGACAATGTTCTATTCCTAATTTCAAAAACGTTAAAATCTTTGCATTCGATTTAAACATCTATGACTAGCGTATCTTCCTTGAATGAAGCTAAATTAGTATCAAAGAATATCGAATTATTTTTAAATTTTTATTGCCAGAATGTAACTGCTGTACTTCTGTTATGTTTTCACTGATAGTGGCTAATTTATTGAGGAAGCATGTATTTTGTTTTTTAAAGTAACTTTTTTAATGTTTAAAATCCTTTGTGATCGCAAATTTATATATATATATATATATATATATATTATATCATTCAAGTTTAACAATATATTTGAAACATGCTTGATTATTAATTAATAATTCAATGATAAGTAATTTTTTTTAATATATTTTTATGATTGAATACTAAAAATTTAATTTAAATTCAGCTTTAAACATAAATATACTTTAAAAAAATTAACTTATTAAGAAATCTACAAAGTAATTACCGGACATGTTTAGAAAATGTCTATAACTTATTAAGGAATCTACAAAGTAATTACCGAACATGTTTAGAAAATGTCTATAAGCAAAAAAATTACTTTTCAAAGATAAATTAGTGTTAATATTTTTTTAATTAAAAATAATATGGTTTTCTCAAAATTTCTGTTTCTTAAATTCTGCAGACTAATATTAATAAAAAACATTTTTTTTTTTCTTTTTAAACCAATACTTTTTTTTCTTTTTGCAAAATAAATGGCTTTTTTCCAGCTTAAAATAACAGCCAGACTAGAAATAAATAAGAGGTTTCACATGTTAATAAAAAGAAGTTGTTTTTCCTTTTAAATTTTTTGTGTCTTATTAAATCAATTAAAAATATATGCACAACACAATTAAAAAAAGCCTTTTATTCGTAATAGGTATATATTCACTCTATCGAATAATTTAGGCTTTTGGAACTAATTTAGTCAGAAAGCGCGTGTTAAAAATTCAAATACTTAATGAAATTAAAAATAAATGAATGTGCAGCCAGTTTTTTTTTTTTTTTTTTTTAGAAAAATGTGTTTTAATGGGATGAAATTTTAAAGGAAGGTAAAATTTCTTTTATCATTTAAAACTGGTTAATTAAACTTAAATTGAAGCTTCATTATCTCTATTAAAGTGCTTTTTAAAACGTATATATGGGGAGATAATCATATAAGAAAGGTTCTACTGTAGAAGTATTCGTTAGGAAAAAAAAAAAAACATTTTAATGAAATTCTTGTGTAAAAACAATTAGGTGGAACCGTTCATTTTAAAATGTATTTTTTTTTTTTTTTTTTTTAATCTTGTTTTTTACAATAGTTTTACTATTTAGAAAGTAAACTTTAAAAAAAAAAAAAACTTTTTTTTAACAAAAGTTCAATTCATTAAAAAACATTATTTAGGTCCTCTAAAGCATGTAATGATTTCTCTCTGTTTATCTATTTTTTTTTTTTTTTTTTTTTTTTTCCAAAATGTTTTCGAAAAGTTGTTAAAAATTCATTAGTCTGTCATCCCTCGTTCTCATTTCCATAATGTTTTTAGAATGCTTTATATTATTCAGGTTCAATATAGCATATTTCTTATTGAAAACTGTATAAGTATCCCAACTGGTTTGTGTATAGAATACCTAAATGAATTCAGTTACATTACGGTCTAAGAGAAGCATAGTTTCCAAGACCTCCGTTTTTTCTAAGAGATGTAGTTCCACCGATTTTTAATAGAATTTTTTCGTAATAATTTTAGCAACAGTAATTTTCTAGGGCTAATTTTATTTAAAAGTACCACTTCAAAAGTAATGGTGGCTATATATTCTTTAAAAATCAACCAAAAATTTGGCAAGTATGAAGGATAATGGATAAAGCCTATATCGTTATACCATGCAAAACGCGATGATGAAATTAACATACAATTCACAAAACGCAAATCATGTTTTGTATAGCAATCTATAGTTTTCTGATTAGCATTGATTCGTTTATAAGGCCAATATATCATAATTCAGCTTCCCAAAAATATTCATTTACATTAAAAAATATTAGATAAAATTGCACAAAATGATTTTTTATTTGTTTTTGGCACACAGAAAAATACATTGATTTTCGTGATGTCATAAAGTTTTATGACTGTTTATTTCAAAGCAATTATTATTTTTCAAAATTATTGATAAAAAGAAATTAGAAAAATTAAATATGAGATATTATTTTCTGAAGAGTAAAAACTGTAAGACAATTTATCTCTTTAATCAGGCGTTATTTATCTGAATAGAATTTATCAAAAGTGTGTGTAAATGTTTTTCCATTTGTCGTTAAAGAGACATCTCGTCTAGCGGACCATATGTTCAGTTGCTTCTGTTTGACCGCTTCAATCTATTTTCCTTAAAATGCCAAGCATGTTTACGTTTTCTTTCTTCCGGCTAAGTGGGACCCTTTTCAGGGTTACGTTTAGTTTCGTATCACGCATTTCCAGCTTAAAGCAGTTGTAAGGAACATATGTTTTTCGTTTCGCTAGCCGTTTGAGGTGTGAGGTCCTTTATGGTATGCGTTTTCTCCGTATCTCTTATCGCTCTGAAAAGCGGTAACGATTCAGATTTTTTGAGTTAGCGGTTTGCAGATAAGAGTGTAATGCCTTTCAAACGTTTGTAAATAATTATGTAGGTGTTCGTTAAAATTGGTCTGCGGTAGGTCTCTAAGTTAATTAGAAGTTTTAATGATGTTCTGTCGTGGGAAGATTACCTGAACACTTCAAAACGTATAGTGTTATTAATTTTAAGTTCAGGGTGGAATTTGGTACATGGGGGGTTGGTTGTTTTTATCAAATGGGAGCGCACCCTTTTTATATGAGTTTTGTGGCAACGACTGGTGAGTGGCTGATTTTTATCAAGGTGTGTTTTGATTGAGTGCGGTTCGTACGTATTGTGCGGTGTGCAGAAAAAAGATAATTTTGCTAAAAAAATGATTTGTTAAATTGGTGTAAAGGTTGGTCTTTCCAGAGGGGGGGGGGATTGGAGGTAGTTTTCCTCCTTTCCTGTCCGAAGTTTTTTTTTACTTAGAATGAAGTCCCTCGAAAAAGGCGGTCTTGTTTTGTTTCTCCTCTCCTGTTATATACCGATGTTGAAGAATGCCGAAGTTTTTTTATCCGGCGGGGAGCGACAAGGTCTGCGCTCCTAGAGTTCTGTTTTTAAAAAAAAACTCTTGCGGAAGGCTGAGGTATATTTACGAAAGGTTGCTTTGAAAATTTTGTGCTTTCGCGGGCGGCTTGCTGGATAAATAAAATCCCAATAGATGCAATTGCTGGCGTTGGTGTATGCCATTTTATCCTTGTAGCCTGCAGTAATAATCAGCTGGAGAATTTCCCTTCGTGGAGTCCGTGACTTACTCCTAATGTTAACAAATCTTCCACGTCTCCCCAACTGAAAGAGAAGGCAAAAATTGATTGCCTGTATCGCTCTCCTGATTGACGTCAGTATGAAAAATCCGACGGAAATTAAAGAGCTCCTGGCACCTCACTTGGAATTATACGTGTTATAAAACGCCATTCTTCTGAACGGCTTCAAGCGAGTCCTCTCGACTCTTTGTAAAATATGGATTGCAGGCTCTTTCATTTAATCAAAATAATTATTTAATATTTTCAAATCATTTTAATTTCAAAGTAAATAATCTTCAAACTGATATATTAATATTCTTCTTACCTGGAAAATTCTTCGGTGGTAAAAATGAAGACTCTAATTCATATTCTTTTGTTTCTCTAGAAAAAACAGCTTCTTCTTTAAGACGAGAAAATATACACAGTTTATTAAATAAAATATTTACATGAAGAAAAAAAACTATTTACAAAATATAGTCATTTCGTGGTCATCGAACATCCATTTCATTCTATTTCTTAACAATACAGTTTCTGCTATTATACTTCAATAGAAATGGATTTATAATAAAACTAATGCTAATCTATCAGCTACTTTTTCTAATTCTTGAACTGTAGCTCCATGAATAATAAAATTAGGCCAAAAAGGCTCGAGAGCAAACTACTATTTCTTGACTTGTTGCTCTCCATTCTAAAACAAAACTAAACTATAAGTCCCGGGAGAATAAACAAGAATGTTCTTCGAATCTCATCTCAACGAGACCTCTGGCGCCCTCTAGTGAAGCAAATTTATATCCAATACGTAATATCCTCCCACCTTTTATTTTTTAGGTGAGAGCTAAAAAATTAAACAGTTAATTAATTAAGAAAATTTAAACTTATAAAACTACATACTAAGAAAAATGAAATCTATAAACTACAAATAGTAAAAATTAAAGTTACAAACTAATGAAAATAAAGAAAAATAAAAATAAAATATTTTAAAGTTCAATGCAATTTTAAGCAATTGTGATTGTCTTTAGAAAAGTTTTTTATAGTTTTTGACCACTTTCAGTTTATTGTCTCTTTTACTGCTTGTATCACTGGATCTTCAGCATCTGATATCTCTAAGGGATAGAGTTTTTGTAGTGGTCTAATCAATGTACCAGAATGCATTTTCACTTCCACAACCCTGGCACGGACATCTCGGCTGGGAAAAATTTTCACTACTCTTCCTATTGGCCACTGTAGTCTTTTCACACTGTTGATTTCTAGTAGCACAATGTCGCCTTGTTTAACAGGTTTACATATCTCTCTACTTCGTTGTACCAACTACGCTAGATACTCTTTTCGAAATCTACTTTGTAGTTGCTTTCGAACACTTTGGCAGTGCTTGTATCGTGCTCTCAGTTTTTTGGCATCAATGGCATCCAGATCTGGTACACCAATTTCTTAATTGTCTTGCATAAAACAGGAAAGTGTCAAAGGAATGAACTTGTCTGATTCTTCTGATAGGTATGTTAAAGGTCGACAGTTCATTATGGCTTCAACTTCGCACAAGATAGTAGAGAGATCTTCAAAGTTGAGGGAAGTTTTTCCAAGAGTTCTCAGTAGGAAGTTTTTTACACTTCTAATGAGACGCTCCCACCATCCGCCCCACCAAGCAGCGGTTGGGGGGATGAACTTCCATTTTATTGGACCTATGTCATCCGTATTTTGAATTTGATTCCAGTCAAGAGATTTAGAGAGATTGTTGGCACCGCGAAAGTTAGTTCCATTGTCACAGTAGACTGTTGAAATTATTCCTCTTCGGGCAACAAATCTTCTTAGCGCTTGTATGAATCCCTCTGTTGATAGATTCGTCACTAATTCCAAGTGTATGGCTCGATATACTGCACATGTAAAAATGACTATCCGTACTTTGGATTTATTTTTCAGGAAAAGAGGACCACATAAGTCGATGCCAACAACTTCAAAAACTTTTGAGTCGCTGACTCTCTCAAAAGGTAAATCGATGGGAGGAGTAACAAATGGTTTGGAAGAAAATTTTTTACACTTTGTGCATTTTATCAATTCACTTCGGATGTTACGCTTTGCAGAAATAATCCAGTAATGTTCACGTAAGATCGAACTAACTGTCTGAAGTCCAGCATGGCAATTCTTAAAGTGGCAGTCTCTAATTAGACACCTTACAACATGATGTTTTGATGGCAACAATATAGGATACTTGAAAGAAAAAGTGTCTTCTCGATCTAACAACTTTGTTTTGACTCTTAGAATATTGTCTTAACTTTCATAACAACAAGTCCTTTTATTGTTTCTCGGACATCACCAAAACTTTCTAACTGTATGCGAGACCAAAGAAATTTTTCCGCCTCTTCCTTTTCTTCTGCCGAAAGTTCAGCTGGGAAAATATGATTTCTATTTCTACATTTTGTTGCAAATCTTCTTATCCAACAAATAATATTTACAAGTTTATTAAATTTCGAAATTCTTTCATAATTCATAAATGGATCTACATTTGGTCTCGAAAATAATGACACTGCAGTTTTCTTTCTTTCCGACATAACTAAGACTTCATTAGAGACAATCTTCGGTTGGGGCCAGTTACTTTTTTCATCTTCCAGCCATTTAGGACCCTCCCACCATCCCGATTCAAGAAGGTATTTAGGACTACAACCACGGGAAGGCAGGTCTGCCGGATTTTGACTTCCTGGAACTAAGTATCACTGGTGAGGGTTCGTAAGTTGGCATATTTCTCTGATTCTGTTGCCCACAAAGGTACCCCACTGGTCATTTCTTTTAATCCAGGCCAAAACTGTCGAAGAATCAGTCCAAAAGTAAGTTGGTACTGTAGGGATGTCCAAAGCTTCTATGACATACTTTGATAGTCTGGATCCCAAAATACAGGCTAGCAGCTCAAGACGAGGAATCGTTAGAGCCTTTTTTGGAGCCAACCGTGATTTTGCTCCCAAAAATTGAATTGAAACTCTTTTTTCTTCTTCGCACCGTAGAAAAATTACTGTTGCATAGGCACTTTGATTTGCATCGCAGAAAATATGTAGGGACCAATCTTCTTTATTTCCATAACCTATTCTTCTCGGGATCTTCAATTCTGTTAGCTGTTTTAATTGGCTGTACCATTTCTGAAAGTCTCTTTGAATTTTCTCTGGAAGTGGAGTATCCCATGCTGATTTGCTGGACCAAGATTCTTGAATTATAATCTTGGCTGGTAACAATGCTGGAGCTAGAAAACCGATGGGATCGAATATTCCTTGAGTTATGGATAGAATTTGACGTTTTGATGGATTCACTATTTCTAAGTCAAATTTATTGCAGACCATCAAGTTATCATCTGTTCTGTCCCATTTGATTCCTAAAACTCGAATTGGAGTTGAGAAGTCTCCCTTTTCATTTTCTAAAGACAACTTTGCTATTTCTTTTACAGGACCGAATTTCCACAATCTTAGGTCCATTTTAGCTTCAGCCATGATTTCTGTTGCCTTAGATTTAAATTCTTCCAAATCGGACGTGTTGTTTACAGATGTGACGCAGTTATCCACATAGAATGACTTCTGAAGTTTCTGAGCAATTGCCTTAAGTTCTTCTGGACACCCATTCAAATGATGTCTGATAACTGCGCCAAGTAAAAATGGACTGGAAGTAATACCAAACACCACTCTATTATGCTGATAGACTTTTATTCCATTCGTCTTCTTCCACCACAGGAACCTTAAAAAATGCCGATCTTCCTCTTTTATTTCGATCTGAAGGAAGGCTCTTCTAATGTCGGATACAAACCGCGATTGCTTTTTCTCTGAATCTTAACAATATTGCGGGAATCTCTTCTGATACATTTGGTCCTTTAAAGAGACAATCATTTAGTGACGGTGCTATTCCGACTTTGCATGATGCATCAAAAACTGGTCTGATGGAGATGGTAGAACTATCAGGCTTGATGACTGGATGGTGGCATAAGTAGTGTTCACTAGCTTCTTTCAGTTCTGTCTGAGGGACTTCCTGTATGACATTTTCTCTTTGCCATTCCTTGAAAACTAGATCATAATCCTCAAATTTATTTAATTTCTTTAATCTTGGGGTAGTACTGAATAAACTTCTTTTTGCTTCATTTCTATTTGAGGGAATATTGATATTGTTGCAAATCCATGGAAGACCCACTCGATAACGACCATCTTCATGTCTGGTGAGTTGTCTAAGAAACATATCGTGGGCTTACTCTTCTTCTTCTCTTTTGGACAAGGTTAGCGCAGGGTCGTTGATTCCTATCGTATCGAGTCGCCACAAGTCTGGAACATTCCAATCTTTTATGTACAGATTTGTCATTAATACCGCTGTACCGCTATTCAAGCAACCCTGAGATGGAAGCCCTGTTTTTCCACAAACTGTCCACCCAAGTTTGGTTTCTATCGCTGTGAGTCCATTTTCTAATTGCTTGACTCGACCCGTTAACAGTTGTTCGTAAACGTCACTCCCGATCAGGATTTCTATTTCCGTACTACCAGGGCCGATATCGGACAACCACAGCTTATTTTTCTTGAGTTCTCTGCACAGATTTCCCTTTGGAATTCGAGGAATTTCTCCACAAATTTTTTCTTGGTCTAAAAGATCGAGCTCACGTATGGAACTGGCCCGATTATTCGATGCACCCACTGTAACTCTAAATATATTATGCTGTTTAGCTTCTATCTGTGTACCTCCAAAAACTTTATGGGCAATTATTTCTGTACCAATGGGTTTGAGCTTGAGCTCTTTTGCAGTTTTCTTTAAGATGTAACTTTTCTGAGAATCACTGTCCATAAAACAACGCACCTTTTTTTGGCATTTTTCCCCTTTTATATTTATTTCTAACGTCATATAGGCTATTTTCTGGGAGCATTTTTTGGCGACAGTGTTCTGTATTACTTCGGGAGGTTTGCTTCTACTATTTTCATCCCCTTTCCTTATCTCTGGACAAAATAACTCTGTGTGTGGTTTTGAACAAACGTGACACTTAATAAAAACCTTGCACGTTTTTGCTCGGTGTCCAAAACGTAAACACTTCAAACAGCAATTTTTTTATTTTACTTTATTTTTCTTTTCGTCAAGGAAGAGCGATCTGGCTGTTATGCAGTCTTTACTCTCATGCGTTTTTCCGCAAAATATACAGCTTAATTCTTTTGCAGCGAATAAGCCTGTAGCAGTGGGGATCCTGTTATCTCTCTTGTGGAATTTATTTTTAACATTTTCCCTGGGTGAATTAATTTCAAAACCCGACCTGGCTAATTGTAACCTTTCTTCACCTGCCACTTCCCTTTTCAAAAAATTCAGCAATAGTGACAAGCTCGATTTCTGTGTGGTTTCCCTATCATCTAACTCAGTAGAATCTTCCCTGGCCCCAACATTAAGTCTTTGAAACGTTCTAATAATATCTTCGGGTAAAAAGGATTCTACCATTGGGTACAGCCACGAGAGTTCTGATCAATGTTTACACCCATGCTTTCCAGCGATCTCAAGTGTGCTTCTATCTTGGTCACTAAATAACACAAATTTTGCTATTTCCCCTAGTCTGTACATTAGCTGTAATTAATTAAAAAAATTCCTGAACATATACTTCGATTAAGATATCTTTATCCCCACAGCTTTCTTCAAAAGCCTTTACTGCCTTTAAATAATTTTCCGATGTTACGGGGTAACTTTCGAGTAATTCTCTGGCTCGAGTTCCTGGTTCTACGCACTGTAAAAGGTACTGAAATTTGCCAGCGTTGTCTAATTCTTCATCTTTATGAATTTTCTTAAATTGGGCCCAAAAGGGCAAATAATTTATCAATTTTGAATCAAATTTCTTGATAGCTAATTTTGATAATTTATATCGCTTTGTTTTCACATTTGTTTCGTTTTCCATTTTATTTTGGCCTGTGTAATTAAAATTTATATTTGAATTTAATTTTTCATTAATTAGTCTTTTAACTGTGATAAATTCATCACAGTATGCTTCGCTTTCTTCCGATTCTTTTACAATCAAAGCTTCATCGCATTTACTATCTTCCGACATAATGTCTAATATCTCATTATTGAATGTCTTTAATTCTGTCTTTAAACCCTCTAATTTATTTAAATTATCTAAATGTATACCCCTCTCAAGATCTTCTTTCTCTAGTTCTGTTTTTAAAATATTTAAAGTTTTAGTAAAGGAAGATCGTAATGGTGTTCTTCGCTTTTTTATTTTTTCCATTTCTGATTTTTAAACAAAAACAGAACAGTTTTATGTTAATTAACCAATTATTCGTTATTTATGCCTTTTAATTTAAATGTAAAAACCTTCACTTTTCTATTTACCAAGAAGATTTTATTTTAAGAACAACTCGGAAAATATTCTATTCCGAGAACCATTTTTCTTTTTGTAAAATGTAAACAAAAGAAAATAACATTTTACTATTTTTTATTTTACTCTTATAGCAATAATTATTTTCAACTGAATAATAATTTTTATTCATTTGTTAACTGTAAAAATTTATTGAATTAAACAATCACAAAATGTAATCCAAGAACAAATTAAAATCGAAGCTTCTATTATTTGCAAACTCTGTTTTCATTCATAAATTCTATCATAAAACTTTATTTCATTCTGATTGCGAAACAAAAAAATAAAACAATAAATATTCACCGCAATCAGTTTTTAACATCATCTAATATTTACCATGAAAAAATACTTTTAATTTTTTCTTTATCAAATCTAATGCTTCTTTTTCAAGGTCAACTCAATGCTCAGTTTCTTCATTCTAGTTTTATTTATTTCAATCGTAAAAAAATAACTAATTTATTTTGACCTTGATAAATTTACATTTCAAATGTACAAATAATAGAACAAATAAAAAATCTTGTTTTATTTCAATCAATCAGTCACTTTTAATTTTATTTACTTTGAAAAAGGAATATTCTAAATAATTTCAATCTAAGATTTCTTTTAAAAAACATTTCATATAATAATAATATAATCTTTAAACCATTTATTGTTTACAATTAAAATAATTATTTTCCTTTCAGTTAATATAAACAATATTAATATAAACAATATTTCCTGTATTTAATATAAACAATATTTCCTGTCTGACGGACGCCATAAAATATGTTATAAAACGCCATTCTTCAGAACGGCTTCAAGCGAGTCCTCTCGACTCTTTGTAAAATATGGATTGCAGGCTCTTTCATTTAATCAAAATAGTTATTTAATATTTTCAAATCATTTTAATTTCAAAGTAATAATCTTCAAACTGATATATTAATATTCTTATTACCTGTAAAATTCTTCGGTGGTAAAAATGAAGACTCTAATTCATATTCTTTTGTTTCTCTAGAAAAAACAGCTTCTTCTTTAAGACGAGAAAATATACACAGTTTATTAAATAAAATATTTACATGAAGAAAAAACACTATTTACAAAATATATTCATTTCGTGGTCATCGAACATCCATTTCATTCTATTTCTTAACAATACTGTTTCTGCTATTATACTTCAATAGAAATGGATTTATAATAAAACTAATGCTAATCTATCAGCTACTTTTTCTAATTCTTGAACTGTAGCTCCATGAATAATAAAATTAGGCCAAAAAGGCCCCGAGAGCAAACTACTATTTCATGACTTGTTGCTCTCCATTCTAAAACAAAACAAAACTATAAGTCCCGGGAGAATAAACAAGAATGTTCTTCGAATCTCATCTCAACGGGACCTCTGGCACCCTCTAGTGAGGCAAATTTATATCCAATACCTAACAATACGTATGTAGTAATCATCAAGCCTTCAAGAATATGTAAGTTTTCCTTCTTTTATGTTAGTTAAGGAAAAAGGTAAATTCAAAAAAATGTTTAAAAAACTTATGCTTGTCAAAGTTAATACCTTTATGTATAAATCGCAAAGTGTTGCGAAAAATTATAGATGTCGGGTAGACTTTTTGATTGCAAGATAAAACTTAATTTATCTTTAAATTGTGAAAATATGAGGGACATGTTATCCTGAATGCTAGTTCAATCTAATTACTAGCTACAAGAGTGTAAAATTTTGTCAGTTTGACATGTTCTTTTATGTAGTTATAATTTTATAAAACTTTAAATAAAATTTTGTAAATTCCTTTAATTTTTGTCCTGAGTAATTATTACTAAAAAATTTAATGTGTAATTCTTGTGTTTAAAAGGGAATTTAATTCTTAAAAGAGAGAAAGAAGAAATTAAAAAATTATTATTATTAGTGTACAGTTAAAGAAAATTTCTAATGAAGGTATATCCTTCAGCCGAGTCTGGTTATTGCATTTATTTCAGCCAGTGGAGTAGCAGGTCTTTTAACAGAATTAACTTTATCTAATTTTAAAATTTCGAATTATGAATGAATTAAAACTTCAGTTTTTTATTGGTTTTGTTAATAAATGTGCACTCACTGGATTAGTTCAACTTTGTCCTTTACCAGTAAATTTGATTGATGCTTAGTTTTAAAAGTAGAATCCAATTTAGTGAATGGTTAAAATTTTTATTAGTTAAAAAATTATTTTAACTGTTTTGTTTTCTTTTATAGCAGTTCATTCTTGTTAGTTAAAATTGTTTGAATACTTATTTGCAAGTGAATTTTTCCAGCTTGTGCATATTTGCTTACTGTAGAATTTTCTTACATTATCTCAAGTATTTCAGTTATAATTTTCTCAAGTTTTGCCAAGCAACTTTCATCTGTGGAGATAACTTGTATAAACTTGGCTGGATCTGGTAACTGTAAAAATTTACAATTTTATTATTTCTGATACTTTCAAGTTATGCATGTTAGGAGTTGGTGTTTGGTGTTTAGGATTAAGGCCGATTGACTGCTGTAGGTCCTGGGCCTGAGGGGGAGTGCCTTCCGTGGAGGTCTTTCTAAGGGGTCCTAGCCCGTATTTACGCAAGTTTCGGAGAAAACCACGGAAAACTCCGAACGGCTAGGCTGACGAGCGCGACCTGGGATCGAACCCGGCACCTCACGTCTACCAGCTTTGAGCGCAGAACCGCTCGGCCGCTGGTGGGCCTATGCATGTTAGGAATGAAGAGATGAACTTCTTTATTTAATTATCTTTTCAGGTTAGGTTAAATTATTTGCTTTGCAAATATCTTAAAACCTTTTAAATTTTAATTGCGGACAATGTTTGTTATTATTATTGGTAAAATTTAAATTTAATTCTTTAACTTGTTTTAAAAGGGTAAAAGTGGAATTTTTGTTACTATCTCTGGGGAAGTTTCTTTGTTAAAATTATAAGACCTTGCTGGCTGAAGTTGATTTCGCAATGTTAATGGGTAAAATTTAAATTAATGTAAATCCATTATACGGCCCTTGTGTCAAGTTGTTCAGTTAAGCATTTGACTGTGGTTTTATGTAATGATAGTACTTTGTTTAGAATTTAGTAAATTTGTTTGCGTTGGCTCAGCGGGTAGAGCAGCAAATGTGTTACTTAGATCTTTGATAAAAGTATTTTGATAACAGCAGTCAAGTGTTTACCTGAATTATTTGTTTTTAGAAAAAAAAAATTTCAAACTATTAAATGTTTTGAATAAAAGTTTTTAATTAGTTGTTATGGTAGTTACTATTAGTAACAAATTTAATCATAATAGTGATCTGGCAAAGAGCTCAGTTGATAATACAGAATTGACTAACCTAAACAGTGACTATAAAAGCTCGACTAATAAGTGTCTAACTGAATTAGTCTCCTAAACAGTACCCTAGAATAAGAAGATTATTATATCTGGCGAAGAAGGCTAGTCGACAATCAGAATTATCTGACCAGGAAAGTTAGTCAACAACCGCAGTTATCAGACAAGGCAAGTTAGTCAGAAACTACTTTTTATGCGTTCTGGCATTAGTATGTGATTATAAGGCTACTTCTTATTACATTTATAAATTTTTATGAGACTACACTTTTAAAAACATGCTGCCAGAAATTCTCTTTAATTTGAGAAAAAAGTCGTAAATTAGGGAAAAATTACTTTGACAAAACGTATTTTTCTGTAATTACAGAAAATTTCTGGCAGCAAAGTTGCATTTTTTTAACAGTGTACCACATGTATCCATAGCAATATAACTTTTTTTTTTTTTTTTTTTCAACTGAAAAAAAAAAAAAAAAAAAAAAAAAAAAAAAAGAGAGAGAGAGAGAGAGAGAGAGAGTTTCTTAATTATAACAGGCAAGATATTAAACTCAAGAAACCTTGACACATTACATTAAAAGCAACATACTGTAAAATTATTAAATATGCAATGAAATATGAGTATTTTTACTAAACATTTTTAACTACACATACGCAAACTTTAATGAAATTTTATTTGCATTCTTTACCGGCTTAAAGTATTAAGCTACTCATATGAAAATCCCAAGCAAATATGATGTAAATTTAAAAAAAGTTATACGCGATGGAACGAATTGAATTTCAGGCTTCTCAAAAACATGAAAAATGATAAGGGAGTTATCAATATTTATTTAGAATAAAAGAACATTAAATTACCACAATAATTTTAACACGTCCATTGCCAGGCTGAAAACTGGAATTCTGTACGAATAGAATAAAATAAACATCCCTTTCCTAGTGGCGAATATAAATATTACGCGCCGTTTCACTGTGGCCGCTATATTATTCCGTTTAGAAAAGAAACTTGAAAGCGACGTCCACGTGACAACGCGTCATCGGCCGTTTGGTGAGAACTCACACCTTGCGTTGTCGCGTGATTAGCAGTTGACGTGTTTAAAAAAGAGTGTAAATAAAACCCGTTATAGTTTAGCCTTTTTTATACATATATAAGATATGAACTGAATATCACTTCATCAAGAAAATTGACAGGCGTCCTGTTAGGTCAGTCAATTTTAGTTCTCGCAAGTATAGTTGCAAACTTAGCACTTTTTTGGCTACCGCAAAAAATTTTATTGAAATATTTGTTTTATTTAATCGGCGAACTCTTACTCGAATCGAATCGAAGATAAGAAGCTGTGGTGCGCCTGGGTCTCATTGACCCGCATCACCACACACCTGATTTCAACAAGAAATATTATGAAACACATTCACTAACGGTCCAGAATTTATAAAAACATTGGGGGGGGGGAGAAGGGAGACCTAACACTCTCTCTAATTGTTTTCACTCATTAAGTAAAATAAATATATATACATATATATATATATATATATATATTAAAATTTACCGGTAGAGAAAAGTGCTAAAGTTGGCAACTATACTCGCAAGTGTGTTTCTTAAAAAAACGGTTCAACGGATTTTCTTTTAACTTGACATATTATCTATCTTTTAGATTTCCTTTCGTATATAAATATTGGTTTTCGTTAAACAACTGATTTTACCAAGTTTTGGTAAAAATCGGAGATGGAACCGCAAGTCGATATCTCAAAAATATCTTTAACTATTTTTTCAGATTTGTTACATTAACCCTTTTTAGATGTCTTTTCACATGTATTATTTGGTTACTAAAAGAATACTGACATGATAAGTTTTAGATCTTGCAAACTGGTTTCTCAAAAAATTGGTTCCCGATATATACATATATATATATATATATATATATATATATATATATATATACAGTAGCCTCTCGCATAACGCGTTAATACGTTCCGCGTAATAGGAAATCGCGTTATAGGAGACATATATTGAGCAGACGATTTCAATCCGTAACGAAACCAAAAGCGTCGTGTGTTGGCATAGTTACGGAGCAACCCTTATCTGCAGTCAAAAGTAAGTAACCTTGAACAGGTTGAAAGTAGAAAAGATGTCGTCATGTGCTTCCACTATCTTACGCATTATACGAGATTATTTATCACGTTGTATGAGAAACAGTCGCAGATTTTTTGTCACGTTATGCGAATTCGCGTTTTGCGAGAGCGCGTTATACGAGATTTTACTGTATATCGGGATAATAATTAATTAACTAAAAAAATATAATCAAACACATCAACCACATCTCTCGACTGAGCCGAAAAAAACATGTTCATTTTCTACCTTCTTATGACCAACAGTAACAGGATTTTTAATTAAAAAGAAATTTCGATTTATTTTAAAACTAACATTATTGAAACAAATTAGAGGAATGTCTCCGATTGTGGGCATGGTTTTGATTTTGCCTTATAACTTTTGATAGAACAGATATAATGCAAACTTACGAATACCAATGGAAAGCTACAACCCGATTCCGATATATATATATATTCTACTCGCTATGCACTTTCTCTTTTATTTATCTTTAGGATGCATGTATTGGTTTGCTCTTGCATAAAAATTAGTACATGTCGGATTTCTATACATGATCAGAAGATATAAATTGAACCTTTTCCCAAAATGAGTTTATAATATGTGTTGTAGTTCATAATGGAAGTTGTGGGATTGTCATACGCCTTTTTTTTTTTTTTTTTAACCTCAGTTCTTTTCATGGATTTAAGAAATCTGCATCATTTTATCATTCTAAAAAATTAATTTAAAAAAAAAAAAAATAGTGAAAAACAATTATCTAAAATAAACACTAACTTTTTAATAATATGAAATATATCTCATCTATTTAAGATGTAACATTTTTCTCAACCTAAGAAGCTTAACCCAATACCGATTAAAAATAACATTTAATATTTCAAAAATAAATTCAAGATTCATATAAACTTGCATTAATTCATCTTGATCAGAGAAACAAAAAGGAAAAATTTAAAGTGTAATTATGTTGTGATATCTGTACCACAGACTCCAACATTGATAAGTAATAAAATAATAATAATGTTGGTATAAATGGGTCCACAGAGTGAAAAGCAGAGTCTTTTAAACAATCACAACATTTAATAATATAGAAAAGTAGAATAACATAATGCGGGCATTTCTCGCCGCACGCTTAGCAAAGCTTTCTCGTACAGACTCATATAAAACTCTCTTTCTCAGAGAAGCGAAGATGCGCTGTTGATTACGTAATACAGTTACGTCACATCTGACGTCATGACAGGTGTGAGCTGGTTAACAGATGATATGAGGAAACATGCATTGAAATCCTTCAAATAATAATACATTTTTCCTGCAACTTAAAAAGTAAATAAAGACAGATCTGAATTTCAGGTAAAGATATAGTATATAGCATATTTTTCAAAATATTTTTTTAATGCAAACTATTTGTTAAAAATTTGTAATAGCAAACGTAGATGGATTAACACTTGCACTCTCAATTTGCTAATAAGAATGGAAGGGAGACAAAATAAAAAATAAATATGCAAAAATTCAAACACAGATAAATTTCTGAAAACACTATTTAAAGCCATTAGTTTTTCTTATAAATATGAAAAGAAAAAGTGTTTAGCTAAAAGTGTTTCATATATTTTTAAAAGAAAACTTCATTATAAAGTTCTTTTCTAATTATATAAATAAAAAAGTTTAACAATACAATTATTCTTAGAACTGTCTTTTTATACATATTAAAAAAAATAATATTAACGAGGTTAAATAAAAAGATTTCTTTTTTTCAACATTAACGGAAGTTTCAAACGAATAACAAGTATTTTTTATGATAGATTTGTTTATAAAACTTCTAAGCTTGTTGACGGAAAATAAAGATTGTAATACTTTTTTTACTGCAGCAAACCCATATTTTTTGTGTATTTAATAATTTATATGTATTTGTCGTGAATCTACTTTCACTGTTTAATTTGTTTCATTTTTTTTATTTTTTTTTATAAAAATTTTACTTCTTAAAATATATATACATATACATATATATATATATATATATAGTAATGCAATGTAAAGCCACAAATTTTATGTCCAATATAAAGTAAATTTACCATTGTACCTTCTGTACACAGGATAATGCAGTAATTAGGAACAAAATAATATGGCTCTTTCAAATGTAGATACTTTGTTGTCGAATGCTTGAGGGATCCTCTTGAAACTTCATGGTTGTAAAGAACATGTTATAATATATACGTTTTAGCGGATATTTTGTCACAAAGACAAAAATGATATTGTAACAAATTAGAAAAAAGCATAATGGTTTAAAAAATCCTACAAAAAAATAGCTTTTTAAATGCGTAGTAATTGTAGCATGTACTTATGCGGCTTCGTTTAATTATTTGCAATAAGTTTTATATTTATGAAGATTTCTTTAACAAAATTAAAATTACCTTGTATTTATTTATTTATTTATTTATTTTATTTTATTTTATTTTTTATTTGTTTGCTTGTTTCTGGTACGCAAGATGTTTTAACCATACTGCAATTAGAATATAAAAATACTAACATTACATGCATGTAATGAAATACGAACATTTTTAAAAAATCTGGTGTGAAACAACCACACGACTTCCATTACCCACTATTACACGTATTATAGGCATTTTTGAGAGATAATGTGATCAGAAAACATAAAAGTGACTTAAAGAGAAAATCGTTAGAGCCGTTTTTGAGATACCAATTTTTACAAAAAATCAATTATTGACCAGAAAACAATAATTACATACAAAAGTATATTTAAAAGTGAGTTAATAGGGCGAGTTTAAAAAAAAAATAAAAATCCGTACAGCCGTTTTTAAAGGAACGCGCTTAAAAGACCTGAAATTGAACTACTTATACAGGAAGCCTATCAATTTTCCAGAACTAACCAACTATATCATTCGAAAGGACATCTAATAGAGTGTTTATATAGCAAATTTGAAGAAAATCGTTAGAGCCGTTTTTGAGATACGGACTTACAGTCCCACTTCCAGTTTCCGATGTTCCACTTTCGGTTAAACTCAATTATAGACAAGAAAACAATAATTACATACAAAAGCATATTTAAAAGTGAGTTAAAATGGTGAGTTTGAAAAAAATCCGGACAACCGTTTTTAAAGGAACGCCTTTGCGAGGCCTGAAATTGAGCTATTTATACTGGACGCCTATCAATTTTCCTGAACTAACCAACTATATCATTCGAAAGGACATCTAATAGAGTGTTTATATAGCACGTTTGAAGAAAATCGTTAGAGCCGTTTTTGAGATACGGATTTACGGTCCCACTTCCGGTTTTTCAATTTCCACCAAAATTTGGAAATTTCATCTGTACACCAGACATATTTCAATTCTAAAATTTCGTAGCTCTATCTTTATTAGTTTCTGAGCTATAATAGCCAGAAGATTCTCCACATACACACACACACACAAACACACATACATACACATTGACCAATTGCCAAAAACCACTTTTTTGGACTCAGGGGACCTTAAAACGTGTAAATCAGGTGAAAACCAGATATCAAATTTTCAGACCGAATACAATACTTCCATTACCTACGGTAGTAGGGTAATGGAAGTAAAAATGAGTAGAATGGCTATTCGTTAACAGATTAGATCTCTTTTAGCGCTACCTGTTTTAAAACGACTGATCAGCATTCCTGTCTGAAAAACTGTACAAGATAGGGAGAAATAATTAATTATAAAGTTGTATAATATCAATTTAGTATGAATAAAAAAAAAAACTTGTGAAAATATATACGAAGAACAGAACAGTTATTTGCACAAAAGGGGCATTTATTTGCTCTCGATTTCTTTTCCGTCTATGACGTCATGAAACAATCTTAGAACAAAAATAATATTTATTCAAAGATAATTCTACTTTCAATGATTCAGATTTTCTCCATTAGTTTCAGTGCATATCCGAACCCCTGTATGAACTTCACGTTGTACATGTCGTTTGTAACTAAGGCTCATATATGATACGAGCGCTGCAGCAGTGTCCGCCATTATTCATCCCATCTGGGAAAATGCTGGCGGCAGAAAAAGCTAGGCTACATGGTTGACGTTTTTATTGCCTTTAAACGTCTACAGATTATGTGAGCTAGAACTTCTTATCACGAAACAAACAAGTTGGCAATTTCAAGAACATCGCCAACATTCTCAAAACTACAACTCTTCACATTAAAAGAAATATAATATTAAAGTTAATTTTAAAAGAATTTAGAAACAATTACTTAAAAAATCAGTACATTCATATTAAATTTGTCAAACAACTTTGAAAATAAAATTAAATAAGTTGAAAATAAGGGAAAATTTACACTACAAAGTTGTGCTCTTGGTCCATTTATCCACGAGTCATATTTGCAATTTATAATCCACTCTTTCCTTCTTTCTGAATTAGAAGAAAATGTGTACTGGCGGTGCCCTTATCTGGAGTGATTAGTGCAATTTATTGCCGAAAAACCACCCATAATAAATTGTCAGCCGGTCTTGTTGGATGAAAAATGGCGGATGCGTCAGCCTATCATTGTAGGAGTTCTAGTTGTAACATAACAGATGGCACTTTAGCACAAGCATCCATAAGACGTCTTTTACAGTCGTGCAATGTTGGCTTGAGAAGTCGCATAAACCTGTCGTTTTAAATATGCCACAGGAAAAGTCCTTGAAGTAGGTCTGGTGAACGTGAATGTCACTCTTTAAAACCCTGATACTCGCACATTTGTTCCTCGTATCCTCCATCAGATACTTTTTTAGTGAGACTTTTTGCGTAGGTACGCCGTTGTTTTGGAATCATAATAGGACCTTGAATAAATTCTTACAGTTTATTTTTTGTATGGTACCCAATGTCTTTGCTTTAGATCATTTCTAATGCTTTCAAACGTATCGAAAATTTTGTGTCATCTACTCGTAATGATTTTCCAAGTTCAGCTAGCGTCTGACATGGGTCTTTATTAAGTAACTCCTGCAATTCTTTCTGTTAAAGCTTTTACGATGCGTAGAGTGTTCTTTATCTCCACGATCAAAATAATTATTTTTGAAGCGTCGAAGCCAGTCTCTGCATGCCGTTTGAGACAGAGAATCCTCACTGTAAGTTTCAACCATAATTCTCTGTGCTTCAGCTGCAGATTTCTTTTGAATAAAATAATGCAATAAAAATCCCCTAAAATACTCTTTACTTGGTAGAAAACTCGAAATTTTTAGAATTAAGGGGCAAAAAACGTTGTTTATACTGTGGCGAACTAATATACACTGAAATTCAAGTTTGCCGACAGCGCTTCCTTGTAGATGCGTTACATTCTGAAATTACATGCACGTAGTCGCGGTAATGCCATCTGTTAGAAAACAGCGAAAACTTATCCAAAGTCCTAATACATTATGGTGTTAATTCAATGGCAGATTAGGTTTGGCACGCAACTTGTCTTCCTTGAACGTTTTACAACTTTTAGGACGTTTGTATTCATCCTGATCTTTAGAGGAAAATTACCGATACATCAGCGTTGCCGATTGTGCCTTGCGTCACATTCACCTTAAAGTAAAGAGAACCATCTCATAGTATTTAATTTTAGAAAATTATCTTCTTTATAATGAGATTCAACATACCCCGCCAAAGATATATCTCATTCATAGCTGTGGGAGGTGAAGATGTGTAAAGTTTCACATGTATTTGTTTAATGCATAAATTTCGCACTTCAAACTTAAGTAGCGTTGAATTGATGCATTTTTCGACACTATTTTTGAAAGATCTACGATGTCTACGCCGTTTGTAAAGACACCCACGGTGTTTAAACTACAGCCTTCTTGATTGGGAATTACAATCGATGCCACTGTGTTGCAATGCAGACTGGTTTTTCCTCCAGTTCAAAGTAATAGTGTCTCTTTTCCTGCAAGTTTCTTAGCGTTATAGTTTAGAAAATCGCAGATATACAAAGACTTATTTTAAGTGTTCTGTTCGTAGCATTCATGTTCACAAGATATCTTTTTGTACTAAATAGATGATTCTCTAGAACTTTTTAAATAAATTTTTCCCCTACAGTGTGCCATTCTCAAGATAAGAACGATAATTTTACCGTTTTCACGAAACCACTCCTATGACTACAGCTGCAGCCGTATGACTTTAAAAGTGGGACTTTACTGAACACTCTATATATTAATCTGATGTTTTAAAGCATTGTTTCTGAAGAAAATAGTGTGCATGCAATTATATGCAGTACGAGTTAAAATTACCAAATCTGTATTTTCATATAGCGTAAAAATGTATACATTCAACGAGATTATAGGAAGAAGCAATGTGTAAATATTTAGAAAGTTTTTGGTGTCTGTATGCATGTCTTTTGTGCTCTCCGTACGTATCGCTTTAAAGGACAGAAAAATCCGAACGTCATCCGTGTGAAATGAAATTTAGGATATATATTTACAAGTTACATAGAATTATCTGTATAATTTTATACATGTAGTAATTGCGGTTCGTGAGCAGGATATACAAAAGAGTTCCTATATGTTATGAATTATGGAAGGAATTTACTTTAAGAGTATTTTAACGTTGCAATCAGAATCTTTAAATTAAGAAACATTATTAAAATGCTTAAAATCTTCGTTTCTGTAGAAAACTGTGAGCATGGAATAAATTAATTAGTTTACAGAGCTACATAAAATAATTATATTTAGTTATATATTATGCGCAAAAACTATGTTTAATTTCAGTAGAATTATGCTTACATTAAATATTAAAATAAATTTATATTTTTAGTTGTTTTTAACGCTTTACATTAAAGTTGAAAAGCGTTTATAACTTCGGTTTGCCTGTCATGTTCGTCTGTCTGTTCGCACTTCATCATCCTAATACATTTTCAGAATTTCTTCAAAATTATATATGTTATTCAAATTCACTATAACATTAACCGATAAAAAAAAAGGTATAAATAATATGGCTGGTTTGTGTACAAGGACACCCAAAAGAATGTCAACATTACATTCTATGAGAGGCGTTTTCTTTTATCATATTTAAATACTTTGTACTGCACAAAAAATACTCTGTATAAATTGGGGTCTAATTAGTTCACAGGGGCTACAAAAATATTAGGCTATATTATGATGCATAAATAGAAATTGTTCAGTTTGTATGTATTAAGCGACTTTAGCACTTTCCAACAATTATTAAGAGTTTTTACGACTTCAATTAATCTGTCTGTCCGTGTTTTAAATTCTCTTAATATTTTTGAATGCTTTGTAAATTAATTTATGTTATTTAAGTTTACTATGGCATATTTTTTATTAAAAATGGTAAAAATAGTGCAACTAGTTTCAGAACAAGCATTCACAAAAAATGTGCGCTGCATCTGATCTTAAATAATTTAAATATTCCAGATTACATACTATGAATTAAGAGAATTACTCCACACCAAAATAAAGGCATAGATATTTTAAAATAAATTTTCAATAGTCTTCAAAGAATTTTCAAAAACATTTTGAAAAAAAAGGAAAAGGAAGTGAAGAAGAAACATACAGCTAGAGAATAATATGGCATTGAAACAAACGATCGTTTAAAGTTTACATTTACATACAAGGACAGACTCATTCGTAGACGCAAATTTAAGTTCGTATGATGATTTTCATATTGCTAATGGTTGAAATGGCTTCACGAAGATCGAATAGAAATAGCAGAATGATATTTATTGGATATATACATTATAATAGAAAAAAAAATAGTTAAATTTTCAGAAAATTTGGAAGTATAGATCCTGATAAATCAGTTCTCAGAGGCAATCACCTCTGACAGCAATAATGGCACTTATCTGAATAGGCATGCAAGGAAATAGAGATTAGATGGAATGTACGGGAAAGCAGTCTATGCAGTTTTAATAGAATGTTACCATTCATTCGACAGTAGTAACTCGGGAGTGATGGCGTGCCAGTCGCTCGGTAACCATTGACCTGACGTTTTCAGTTGGTGAGAGATCAGAAGAACTTGCTGGCCACGGCAACAGTCGAACGCACTCTGTAAGGAAAGTCCCGATAAGACGGGCAGCATGTGGTCATGCATTGTCCTGTGAAAACGTAACGTTACAGAGGCCTTGAAAATAGAGCTGATCCACAGGCTTTAACACAAAATAAATGTAATGGCTGCTATTGATAGGGTCGGAAATACGAAAAAGATGTGATCGAGACTTGTATCCAATTGCACACCTTATTTTTACTCCAGGTGATGGGCTTGTCTAACGATATTGAATATAAGCTGGCAATGTGCGCTCTTCAGGATGCCGCCAAATACGGATGTGACCATTTTGATGCTGCAAAGTTAACCATGATTCGACTGAAAAGACGACGTCGCGTCATTTCTGCGTCCAAGTTCGTCGTTCATTGCACCATTGGAGACATTCCTATGTGTGATGCAGCTTCAAGTAGACAAAACCGTGGTCGCCGTGATGACAGTCCATGCTGTTGCAAATGTATCCGAACAGTTTGTACAGAAACTAGAGTCTTTGCAAACGACCTAATTTCTTGATATGGTTATAGGATCCTTTCAGATCATGAGGATAAAATAATTATCTTCTTGGCTGTTTGTGATAGGCGATTTCTGAGAACATGTACAGCCTGAACCTATCAGTTTCATATTACAAAGACAGTCATAGGTTTTTGACCAATGCCAACAGCAATGCTGTGATGAAATAAACCGCATTTAGGTAGTCTACAATTAGATCTTGATGAAAGTCAAATCAGTTAAATCTTGATCAAAGGCCTTTTCATGAGATAATTAATTTTAAAATGTCTGTAAGTAGTAGTATTATAGCATATACTATTGCTAAATTTATTTTTATTATTTATAAAACCAGTCAATGATATACTAACTTTTAAACAATTTGCATTTCTTCAATGCTTCCTCATTAAATATCCACTTTTTGGGGAATGCCATCGGAAGGAATATTTCCTCATGCCTGAACATCATGCCTAAACATTCATACCCAGCATATGGCAACTCAAAGCCAGATTGCTAAATATCCAATTACAAGAATTGAGCAGAAAATATATTAATTAAAAAATAAATGAGTGATTTACAACATTTTCCTCTAGAGTTTTCATTTTTTTTTTTTTTTTTTTTTTTTTTTTTTTTTACAGTAAACTAAGCCTTTTGGAGTTTTTCTAAAACTTTATATTATTTTGTAGCTAGGTTAATACAATTACGTATGCTTATGTAAAATAATAAAAAACAAACGAACAAAACATTACCAAATGATTGCTCTCTCGTATACTCTAATTGGTAGATGCCTTTTGTTTTGTTTTCTTCGTTGTGTTCGACGTTTTGTTCCAGAAGAGGGCAGATGTGCTTGTTCTCTGTGCTATGTTCTACAGGGTAACACAGAACAAGAAGAATATTAAATGTTATTTTTTTAGTGATCGTTGTTCTAAAAATGTCCCGTGTAATTTTTTAAGTACTGTCCAATTAAATTATATTTTTTATACAAGCTTCGTAGTTCACCTTATCTCAGAACTTATTTTAATTTAGGATGAGACTTTCATAGTTAAATATCTCATACTCTGTCGACTGTACAAGCTGTTGATTACAATTTAACAAAAAGGATTTGTGCATTTGTAATTGGATCAATTAATCTATCCTCAGCAATCTATATGGTAAGAGCCACTGGCATTATAGCATCAAATATAAGATAGAATACGTGAAAATCATCTTACTTGAATGCTTCTTTTCGGGCAGCTGTTTTTGCTTTTCTTAGTTATGTTTCTTGCCGAAGTATAATCACTTTATAAGTACTGTATAACTCTAAAAAATACATGATAATTTAAGGAATTATTTACATAATTACACAATTAAGTTCACTATAAAATATATTACAATTCTGTCATACGCCATTTCAGCGTTCTACCTTCTCGATAACAAATCAATTCAGAGTCTACATAAAAAGAAAACAAAAACGTGGCTATTGCCAATAATAATAATAATAATAATAATAATAAAAAGAAATAAACAGTAATAAATATTAGAGTTTAAAAAAGTTTGCCAGTTTATAAAGTTTATGAATTGAGAAAGTTCGGTTTTGTAACAGGCATTTACATTCGGCGGCAGAACATGAAGTGTTAAATAACAATACGCAAAACATTTTTAATATGAAGTATTAGTTTAAAAGAACGCCCAAAGGCGAGGCTTGTTATTCTAAATAAAAAAATGCACAACACACAAACAGTATGTTTATTGTTCTTATATGTAAGACCTTAATTATCAAAGGAAATGGATTGAAATGTTTTGTAAGGGAATCATAAAAATATAAATAATTTCACATTCCAAAAAAATAAAATAAAAATAAAACTTGTAGCAAAATATTGTGATTTTTTTTTTAATAAAATTAAATAAGGTTACAATTTATATGGGGGAAAAAATGTGTATTTGATATTTCTTTAGAACTAATAATTTGCTTTCATTTAAATTATTATTACATAATTATATTAAACTTAAATCGATATTAACTTCATAAACGCATTAAAAATCCATAAATCTTGCAATAAAATTATACTAGCTGGAACCCGTCGAATTCGACGATCATTTTATTGACCGTAATGTTTCAAAAAACATCGCATCCTTATTTAAATGTATTTCAAGTTAAAACATCTAATATAATTTACGACATTTCACTTAAAAAAAAAAAAAAAAAAAAAAAAAAAAAAGAAAGTCAGAAAAATGCTTATAAATAGAAATACTATATATGACATCACTTTCAACAAAGTACAGTCAATGTGACGTTAAACTGACTCCAAATAAACAGTTCCTATCTTTCATTTTCTATTTCGTTTAATACTAAGACTACATGTTAGCTGACCCGTCCGGCGTTTTCCGGGCCCATGGTAATAACCTTAAATGAACCTTAAATTTGTATGGTTTTACATCTTTAACTCAATTTTGTTTGAATTTCTATTTTTAAATAAAAGCATCGTGAAAAAATAATCAGCTGTAACCAAAAAAATTACCTCGAACCGAACGAAACTCTGCCTTGTGACCTTGGTGCCTTCGGTAGCGCATACGCCGGCCGCTAATAACATAAAAATATTCCCAAAAATTAACATGGAACCCAACGAACCCGCTCGGTGTTGCCCGGACTCATGATTCCTTAAATGAACCTTAAATTTGTGTGACTACCTTTAATTCGATAATAAATTTGATTACCTTTAATTCGATTTAGTTTGAATTTCTGCTTTTAAATGAAAGCATCACGAAAAAAATAATCAGCTGTAACAAAAAAAAAATTACCTCGAACCAAACGAAACTCTGCCTCGTGACCCCGGTGCCTGCGGCGGCGCATACGCCGGCTGCTAATACCATAAAAATATTCCCAAAAATTAACCTGGAACCGAACGAACCCGCCAGGTGTTGCCCGGGCTCATGATACCTTAAATGAACCTTAAATTTGTATGATTTTATACCTTCACCTCGATTTAGTTTGAATTTCTATTTTTAAATGAAAGCATCACGAAATAAATAATCAGCTGTAACAAAAAAAAAATTACCTCGAACCGAACGAAACTCTGCCTTGTGACCTCGGTGCCTGCGGCAGCACATACGCGGGCCGCTAATAACATAAAAAAATTCCAGAAAATTAACCTGGAACCAAACGAACCCGCCCGGCAATGACCGGGCCCATGATAATAACCTTAAATGAACCTTAAATTTGTATGGTTTTATATCTTTAACTCGATTTTGTTTGAATTTCTATTTTTAAATGAAAGCATCACAATAAAAAAAAAAAATCATCTGTAACAGGAAAAAAAAAAAAAAAACCTCAAACAAACGGAACTCGGGCTCGTGACCCGGTGTCTGCGGCAGCGTATATACAGGCCGCTAATAACATGAAAAATTTCTCAAAAATTAACCTTGAACCGAGCGAACCTTTGACTAGTGTTACCTCTGCCTGTGACTGCTGCACTGTATAGCAGGCATGCTTGCTACACACGCGTTGCAAATTCCACTTTCCTCCACCAAGGGGTGCAGTATGTTGTATAGGAACATCACCAATCGCCTTGAATTTTCAAGACTTTTGAAATAAGGTGTCACTGGTGGTGTCAACTGCAAAATCCTTTAGTTGCCCTTTCCACCGCCATGGGGCACAGCGTGTTCTATACGAACAACACCAACGGTAAGGAAATACCAAGACCTTTAAAATAAGGTGTAACATGATAGGGTCGACTGCAAAATCACCTAGTTCCATTTTTAACCACCAGGGGGTGCAGTATATTGTGTACGAACATCCCCAATCAACATGAAATTTCAAGACCTCTATCACCAATCGCCTTGGATTTCCAAGACCTTTCAAATAAGGTGTCACGTGGTGGTGTCAACTGCAAAATCCTTTAGTTGTACTTTTCACCGCCAGGGGGCGCAGTGTGTTCTATACGAACATCACCAACGGTCAGGAAATACCAAGACCTTTAAAATAAGATGTAACATGATAGGGTCTGCAGCAAAATCACCTAGTTCCATTTTTCACCACCAGGGGTCGCACTATATTGTATGCAAACATCCCCAGTCGACATGAAATTTCAAGACCTTTAAAATGAGGGGCTATATGCGTGGGTCTAGAACGGATTTCCCTCTCAAACTAATTTCCCCCCTTCCCCCCCTCCAAATCTACTTTCCCTCTTTTCCCCACTTTAAAATCGAAAATTCCAAATTCGCAGAAAGTGATTTTTTAGTATTCGACTCTAGTCCCCATATGTACAATTTCTTCACCGTGAAGTAATTTGAAGCTTAGTTAAGCTCGTAAACGTGTTTTTAACCCGGGGGGAAACGGGTGGGTAACGGTTTCCCACCCGTTTCCCCCGGGGGGGGGACCGTTCGACTTTTTTTTATTTTTCTCTTCTCATAGCACATCTACAGACCAAGACCTTTCTTTAGACACTTCAACCAAATTTTTACACCAAGTAGTTCTCTCAATATAGTGAAGACAGACAAAAACATGTTTCAATTTAATATATAGATTTAAAAATTAAACATTCAAAACTTTTATCTTACCCATGAAACAGACATTCTATAAATATAAAATATCGTAGAAAGTATAAAAAAAAATTCAATTGTTTGTTAATTATATTTCCATTTCAAATTTCAGAAAATAATCTTTCCTCTAAATCGTTTTTCAGTTTATTTCCTTACAAAATAATTATGTTAACACTGCATTGTTAAATTTTCTTAGAAGTAAGTCATAAATGTCCATAATAAAAAATTTAGATTTATCACGATCGTTTTTTCTTGAATTAATATTATATTTCACAAATTTGAAGAATCATTGAATTTAAAAGCGTCAAATGATTACGTTTTAAATTTAATGAATGATATTTTTAAAACACACATGGCGGTGTTTAAAATAACAAATGGAAAAGAGAAAAATGAGAAAATAATGAAATTAAAGATAGAACAAAAATATATTTTAAGTTATTTAAACACTCATTTCTGTTTGAGAGATTCAATTTATTTAAAAAGTTGGTTGTTGCAAATGCAATTTTCTGAAACAGATGCATAATTTAATCTTTTCTGAAAAGTATAATTTACATTTATAGATTTATCGTAGTTTAAATTGCATGAAATAAAGAAGATTACACGAATAGCTCCATAATAACAGCTATTTGTTCCTAGGAAAGAAAAAAGCTTCGAAACGGAGTTAAAAAAATATTTACTGTATCTCATATGAGTGGAAAGGAAATTTTTGTTAATGTAACATCAAGCAAAATTTTAGACTAGTGGATCTGCAGATCAGGAGCCTCAATGTCCTTGTATTTGCATCACACGTTATTCAACAAGCCATTTTTATTTATTCCTTATTATGTAGTATATATATTGACTCAGTTGACTTGCTACTTAAAAAGATACGTTTCAGAGGAGGGATGCCGCCTCCCTCAAATCCCCCACTGTATCTCTCTTTCTATATCTGTCTATATTATATATATATGTATACATATGTGTTCCTAATAACTGATAGTCTTGTATTAATTCCCTGTAATTCAAAAATACTTGAACGAAATTTCATGGAAAATGATTGCATAACATATCGGAATTATTTTCGGTAACCCTGTAAAATAATTACCAGATCTATGCGCACAGTTTTCCACAGAAAAACATGGTTTTAAAATTCTATTAAAATTTCATTATATTTAATGGGGTGTAACCATGTTAAAATACACTTTTAAAAAATAACGACTATAGAACGCAATAATACGAAATTCTTTAACGTATCCTGGAAAAGGTGCCACAGTTATTATATACAAAAAAAAAAAAAAAAAAAAGAAAAAAAGAAAAAAAGAATACACCTCATTAATTCTAACTCATTAATATTTCAAAGTAATTTGTTATCATTTGGATGATTACAGAGTGTCACTGGAATTCTTTTGAGTAGTCCCGTAAGTAAAAGTGTTCTCAAACTGTCATAAAACAAGAAAACTCATTGTCAGAATTTATATTATTTCAACACCGGATGTAATTTATTTCAAATTACGCAATATTAATGATTTCAATTCATAACGGTCTTTTCTCTCGTCAAACTGTCGCTTGGCATAAAGTTGGCGAATACAGGGTTAATACAATTATAAACCGTCATTACAAATTCAAAAAATTAACATTAGTTTATTATCTAAAACAAAGAACTGAAGTTGGCATTCATTTTGGCGAAAATAAGATAATGCAAACATATGACTTACCTTCCGGGCGGTTCTCCCCGTGCGATAAAAAAAAGCAGACCCACAGTTTTTGCTCTTTTCATCGTATAGTTAACACGCAAGATTTTTTGTCTGCCTTCTCTCTCTCTCCCTTGCTCCCAGAGAAATTCTGGGATTATTGTTCTCCAAATAATATTTTTATGTGCGAACTTATTTTTATCAACATGTAACTTTTAAGGAATATATTTAATAAAGACTATGTGTAAATTCTCGAGACTTTGATTATATTCATCTTTTCAACAACGCATGGTATCGAACTTCACTGCCAAAGCATAAGCTTCTTTCTACAGTGACGGATTTCACCGTCACACCGTAAGTACATTATTTAGTCTGGACATACCCTTTTTTTAGAGCAAACATACATTTAAGCATCTTTATAATGTATGTTATTTCCATTATGTTTAATGCAGCATAAATGCATTAAAATGCGCTTAAATAAAAATTTGTCCATAGGCACTAATGCTACGAAATTCTTTTGTGTGTTTCTGTAAACTAACCATAAACACTGTATACACCAGTGAAAACTTTACAATTTATTCTAAGATTTTCATGAATAATTGTTCGAAATTTGAAGCAATTTGGATGATTACGTGATATTGTCGGAATACATTTGTAAGGTCTTATACATTAATTAGGAAGATTAACCGCACATATTTTCTGCAGAAAACATGAGTTTAAGCGTCTAATGTACGCTAATTTCATTTTGTCGAATGCAAAGTAACAACGTTAAAGTGTGTTTAAACGAAATTCGCCCCATAGGCTGTAATGATAAGAAACACTTTGGTGTGTCCCTGTACAAAATCCGTAAACAATATTAATACAAATAAATTATACAGATATTTCTATATAGAGCCTGAACGTGTGTACCATATTTGTAAGTCAATCGAAGGATTTTTGCGGCCGCTATTGCGGTAGGTACAAATTTTGTCCATAGGCCGTAATGATAAGAAAAACTTGGGTGTGTCCCTGTACACGAACTACAAATGGGATACACATCGAAAACTAAACAGCTAATTCCATGTGGCTCATGAACCATGTATACCAAATTGCAAGTCAATACCGTGATTTTAGTGGCCGCTATCGCGAGACAGAAGTACATACAAACAGAACCCAAAATCTCTTTGAATCTCTACATGGAGGCTTACACTGTCGTTTCGGAAACTAGTGGATCTGCAGATCACATGCCTCAACGTCTTATTTGCATCACGCATTACTCAATAAATCATTTTTATTTACTCCTTTTTTTATATAATGCATATATTGACTCGATTGACTCGCTACTCAAACAGATGCGTTTCTGATATTCGTTTTTATACTTCGGAGAGCATAAATTATTAATTCCAAATAAATGGTTAATGATGATGTTTCTAAATACCGAAAGATGCAGGCAGGAATTAAAATGTGTAAATAAGTTTACTTTTAAATTTAAAAACTTTCCGGTGTAAATTTTATTACCATCAAAGATTATTTTTAGATCTAAAAAGTTAATTGATTGATTAGTTAGAGTATTTTAAGTTAGCTTTAAATTTGATGGATAATTTAAGGAAAAGTGATTTGGTGATTTTTTGTTAAGATAAAATACAATTATATCATCTATGTAACGATAAAGCCGGACATCATCATAACAAAATTGCTGTTCATAATAATAAAGATAGAGATCTGCCAATATACTGGAGCTACTACGTCCTTGTGGGATTCCTACTTGTTGCAAATAGATATTGTTGTTGTAGAATTATTATAATTATTATGAATAACATTATTATTAGTAGTAAGGTCCTATTAACTATTATTAGTAAGGTCCTATACATTAATTATGAAGCCTAAGCACACATATTTTCTGCAGAAAACATGAGTTTAAACATCTCAGTAATGTACGCTAATTTCATTTCGTTGGATGCAGAGTAACGATGTTAAAATGCGTTTAAACGAAATTCACCCCATACGCCGTAATGATAAGAAATACTTTGGCGTGTCCTTGTACATAATCCATAATCAATATAGACATGAAAAAATATACAACTATTTGTATACAGAGTCTAAACGTGTGCACCAATTTACAAGTCAATCGGCGGATTTTTGCCCATAGTTTCTAATGTTACAAAATTCTTTTGTGTGTTTCTGCAAACGAATCATTAACATTGTATACACTAGTAAAAACTATTCAACCTATTGTACGTTTTTCATGAATAATTGTTTAAAATTTGACATAATTTGGATAATTACGTGACATTGTCGGAAAACTTTTGTAAGGACCTATACATTAATTATGAAGCCTAAGCACACATATTTTCTACAAAAAACAAGAGTTTAAGCATCTCAATAATGTACGCTAATTTCATTTTGTTGAATGCAGAGTAACGATGTTAAAATGCGTTTAAACGAAATTCACTTCATAGGCCATAATGATATGAAAAACTTTGGTGTGTCCCTGTACACGAAAAATAAACAATTCGTAGACAAAAATTTATTCAGTTATTGTTCATCTATTCTGAAAATAAAATTTAATTATTTAAACTCGAATTCTTACAAATGTTTAGTTAAGGGTTAAGTTTTCGGAAAAAACATTTGTTAAAAATACTTTTATCCTATTAAGTTTCTGTATTTATATATCCACGTGTGTCAAAATGTTCCTCTTGATGACATCTATCAGAATCTGTTAATATTTGCCAGACACTCTGTATATGTATGAAGATCAAATTTAATTTTTATAAAGCAATAATTTACACAGTATGTATACCAAACACATATTATGCCCCCCGCCCTCACATACACGCGTGTGTGTGTGTGTACAGGGGAAGGTGGCCTAAACTGACCCCCTTAAGAGAAAATCTTGTGTAAACATAAATATTTGAATAAAATTTTGGCTAGTTGCTAGTCTGCTTTTGTGCCATCTTCTTTTTTCCCGATGAAGGCCTGTGTTTAATTATTTCATAGCGAAACATTTTTTACGTGTTTTATCTATTTATAGTGTCTTTTTATAAAGTTTCAACTTCATTTAACATTAAAATGTTAGGTGATTTTTTCGGCATATTGCATTTTAAGCATACAAAAAGAATGCTGAAAATGTTTGGAAATTATTGGAATATTATTAGTATGGAATATGGTTAATGTTTGGAATAGTATTAGTATAAAGAGAAAAATGTCTTTTAATAAAAAAAATTATCAGTTAATATTTTGAAAAATGCATATAGTTTTTAAACATTATATTAAAACATCCATTGGAAATTTTATTTTAATTAAAAATACAGTTTTAGAGCTATCATGTTCACAAACACATTAAAAATTGTTTGAAAATTACACAAAAAGGTTTAAATATAAAATTATATATATTTCTTATAATAAGTTTTACCTACAACTGCGGAAGAGCATTATTATACTTTATCTTAAAAAACAAAAACAAAAAAATTCCAAACAAACTTAAACATTTCATTGGTTATTTTATTTTATTTTTATTTAGTTATTTTACTTTTTATTAAAAAAAAATAATAATCATTTCTGAACTTTTTTTTTTTTTAGTTCATTTCCTTAAAAAATAATTATGTTCACTCTGACTTATTGAATCTCTTTAAAACAAAAGCATAAATGCCCATAATGAATATCTGTATCATCTTTTTTCATGAATTAATAACATATTCACAGTTCTGAAAAAAAAAACTGAATTTAAAGGTTTCGAAGAATTTGATTACTTTTTATGCTTAATAAATGAGATTTTTTTCAGACACATGCGAGTTGTCTATTATATTTCTTAAATAACAATGAAAAGAAGGAAATGAGAAAATAACGATATGAAAGATATTTAAAACAAATCTTACAATTTTTTTAGCCTTTAGTTTTTATTTGGGTGATTCAATTTGTTTAAAAAGTTTTTGTGAAACGGATGCATAATTTAATCTTATCTATAAAACATAATTTGCTTTTTTTTTTAAATAGATAGATTTCAATTTAAATCGCAGAAGTTATATGAAATGAAGATTACTCAAATTGCTTACAGTATTGCCTATTTGCATCTAGGTAAAAGAAACGAGTTTTAAGTAAAGTTAAATAAATAATTTATGATCTTACTCACAGTGGGGAAAAAAAAAATATGTCGAAAGAAAATGCATATAATTTAAATCAGGTGTTAAATTTTAATAATGGGAGAGATGCATTTTCATAGTATTGATATAAAACGTCGCTTAATCTTTAAATTAAAAAAAATATACTAAAACTTTGATTTGGCGGACAAAAATACTCTGTTAACTTTTTTTTTTTTTTTTTTTTGTAAAAAGTTACATTCATGAATACGATATATATATATATATTGTATATAGCGAGCGTATTTTATATAAAGGATTGGCAAAATGCATGGACGAAATTAAAAGTGAATGACACTAGAGGTGCCGCCGTAGGTAATGTTATTATACGATGTAAAAACGCACAAAGAACAATTAAGTTATAAAATAAATTTAATGACATGTGATCACAATAAGTTTTCAAACCACTGCCGGTAGTGGCTATGCGCGCGGTAAATCTGTGAAGAAAGGATTGGCGATAATTCTGAAAGACAACAGGTATTTTGCGTACTTTCTCCGCAGCGAATATGTCCGCCAGCGTCCGAGCGGCTCTGCGCTCAAAGCTGGTAGACGTAAAGTGCTGTGTTCGATCTTAGATTGCGCTAGTCGGCCTAACCGTTCGGAGTTTTCCGTGATATTCTCCGAAACGTCCGTAAATATGGGCTAGGACTCCTTAGAAAGAACCCCACGAAGGGCATTCCCCCTCAAACCTAGGACCCTAATGCAGTCCATTGGCCTTAATTCCCACAACCCGCAGTGAACAAAAGTTTGTCGACAAGTTCTGCAGATTGATGGGCGTTGTCTACCTCGCCCAATATATCGATTTGGAAATGTTATGTCCAGGTAGTTTTTTAACTCTTGTACTTAATGGGCTGGTGCTCCATCTTTCTGGAACCACATTACTCGCGGGATGTGTTGGAAACTTCGTTCAACATGCCTGTCAGCAACTGTTGCAGAAATATTTGTGTACTTTTCCCCATTAATGGTTCTAAAATAAGTTGAGTAGGAGTCACCTATTATTTATGCATGAAACTTGAAAGAAAAGCTTTGTTAGTGTGCATATAAATAAGTGACATGTAGATTTACATCCGCATGTGAATTTAAAATATTGATTGTGGGTTTTAAATGTACCTTCACATGCGAAAGTACTTTCATTCATGAAAAGAACAGTCGCCCTTTTACCACGCTGTGATACAAAAACCGGCGGACGAATTCCACACGGCGAAATAATCCCTTTGAATCAATTCCTGGATTGGTTCAACACGATAAGAAAGCAAATGTACGTATCTCAGTACTCGCCATTTTCGAGTGTGATACATGTAACTGCCTAGCCACTATTCGTATATTTAAGCTTCACTGCTTCCACAAAGTTCTATTTTTTTTTAACCTGCAAAAATACAGTATGTTATAAAACAATATCATTTAATTTGTCAAAAGTATGTGTAGAGCTGTTACAGAAATGCAGCAAAAAAAAAAAAAAAAACTGCATTTGCCTGAGAATCCACAGATGATGCTGAAATGAAAAAGGAAAAAGTATAAAAAATCGAATTAGCGTGATAAATGAATTCGTCTTAAAAAAGATACCTTGTGGTATCGAAAAGTATATTGACAATTTTAACATTTTAACTGCACTTTTAGCAAGTAAAACAGCGGGGGTAAATAAGCATGACTATTTATCAAAGTAAAAACTATCCATTCATCAGGCTTGAACGTGAATTCTTGATTTTCTCTTGAAATATTGCTTACTACTCTTTCTTAATAAAGAGTCCTATTTCATTAATTTGATCCCAAATCGATTCCCGGACGCGTATCTCCGAAATGTTGGCGCGTACAGGCGAACCTGGCGAATTTTTGTAGCTCGCGCCAAAACGCTCTCTGCCGCAAAGCAACCCTTCTTTCCACTTCATTCACGATTCGTTAAGGATTCGAGCAATCTTTTTTTTTTTTTTTTCCCGCGAGAATAAACTATTAAAAATGTGTCAATGGAGTTTTAGTATCGTAATTCTTAAATAATATATTTAATGCAAAATTTATTAGAAATCCTCCACCCTTTAAATTTAATTTAGCAAGATTAATGAAGAAATAAAATTGTAATATTCTAATTTTAAAGCTTTTAAAATTGTTCTTGAAATACATTTATTTATTTATTTATTTATTTTACTTTCTGTTACCAACATATATGGTAGACAAAGTATTGTTTTGGGGTCAAATTTTCGAAATTGAATTTTTGTTATATATACACGTTTTGAGGCTCCCCGAATCATAATTGTTAAAAAGGTGTCAATGGAGTCTTTGTATCGTTATTTTTAGATAATATAATTTAATACCAAAATTTATTAGAAAACCCTTTAAATTTATTTTATCAAGATTAATGAAGAAGTATATTTGTAATATTATGATTTTAAAGCTTTTAAAATTATCCTTGAAATACATTTATTTTATTTTATTTTATTCTGTTTTATTATTATTATTATTATTATTTACTTTCTCTTCGTCAAATAAAATTGTTTCTAAACCTATTTTAGATAATTTGAAAAGTACATTAAACTTTACATTCTTGCGCTATTGATCTTAAGATTTAATGTGCAATCTGTCATTATAATATTGAAATGCAGGGTAAAAAAGAAAGTCGTGTGAGTGACACACCAGATTATCATTATTATGATCATTATTTCGTTTATTTTACCCATATATTGTAAGAAAAGTTTTATTTTTGATTCAGATTTTCGAAATTGAGTTTTTGCTACATTTGCTTAAATATCCTGAAACAAAAAATTAGGTTTTTAGCGGTTGCCTGAATGTGTCTGTGTGTTTGTTATCACCATACCTCAAGAATAGATATTGGGACTCGGATGAAATATTAAGTATGTCGTGTACAGTGACTAAGAAAATAATTCAAATTCATTAAGTCTATGTGTGAATTTTCTGGTAAATACAATTTAATATTTTTGGATGAAACAAAATAAAATAAATTGAACTTATATTTTATGTGCATCAAAGAATGTTTCGTATACAATGTAGAATGTATATCCTTTATTAGAAGTTTACACAGAACCCCACAAAAGAATTCAGATATATTCATACAATGGAATTGCTGAAAGGTCATTTCATCTCGTGTTATGTGTTTTAAATTCTGTGCTAAATTAGTACACTGTATTGTGTTTGTAAAATATATAGTAAATATACAGGGCTACCCCAAATTAAATGAAAGCATTTCTTTTTATAAATAAAATTCAATGTAATAAATGCAATTAAAGTTTAATTAATTTAAAATTATTCTCTTATTCTAGTTTATTTATCTTATCCGTAAAAGGTCGCGAAAGTATTGTTTTCGGATTAAGTTTTCGAAATTGAATTTTTGTTACATTTATATGTTTTGAGGTTTCCTGAATCCAAAAATTATGTTTTTAGTGGTTGGTTTATGTGACTTGTCTGTGTGTATTATAGATATTGAGTTTGTAAAATGGGAGCATCAGTTTTTAAATATCACTTATGTTATTGATAAGGACAATATTGCTTTGGAACAATGTAAGTTGTAAACTTCGCATGTTATTCAAAATTTACGTTTTCTTTTTAACATGGCAAAATAGAGCAAAATTTTGTTTAAACGTCCATTATGTCGTAAACATGTCAGACTAATATTTTAAAATATATTTTTTAATACACTTCATTAAATATGAACATTTTACTTTGAAACTTTAGTAATTAAAAATTGTGTTTCCTTCATTTGACAAATTAGGCCAATACTTCCCACGAACTTGCAATATGGGGATCAGTTGTGTTGGAAACTAATGTACGAAAACAATTCTAATAAAATTAGTCATTTAATTATGATAAGTCAAATGTATCGAATCGGATAGAGGGTAGCCTATGAGGTGCGGCATTTCAGTCTGCGACTGTGTTGAGTGTTCTATCATACTCATTCCTTTTAATATGAATACATTTCGCTCTCAATAGAAATTAGTAACAATAAATATAGGATGAGAATGGTTATGCGCATCATTATTACTTTGATTTGTATAACATATTAAGTTAGATTGTTTATGATTACTGAAAAACAAATAGAATAGCATTAATAAAATGTTTAACGTTTTATTTTATAACTTTGTATGTTGGGGTTGGGGGGGGGGGGTAAAGAATGAGAAATAGACATGTCCGAGGAGGAAATTATACGTAGAAAATTTTATGAATTTCAACAATAAAATTTAACACGAAATATCTATTTTATTATGATTAAGATGTTCTTTAAAAATACATAATAGATAAATATAAGGTGATAATTTATGAAAATTCAAGCACTGCATCGTAAGAGAAATATTTTATAAAGTCGTACATTTTAAAAATTTAAATACAAAATGATAATAAAAATAGTTGAAATGTAAAATGGCGTACTACTTATTTGGACTTATGACCATTCTTCATGCATTTTACTAAGAATTTGTAATTTGTTTGAACAATTTTTACAAACTTTTTGGCCTTATACATGAAATCGGATCTCAATGCTAATATATTACCATTATTATTATCTACTTCACTATTCGGAAAACTATTTCTTAATTTCAAGATATGTTTCGTTTTGCGATTTAAATCCTACATTAATCATCATCAGAAAAAAAAATAATAAAAGAAAAAAGAAAGAAAGAAAAACGCCGGATGTTTATTTATACAGGTTAAGCGGCGTGAAGTTTCTCTTTGCACTTCCAGATTTGGCGAAAATCGCATTCTCTGGCGAAAAATTGTGAATTTGTTCTGCGCGCGCCAACATTTCGGAGATACGCTTCCCGGACATAAATAAAATATTGCACCAGATTAAAAATTCTCTTAAGTAAATTAAACAAAACTAAGCATTTTTTTTTCAGATCATAGATTTAACAAGAATAAATTAACTTATATGTTTACCTGTAATGTTACTTCAGTCTGAATTTGATTAATACAAAAAAAAAAAAAAAAACCTTTGAATTATCAATAAAGACTATAAAGTAATTATCTATTAATTTATGAATTCTTGAATCTGAAATAAATTCTCAAGATTTGCATTTAGTTTTGATTATTACTTAAACATTTCCTTTAAGTACTTCCCATGCCAATTTTACCAGCTCAGATTCAACTTAGAGCGTCAATTTTATCTATTTATTCATTTACATATTGTTAAATAGAGTTTCCATTTTTACTTTACGAGTATACATATGTAAGGAAAGCATCGTAATCATGACGAAAATTCAACTTTGAAATTTTGGTGTATCTATCCGTTTTGAGGTCCACTGAGTTCATTTTTGCTATTTTTACAGTGATGTATGTATATATCTTATACTATTAAGTGAGCAATATTTGTATATATATTTCACTGTTCTCGAAAACGGTAGCTTGGACAGTCACGATATTTAACACAAAGGTGCCCCCCGAAGGATCATTGTGCACATCGAAGTCAGAATTTCGAATTTCTGTTTAGTTTTTTTTTTAATTAATAAAAATATGAAAATAATAAGCTAATAATAGCAAAAAATTAGCCATTTAAATTTAATCCCTAATTTAATTGTTGCCAAAAAATATATATATATATATACGAGTTTATTTTTTTTTTCAACAGGAAAATAAACACATTTATCTAAACATGAACAATACTACACACTACTGATTGCAGAGCTTCCAAATTTGGCATATAGGTACCTGGGACCCTGCAGGTGTGCACCTCATCGAGATTTTTTCGAATTTCGAATTTGAATTTTTTAAATTAATGTTTGTTCGATTTTAAACATTGGCTTTTATGTTTCATTTTTCATGAATTTATTCTTCGATTGTAATCGTCTGCGTATCTTAGCAACGGCTATATTATGCAATTTATTTTTTATTTAATACATTTATTTGAGGGCGAATCTTTTTTCTCTTTTTAATTTATTATATTTATTGGAAATAAAATGGTAATGCAGTAGAAAAAATTAAATATATTAAATTTAAAATTTAAAAAAGGTATTTATAACAGTTATGTTTATGTATAATTTTTGCAGTATAACAACAATTATTTTTCATTTGTGAATTTAATTTCTTTAAAAGTTTTTTTTTTCTAATTTATATTATTTGTCAGGAAATAATGGTAGTATATAGTAGAAAGGATTAAACTGATTGGAATTTATTTGTTTTTTATGTATTTAATTCATTCTAAAAGAAAATCTACTTTTTATTTTATTTCATTATATTGGTCGGAATCAAATTGTAATACAGTGTAAATAGCATGAGCAATAAAATACTTGGTTCAAAAACTAAAATATTTAATAGACGCTGAGATACAGTTATCTTTAAAAACGTATTTCTTAAATAATGGCAGACCCACCTATCGTCAATAAATACCCATATTGAAATACATAGGAAAGAGATTTCTGCAGGCAGTGGGGACCTGCTCCCGATACAGTGCGGGCAGAGAAAGAGCTGCCGTAGTCAGCGAGTACCCGATGCGAGGTCTAGAGTGATTCCAATGTAATTATTTTCGTTTTTATTTATAATGTGATGTGAAAAATAAATAATGATCCAATTCTTTTGGAGATTCATTTAAATATAGTGGCCAGCGAAGCGGGCGTGGCCTGCTAGTGTGTATATATGTGTGAGTAAACAGGATAGGGTCTAAACACTTTTTGGAATGAGCGGAAAATTGGTATGTATGTTATAGGTCACCGTAGGACGAACCCTATTGATTTTGGTAAATCTAGCATTTATAGTTTATTTTACAGGGACACAAAGAAAAGTTCTTCATCATTATGGTCTATGGGTAAAATTATTTAAAGTGCAATAGCGTCTAAATCAGCGGTGGCTCGTAGACCGAAAACAGGTTTTCTTTTATATTCAATAGAAAAAGTATTGGATTCTTAAAATATTTTGACTTTTAGCTTTCGATTGGTTTACACATTTTGAGATGTTCTGAACGCGATTTGATCATTTTAAGAAAATGTCTGTCCAGTACAGAAAAAAATTGTGGCAACTCTATCTCAAGAACTAATGCACAGAAATTCCTACGAATATGTATATAGTTACATCTTGATGTACATTATTGCCTATCGACTTTTGGTTCAAGTAATCCAAAAGGTGGAAATCGCCCTCCTGTATTTTCATAATTTTAATATGGTAGTATAGAACAAAATTTCGTATGTATAGTCGGCAGTAAAATTATTGGAGCACACATCCACATTTTTCATGCTTTTTTTTTTAAATTTGATCGCTAATTTTTATCATAAACTTACTTTTTTATAAAGAGTATAAGATTAAGATCATGCCCTGAGAAATATTTACTTAATATAAGAATATTAGATGTCCATCATTTAAGTACGAATTATTGCTAATGCTTCAATAATTTTGCTGCCGACTGTATGCACACTAAGACAATTATTTTTGATTAATCATTATAATAAAAAATACATGGTATATATTTATAATACCCAGGAAAAAAATGTATATGTAGAATAATCCATTTTTCCCTGGGTCTGTAAATATTCAATGTAAATAAAAAAAAAAAAAAAAAACTCATGAGTATTTTTAAAGCAAATGGTTGAGCCGTAGATCTGTAACAATTTGAAACAAGATAATATTTTAACTAAACACAGAAAAATCTCCAACGTCTTGAACGGAAAAAAAAATTAAATAGAAAACTACTTTTTCGGTAGATTTAGCGTATCGTCTTCAGTGCATAAAGAAGGAAGAGTTTTACGCATACAACAGATTAATTGAATGGTTTTTGAATTTTAATAATGATGTGAGAGAAAAATGAATAGAAATATTAGAATTTACTCTATCAACACGGTATCTGAAATGATTAACAAAATAATAATAATAATAATAATAATAATAATTCACTGTCTGGATTTTAAAAATAAAAGTATAAAATCTAGATTATACTTCAACATGTTCCCAAACATATGCACAAAAATGTAAATGAAAAAAGAAGGACATTAATTAGAACAATTGATTAGTTAAGAGTTTTCGCTATTTTTCTAGCAAAAATTTTAGTTAAGAAAAAAAGGAGTGTTCTTTTAATTAACTGGAAAAAGTTTAAGGTTTTGTAAAAAGAATTTAACATATAAAACATTTAAAAAAGAAAAAGAAACGGAAATTCCAACTATAATATCGAATTATAAGAAAACTGTAGAAAAAACTTTTGCCGTATATGAAAGTACTTTTAAAACCCTAGTGTAAAATACCTGTTTTCGTGATAACATGAATTGACAAGGAATTCGGTCTTCTAGATACCCATACTACTAGTGTTTGTCAATTATTGGATCTGTTTTCAACAACTTTGTCCGATGACAGACTCGTTAAACTTTAAGAACAAAAATTTTATGGAGAAAAAACAAGATAAACGAGCGGAAAAGAAAATGGCGTTAAAAAAATTCGAAGGTTATTTTTCAAAAATAACATTTCTTCAAATAGCATTTGACAGGTATGGATTCAAACATCAATAAATATATACATAAAGTTCATAAAGGTTCAGAAAATATGAATTTCCTGTAATCACACTTTTGGTTTTAAGTATGAATTGATTTGTAAAAAATAATATAACAATGGTAGCCTTTAATTGTAAGCTTGTGCTTAAAAAAAATCTGAAGTGACTCCACTCGACTTTCCGAGGAATACGTAATTCACGGTTTTGTAGATAAAATAAAGTAAGAGGAGTTGCTAAATAAACAAAAGAGAAAATTACAATAGGGTGTTTAGGTAGTTTTCTTTATATACTACACGGTGTTTAATTTAACGCTATTTTACCAAACACGTAGATCATAATCATAAAGAATAATTCATTGTGTCCCTATAAAAACCCACAAATGCTAGATTCACCAAAATGCTTATAGTTAGTGCAACAGTGACTTATAATATTTATATAAATTTTCAGTTCCATCGGATAAGGCATTTAGACGCTATCGCACTTTAAAGTTTGAGCCCATATGCCACAATTATTAAGAAAATTGCATTTTGTCCCTTTAAAAAGAACCATAAGTGCTAGATTCTCTAAAGTTCATAAAGCTTGTGTGACAGTGACGTATAATATGTATATAATTTTTCAGTTAATTTGAATAAGGAGTTTAGTCGCTGTCGCACTTTAAATAATTTAAGCCTATAGGTCTTAATGATGAACAATTTTTAATTGTGTCCCTGTAAAACTCGTTAAGCGCTAGAGTCACCAAAATCCATACAGTTTGTTTGATGGTGACCTATAACTCGTATATAAAATTTCCAGTCAAACGGATAAGGCATTTAGATGCTATCGCACTTTAAATAATTTCACCCCATTGGCCATAATGATACAGAATTATTTATTGTGTCCCTGTAAAAAACTAGAAGTGCTATATTCACCAAAATCTATATAGATAGTGAAACTGTGACCTATAATATGTGTGTAATTTTTTTGTTCAATTGAATAAGGCGTTTAGACGCTATCACACTTTTTAAAATTTGGTCCCATAGGCCATAATGATAAAGAATTTTTCTTTGTGTCCCCGTAAAAAAAACTATAAATGCTAGATTCACCAAACTCTATGCAGTTCATGCAACTATTACCGATAATATGTGTATAAATTATTTTCTCAGTTTAATAAGGCGTTTTGACGCTATCGCACTTAAAATTTGGTCCCATAGGCTATAATGATAAGGAATTTTTCTTTGTGTTTCCGTAAAAAAAACTATAAGTGCCCGATTCTCCAAAATCTATACAGCTTGAGTAACTGTGACCTATAATATGTTTATAAATTTTTTGTTCAATTAAATAAGGCGTTTAGAAGCTATCGCCCTTTTAAGATTTTGGTCCGATTGACCATAATGATAAAGATTTTTTTTTTTTTTGTGACCCTGTAAAAAACCTATAAGTGCCAGTCTCACCAAAATCAATAGGGTTCGTGCTATGGTGACTTGCAACATGCGTACCAACTTACAGCTAATTCGAACAAAGCGTTTAGACGCTAGCGTGTTCACTCACATACACACACACACATACACACACACATACACACACACATACACACACATACATGCATCATCGTAAAAATAGTGAAAACGGACTCAGGGGACCTCAAAACGTATAGAAACACCAAAATCTCGAACTCGGATTTTTGACATGATAACAATACTTTCCTTACGTACGTATGTTCGGAAAGTAAAAACTTAGATGAATGTGAACTTCAAATTTTATTACAAGCAGCAATACTTTAAATTCCAAATCAATAATATAAAATTTTAATAATTTTTAATATTAAGTAAACAAACAAGTAAAATTAAACATTAAAATTGCGGTAATATCGAATTAACTTTTATTTTATTATTTTTCAGTGTTTCTCCATGTTATTTTAAATTGATGTGTATGTTAATTGGAGCTGGTATAAATTGATGAATTTAGTTTGAAATATTTGAATTAAATTTTAATATGTAACAGTAATATTTCTAACATTACATTTGATTTTTAAGAAGATCTTTTCAGATATATTATAAATTTTTAAAAATCCTATTTCTACCGATTACTATAGTTTTAATTATAGCAGTAATAGTGCCGAATTAGTTACTATACTTTGATTAGATAATCAATTTTCATTTTCTTCTGCATTTAACAAGAGAAAGTATTAGATTCCTGAATATTTTTTATTTCCTTATTATGACAGTTTTATATATGTTAAGAAATTCTAAATGCATTTGAACTATATTTAGAATTATGTCTGTCTCTCTGTGTCTATAATACAAATTTTGTGGCAAGTTTTGATCAAGAATTAATGTGTAGTATTTTTTAAAATTTTGTATTTAACTGCACTTTGACACAAATTGGTTACGAAATCAGCTTTTCACATATAGGTGGCGCTGTAATGCAACAGTTTTCTTCCATTAATGGGAAAGCTCTATTTCAGCTTTTCTTATGTATAACTTAACAAGACTTAATACGCGAGATAGTCATAAAAAAGTAATGCTGACTCAATTTCGTTAAATGTAGGCAAACAAGTGGGGATGCAATTATTCCCCTTCAACGATTTTCCAAATAGATATATCTCAGCATCTATTTGTTAAAACTGTACTAAACTTCATAGGTGAAATTTTTCTTGTGAGAAGTTATGTTAAGCAATATTTTGTCCATGTTAACCGTTAAATGGTGCTGTTATATAGAACAATGTAAAAGGTACTTTTATGGTAGTCACAACATATTTATTTTTTTAGTACATTACAGAATTTTAGGCTGTATTGCACAGAATTACTACAGACTACTACACTACAGAATTTTATGCTGAATTTTATGGTGTTATAAAATAACAAGATATTTTTTACGTGGGGGGGGGGGGGGTTGTAGGTGAAGTATGGTGTATTTTGTATTAAATTTTGCAAATTCTGACTAAGTTCATGCTTTTATTTCACTATCACACACAGAGAGAAGATATTTCAATGCCAGATGCCGCAAAGATCGAGTTCACGTAAAATAAAGATCTCTCTTATTACAGATTTTTAGGCGCCGACATTCTACGGTATTCGGTGTTCACGCAACTGGGGAGATGGAAATGATCTCCGCTTGTTCAGAAATATTCCATGACCAATTATATATTTTTATTGGAAACATTTTTTACTATAAATGTAGCAAAATGGTTACCATTCAGAACTGCCAACACTTTTAATTTATTCCGTGACAATGTAAGTACCTGCCTTCTTGTCTCACAACTTCCTTTTTAGTGTAAGTTTGAATAATATGTAATTACTATTAAGTAAGAAGAAAATTGCTCTTTAGGAAAATGGTATGTATAAAAGGGGTTGCAGAATAAAATAAAAATGATGACAGCTCTGTAGTTGGATTAAGTTCCCTAGAAAGATTTTATAAATATGTGTGATTTCAAAAGAATAGCACTTTAGGATGCTTTATCAAATTTTATACATTGTTTACAAGCATTCTAACTTGGCATTACAGCTTTCCACATGACTATTCCATAAAATGCAGCTACCCAGTAAAACTTATATTGATGGGCTCATTATGGCCTACAGCCGGCATCCTGCACTTGACATCAGTTGTCGGTTGCCTCACATAACTCCACCAGTGGGCCGTTTATGGCTGCCTGCAGTATTGGTGGCCTAAAGAAAAATGGTCGGTTGTCCAGAAGTGGCATAAACACAGTTGGCCTTATGCAGGCTATCAGCACAAGGCCAACATAATATTTTTCATGTTGTGGCCACAAATTATTAGGCCATAACCAATTTATATGCCTAGAGGGCGCTGTGATTTATTTTCTGTTGATTTGAAATTCGCTCGCCATCTGCCATTTCATACGAAGTTTGTTCGTTATTGTAGTCTGCGGATGTAGGTTCTAGACTGAAAGATGTTAAATCACGAAAAAGTAATATATTATATGAGTAAGTAATTCAATTATTAATTTGATTTTCTATTACTTTTTAAATACTATTTTTTAAAGGTGTTTGAATCTAAAGTCATTATTATAATAAAAGGATTTCTAGAAAGTGAATATTCAGTTGATCCGTTTTAAGTAAGTTATGATAGTCGTTAACGTTCTAGTTACATTTGTTATTTTTATTATTAATTTAATAAATTTCATAAAATAAAAATTATGAATCTTAATTTATATACATATATTATATGGACGGGGGGAATGTTATTAGAATATATATAAATATTTATAGTTAATGTTTTATTTTTATTTTTTCTTCCTTCAGTGTATTTAAGAAGAAAGCATTAGGTTCGGGAAATTTTCGGCATCCGGTTTTCGACAGATTTTGCACTTTTTGGGTTGTTTTGATGAACTTAATTTGAGAAATTGTTTGTCTGTCCCTCGGTGTGAGCTCAAAAATTTTTTAAAGTGATAGAAATCCAAAAAGTTTACTTCTACTTTTTTTTTTTTTTTTTTTTTTTTTTTGTAAATGTATAAACGTTGCTTCCCCACCCCTGAGGGAGAAATATACCAGATAAAGTATATTTCCAATATGAGTATCCTTGAAAAGATTTCGCCAGTATTTTTAAAACGAAAGGTTGAATTATATATCTGTGATATTTTAAGGAAAATTTATTTATTTATTTATTTATTTTTTAATTTTTGACAAAAACTAGTATGTTGTAGCACCACAAAACTTTCTTCTATATTTTTTATTATGCAAATTTGCGCAATGCAGATAATTTGTTAAGATTATTTTCCCGAATGCATGCAAACGATTTTCATCTTAGGAAAGTGTTTCTCAATTTAAAAAAAAAAAAAAAAAAAAAAAAAAAAAAAAAAACAATTTTGTGCCAACATCTGAAAAAATGCTTTTTTTTTTTTTAATAATTTATAACTTTGTTTTAATTTACCACAAATTTCATTCAGTTATTTACTTAAAAGGTACTGACGAGTTCTTTTGAAAAATACCAGCATTGAAAATTTACTCCATCATGGGGAAGGGCGAGCGATTTCTCAACTTATACAAAAAAAAAAAAAAAAAGAAATCCTCCTTGGTTGTTAGTTACTTAAATATTTATTTTTTTAATTCATTTTAAAAATAAAAAAAAATAATATAATTAGTACATTTATATAAAATTTCTTCCTACACTGTGTCATACTGAAAATTACGAAGAAGTAGAAATATAGAGCTATGTGTTGAGTGAATGATCCACAAATGTAATCGGGAACGATTTTAATCATGGTCTGACCAATCAAGTTTGGTTAATTTCGTACATTGGTTCGTGAGATACAGCGTCTACAATTTTTTTTATGCACACTCACAGAGAGAAACTTTCTAAAAATGGTCAAATCGTGTTCAGGAATCTCAAAACATGGAAATACATCGAAAACCGGAAGTCGAAATTTTTCTTCTTATATATATATATATATATATATATATATACACCTATATATATATATATACATATAAGAAAGTAAAATACTTAAAAAATTTCTCGGATATTAGTAAAAAATTGATTTTTTTTCGAAATTTAATATATTATGCTTCTTTGAAATGAAAATCAAATCGCCTACTTTCATCGCAAAAAATAAATTTAATAAATAATAATTTTAATATGTAATTTCTATAAACTATTATTGAAAAAAAAAAAAAGTGGTAACCATAACAAACTATTTTATTTTATTTAATTTATAATAATAATAGTTATTATTTGAATGCAAGTAAGAAAAATAATTTCGCTTTTACGAAACTGAAATAGTTCCCCCATCAATTTCCCGTAAAGGATAAGAATGTTTTTGTGCATCGCTAATAAATGAAACGCAAATATTTATTTTGTTATTTTTGATTGGAAAGTTTTTTTATTGCATCTTTAAAACCTATGTTCATCTATATTATTAGCGTTGTGCAAAAATTTTTGCGTGCGCTGATAAGAAACTTCTCTTAGACTGTAATGTATCAAAATTATTTTATGAATTTTTATACTCAAACCATTTGTGCTACCTCTACAAATTTTTGTGACAAGCTTCCTACAATAAATCTGGAAATTCTGTAATGACATATATGAGTTTTATGGGATTCTAAAAACATTTTTAAAGAAGGAAATTAGCGGATAGATGGACAGAAGTCTAAGCAATTTCCTATTTTGTTGAAAAATGTAAATAAACACACTCAAAAATATATTTGAAGTAAAATTATACATTATATTAACAAGTGAAATTCTTTTTCTTGAATTTTTGCATGCTTCACACGCTCCCACACTTATATCTATGACTACTCATTAAATCAGAAAACCAGCTGTACTTAAAAACAACAAACTTTAACTGAGAGTTGTCGCATCAGCGTTATTTTTGTTGGTCTATTGGGCAGGAAGGAAATTTGTTTATCAAGATGATGAGCAACAGTGTTCACAAAATAAAAGGGAAGAAAAGTCAATTCATCAATTATTTTTAAATGAAAATTATTGTAAGTATACAGCTAAAAGTTTGTCAGTGTAATATATGTCATCATTGCATGAATAGTATAAAGATTCATGAAGTGACCTCTATTTTGGAACCTCTCGTATTTTAAATGCATAAATAGAGGGGGGGGGGGATGCTAAAAATCCATAGATTTAGCATGGGATGAAAACGAAAAGTACGCGCAATGTTAAGTGTGTAAAAGAAAAAAAGTTTCACACCGGAAGTAATAAAAGGACAAAATTGACTAGAAATTACAACGAAGAGCGGGAATATGGGACCTCTATTTTTTAAGGAACTATAAAGGAGGATATTTATTTATTAACAGCGTATAGATTAAATTATTCAAAGTACAAATACTTCAATAAAATAACAATTTCGATCTGAAATTATGCCAGGATTTGTGTCAACTAATCTATATAAATAAAGAGAAGTATCTATGCGTCTGTCTGTGTTCTGGTGCTCACACTACTATGCGGATGGAAAAAGAGTTGCCGTAGGTAGCGGGTACCCGAAGCGAGGTTTAGAGCAATTTCAATAAAATAATTTTAGTTTTCTCTTTTTTTTTCTTTTAATAATGTGATGTAAAACATAAATACTGGTCCAATTATTTTGAAAATTCATTTAAACATAGTGACCAGCCAAGTGGGCGTAGCCTAATAGTTATTATTATTATTAGTAGTAGTAGTAGTATTAGTAACCATAATCAGAGTACTGTAGATAATGGAAGCATTGTATTCGATCAAAAATTTCGACATCGAGTTTTCACCTAATTTACATATTTTAAGGTCTCCTGAGTCAAAAAAGTGGTTTTTTGGCAAGTGGTCTGTGTGTCTGTACTGCATATATGTCAGTATATTTCTGGAATTTTTCTGACTTGATCATCTGCATGCTGTTTTAAAAATAAGGGAAAAAAATTATCAATTGGATACCATATGATGTAGGGGAAAAGAAAAATATTCAAGATTTTCTGGAGTAGATAAAGTAGATAAGAGTGATAAGAGTAGATAAGAGTCTGGAGTAGATAAGAGTTATAATAAAAAAGCACCACAGAATTGGTGTTTAAAAGCAATAAAAGTAAACACCATAAAATGTAAGAGCTCGCGACAATCGTTTCGGATGGAAAGAAAACATGATCCTCAATCAGGCAAACAAAGTAGGCCCGAGTGCGGCAAACAAAGCGCAAGCGTTGCTGCCTGCGTTTTGTTTGCAAAATTTTATGGTGTTTATTCAAAGTATTGTACAGGTTACTTGAGAGTATACTCCAATTTCTTAAGAAATCGCACCCTCGGGCGGCGTAAGCTAGTTATTAACTAAAAGGGCGTTCGGAATGGAAATGTCCGTTTTTTTATTGCCGTAAATCAGAAAGTGACCTAAAATCCGGAAAAGTCCGAAAACCGGAAAGGCCATGGTCCGGACGATTCCGGATTTCAGATTTTGTACTGTAGTAATAAATAGAAAAATTTGTAAATAAACATAAACATTGCCCCCCCCCCCCCCAAAAAAAAAAAAAAAAAAAAAAAAAAGAAAGAAAGAAATGCATCAGTTCTTTTAGGTTGAAATAATAACACATCCTTTCGTGAGTTTAACAAAAAGCACGATTGCAGCAAATTACTTTTGCTGCACTCGTGCCCACTTTGTTTCGCCTGATGAAGGGTCTTCGTGCTATTTCAACCGGAAACAATTGCTGCATTTTTTAATTAATTATTTATTTATTTTTAGTTTATGGTGTTTTTTACAATGTTCTCTTTATAACAATTTTTGTTTCAATATTCTATAATTTTCACATGTAAAGTTACATTTATTTATATCAAATAGCGTAACAAAGTTAAACATATTGAAATTTGAACACTTAAAAAAAAAAAAAAAAAAAAAAAAAAAAAAAAAAAAACATAATCTCCTTTATTCCAAAAAGTGTTATATAGAGAAACAATTGCACTGAAAGTAACAAATTAAACTTTTATCATAAGGAAAATGGATCAACTGAATATTTCCTATATGCTGCACTAGAAATCCTGAATTTACAACCATAGTGTATGAATCAAGTACTTGTAAATAGTATTTAAAAATGAATATGTACAAAATCAAATTAAATATTGGATGCATAGAAAAAACTGGCGGCTACTTCATCAGAAAAAAGAGAGAGAGAGAGAAAAAAAAAAAAAAAGAAAGAAAGAAAAAGAAAAAAGCACTAATAAAATTAAAGGTATCACCAATAAAATAAATATACTAGCTATAACTAAATCACTGCTGGCCTATTAACGGCCCCCTTCACTTACCGTCTTCGGAAGTCCAAGGCAATGTTATTCTATGGGAAATTTTCTTTACAAATAACTTAATAACTAATACATATTTTTAAATTCCGTTTTCACAATCAGAAAATTTCCAACTGTTAAATTGATGGACCTTTTTTGAAAATGTATTTTTTTAATTTTTAATATTTTATTTTTAATTTGCAAAATGAAAAATTTCACATATTGAAAAATCGTATTTTGCAGCTTCAAAATAAAATATAAAAAAATAATTTTTTAAAAAAGGTCCGTCAATTTAACAGTTGGGAATTTTCAGAATATGAGAACAGAATTTAAAAATATGTATTAGTTAATAAGTTATTTGCAAAGAAAATTTTCCATAGAATAACATTGGCTTCGGCTTCCGGCGACGGTGAGTGAAGCGGGCCTTTAATGGGAAAATATAAAGGACCAATGAAAACTGCCGGCAGTAATATATTTTTTTATGTTTGCCACAGCTGGCTCACTGCAGGCTGCCAGCAATAACATAGAAAAATTATGTTTGCCACCAGGTAGTCCAACACTGGCCCACTAACAATTTCCAACCTAATGTCGGTTACCGACAGTGGCCCATTACCTATTTTCATCATACTGCTAGCTGCCAGCAGCGATCCATTCACTGGCCCACTAACTTATTTTTAACTTACTGCAGGCTGCCAACAGTGGATCGATTGAATATGGCCTACTGACGGCCGGCGTAACATATTCCCTGCGGCACCGTAACTTTTGCCACCGACGGCCCAGCTGCAGCTACTGTTGGCAACCAGCACTTGGCCTCGTGTTGGCCGTCATCTGTGGTTTTGCTGGGTACATCCGTCATTGAGACGGTTGCTTACCGCCTATGTCTATTAAAATGAAAAAGCGTCAGATCTGCTAATCGTCAAAAATAAAGTCATTGTAAGGCACTCAGTAGCATAATGTTATGAATTGTTTGGTTTTAATATTTCTTTATCAGAAATGTAATAATGAGTGCACACGTGATACTATTTAATGTGCATATTTCAAGGAAATTAGTAAGCTTCCAGCACGTAAACAATTTACAAATTGTCTCTTTTAGGCAATTTTCTTCCTTTTCCTTTATGAAAATACACCTGTACATTTTCGTACTGTTTTTAATTTTTTTTTTTAAATAAAATTTTATCATTTTACAGACACCCATAATGCCAAAATATTCTGGATAATATTTTTAAATTACAGAGTTTCGAAATGAGATTTTTTATTATACGCATCCTATTTATTTAATGTTTCGATTAAGTTCTGTCGTTCTTGGTGATTTATTTTTATTTCTTGTTTTTGCTTTATTTTATTTTTATTTTATTTATTTGTGTTTCATTTTTACATTTGTCCATATATGTATTAAAAAAAAATTAAGGGATTTGGGAAATTCTTTTACATGTTTTGAGATGTCCTAAATGCGATATGAGAAATTTTATGGAATTCCTGTCTATCTGTATATCTGTGTGTGTGTACATAAATACAAAATTTGCGAACTCTGTATCTCACGAACTAATAGATGGAATTCAGCATCAGTTTAAATTTAGTCGGACCTTGAAATAAGTTGGGCACTAAGAGGTGATGTTGTCTACTGCTTTTCGTAATTTCTTCCTCCACCTCCCCCCACCCCGGGTAAAAATTTCATACATGAATATTTATTAAAAATAATATTATGCTTTCAGTTCATGTATTCAATCTGTTTGGATTCTTTTGAATGTCTTTACACACAAAATATTTGACTGATTTTACTGAAAGACTTCAGATAATATCCTCATATGGTAAAAATCTGGAATACAGAATTTAAACTTCCTGTTAATATCTGTTTTTGAGTTACGCTGATAAAAACCTCACACACAGACTAACCGCTAAATGTTTTATTTTCGTATTTAGAGGACCTCAAACTGTGTAAAATACAACAAAAACTTTGATTAAAAAATTTACATCTTAAAACAATAACTTTTTTGTATCACATACAGGGATGGAACACTGGCGCAGAATTCATACCGGTATTTGTTTAAGAAATCTCTCTACCTATAATATCGTCGATTTAAGAAGTAGAAAATTTTCTTACATTGATAGTGGTATGAATTCTGCGCCCGTGTTCCATCCCTGCACATATGGGCAACAAAAAGTAATGAAAGATGTGTGCTGATGTTCATGACATCATTTCTGGCTGTACTATTACAAAATTTCTTTTGTAAAGTACATTTATTTATTTATTTATATTTTCTGTGGAACATTTTATTGTCATTCCCATTGTTTTTCTGAAACAATACTATACTTGATAATATGTCTTCTTTCCAAATTGCCGTGAACTTTCTGCATTGATTAATTATCAACTTCTTAAAACTTTGAATTGCAAAACAAAAACTACTGATACAAAAATTCTAATCAAATTAAAATTCTGTTCAAATTACCTGAAAATATTGTTCGTATCAAATCGCAAAAGATATTTTTATTTACCATTTTTCAAATTTCTATCAATTTATATTTTTTTTTATTAATCATTATGCGATTAGAAATATGTATCACAAAAGTAAATAAATTAAACACAGATTAAATAAATATTTCATTTCTGAAAAGATTCTTTATTATGTAGTGTCTGTTTTCGAAAAAAAGGTTAACAAAACTTTACAAAATTTAGATAATTTAAACTTTAATATTTCGAAGGTATTTTAATTTCCTTATTTTCTTACAATCGAGTTATTTAATTAAATTTCATTAAAATTGTTTAAATTGTTCTCATACATATGCATGCATTTTTCCATAAATTTATCAAGAAGTTTAAATTTTGTAAAATAAATCGAAGAAAATAACAAAGATTCTTTCATACTTTTACATGTAAATTTACTTTACATTTAATGCATAAAATAATTTTAAACTATTTTAATTACAGGAGTACGTTTGTTAGAGTATTACACGTATTTCATTAAAATCCAAGAATAACATATTTCTAAAAAATGAAAGAAAAATAAATTTGAGATTAAGAAAGTCAAACATTTTATCAGTGTTATCGTGCTGCATAAGTATTTAATAATAATAAACGGAAACAACTGAAAAAATTATTTATTTATTTATAGAAAGAGAGAAGTAGTAGAATTATCTCAGATATAATAGACTGCTATAAAATAACAATAACAATTTTATAGAATAAAAATATTGAATAAAAGTATATTACGAAACTTTTTTATTATATCAATAGAATGTAAAATCAAACTTTTGTATTGTGTCAATGTCTAGTATATAAATTTTTTTATTTTTACTTCTTTTTTAAATTTTCACAGAAACAGCTTTTTTTTTTCTTCCATTACCTGACAGTCGTAGACAATGTGAATTTTGTAATAGGTCTAACTTTCCTTTATCGATTTAAAAATATTATTATCTATAAATTCTTTATCTATTTTAAAATCTTCTGAGTTTTTAAAATATTTAAATAAGTATGCGTGTGTGTGTGTGTGTGTGAAGTTGATCAGCTCGTGTACAGTATATTAGCAGACATTGTTGCACTGTAGAAGATATATGATACTATGATAAACATATTAAAACAATCGTAAATTTTTTTGCGACCATATCTGCGGAGTAATGAAAAGTGCACTTCTTCTTATCAACAACAGCATTGAATTTAAAAAAGCTTTAAAAATACCACAAGTAGACTATTTATTTATTTGAAAAATAAAAAAAGTGAAGAGCTCTAGTAAAAATCGTGGAATATTTAAAAATTTGTCTTCAATAATTAGTGACAATGGAGGTACATTATAATATCTTAAAAACATCAAATTAAGAGAAAATATTAAAATGGTGCTGATCTCATGTAAAATGATCTCCTGAATCCGAATATGACGCCCATTTTGTCTTATCGCCCACCGTTTTCTAGGTACGGCGCCTAATTCCACCACTTTTCGCTAATTTTATAACTGTAATTTTTTTTTTTTTTTTTTTTTTTTTATGGGGTGGGGGGGGGGGGAGGATTATTTTAACTGTTAAATATCTTCTGAGGGGCTACAAAGTTTGAAAATTCTAAAACATAAATATTTGCGGCGAGGGTAAAATTAAGAGGGGGGGATTTGACACTAAAATTATGTATTACATTTCTTATATTTTTTTAATATATTATTAATTTTATTTATTAAACATTATAATTTTTTGTTTTTAAGTGTTAAATTAATTCTTTTTCATTCTCCAAATCAAATTCATGTCCATAAAATTACCGAACAGTGATAAAAATTGGGGGAGGGGCTGGTGTCCCGAGAAAACGGTGGGTGACTGGACAAAATGGGAGTCATATTCGGATTCAGGAAGTCATTTTACATAAGAATCAGCAAAAATGGTATCAGGACCCGAATTTTTTATTTTATTTATTTTTTATTTTATTTTTTTGCAGCACAGTGTTATTTCAGTCGGCAAGTACTGTAAAAAGGGTTTTTGGTACGAAAAAATCATATGTATATATATATATACATGTGGTATGTTATATATACTTAGACATTAAATAAAAATCCAAGTTTTCGACCAGCAAATCGCATGGTTGTAACCCAGAGATCCAAAACTATGATTTTTTTTTTACATTTTTCTTATTGCTCACAACTTATTACGATCAGCTTATAACTTATTTTCTCAAATCATGCAGAAAAAATCTCTTGGCGCCTTCTGAATTTAAGAATTTCCTGAATTTACTAACTGACGTCCTAAGACCCTTAGATTATACCATGTATATGTTGATACTCACAAGGAAACATTTAAAAGGTGTTGTCTTCAAAACATATTGAAAAGAATATATGTGATTCTACTTTTCATAAAACACCAGAAAGGGAAAAAAGTATCGGCTGAAATGAATTCCAGCTACCACAAAAAATTATCAAAATTAAGCATTTTTGGCGATTTAGCGCTGTTAGGCGATAAGTTTGCTAGCAACGAGATTGCCGTGTACGAACAGAACCGTGTTTAGCATCTCCGCCAAGTACTCAAAACCAATCGGCTAACAGTGTGAAATCGCCAAATATGCTTAATTTTGATATTTTTTTGTGGTCGCTGTAATTCATTTCAGCCGATATTTTTTTCACTTTCTAGCGTTTTATGAAGAGTAGAATCACATATATGTTTTTCAATATTTTTTGAAGACGACACCCTTTGAATGTTTTCTTGTCAGTCGAACTTTTGTTACCGCTTTGGCGAGCTATTTATTACTCCTCCACTTTTAGTTAATAGAAGATGGCGGAGGTAAGATGTGTGCATAGATGTCAAAATTGTTATTAATTCCGGAGTATTTTTAGTCCCGCCTTTATTTCGTACCACTTTATTTACAGATAAATTTTCTCCAATATATAACTTTGATGAAATAAGAAAAAAATACTTTTAAAAATAAGGGGCATAGAATAAAGGCGGGATTAAAAGCACTCCGAAATAAATTAAAATGTGTGCATCTATGTGTGTGTTTACCAATTTTCTTGCTGTGACAAAGAATTACAGTTATCTTTAAATATGTATACATACATTTAAAGATAACTGCTTATTATTAAACAAACACTTACTATAGTTATGATAGGAGTTCTCCGTGTTAATATTAAAAAAAACAGTCATTTATTATTAGTTAATAATTAATTCGCTTTTATTAATTTTGAAAAATGTTGTGCATTGTTATAAATAGGGAGTAAATATCGGTTACAATTGTAAGTACAACTCTCAAATAAATATAAGTGCACGCGGGAATCGTAACATCATTATAATATCATCGTCTAACGTCTAACTTCATAGAGTATTTCATATGTACAAAAAAAAAAAAAAAAAAAAAAAAAAAAATGCCGAAAATTGAAATTTTGATTGTGAAAGATAAAAGAGTCGCCAAATTCAATAAACCTACCAGAAAGCAAAAAATCATCTCAATCAACAGTCATTGAAAGGATTAGATGAAATTGCCATTACAGTATGCTTGTGAGTAAGTTATGTATGAACACTGATTCTAGCTTAAATTCGTCAAGGAGAAGACTTTCTAAACCATTTCCAAACCACCTTGTTCACACATTCCAAACTTTTACAGTAAAGGTTTTTCTTTTTTTACGATGAAGAGATTAACAAATAATTTTTAAAGAAAGAAAAAAAAAAAAAAAAAAAAAAAAAAAAAAGCTAATTTGCCTTATGTTACATTTAATACTGTATAAAAAGTGATAAAAACTAGTGTAGCAAAAACTATTGTGAGCAGATAAAAACCGCGGTGAGGAATTTGGAAGAATATAAAGAATAGTATGATCCAATTAGAGATTTTAGAAATACTTAGTTGCTATGAATGCACGGTACAACATACAAGGTGTAATCAGATATTTTATAACACACCTTTAACTAAAGAAAAAAAAAACATAAGGTAGCTACGCGAGTTTGCGCACAATGCAATAGAACGATGTAAAAAATATTCCAAATATTATTATTATTATTATTTGTTAAACTATTAGTACATAATTTTGAATTGATCCTTCTTCTATGCATTTCCATTGATTATTTGTTACTCTGTTATAATTTAAAACAACAGCTGTATTAAAACCAAGACAGCTATTTTGCGCAATCTCTCCTTATATGGCAGGAGAGATTTAAGCAGCCGACAGCTGAACAAAGCTTGAGCATCATACTTGAAAGTATTGCAAACCTGAATAGATATACAACAATAACATTTAAATACTTTGCAATAAATTTCAGAAAGGCTAACATTAGCATTCAAGAGGTAAATCCCACCCGGAAGTGTGGCTTTTGTCGATCGGGCTACTCCTGAACAATGTTCAATTTCAGCTTCTGGAGACAATCTCCTATATTATTAAAATCTGTACGCGTGTGTGTGTGTGTCTGTCTGTCTGTCTGTCTGTCTGTGAGAAACGGCTTGACGCAGCTAAGGCTCCGCCGCTAAAGGTCGCACGGACTTTGAACAGGTACCGTCGGACAGAGAATTTATCGCAGATCAGGGTTATCTAATTTGCTAAACGATGCGACCCTAATTAGCGGAGATATTAATTAAAACGTCGACCATTGTCTAACGAAAAATGACCCAGAATTCACGATTAAACTATATTATTAAAATCTGTACGCGTGTGTGTGTGTGTCTGTCTGTCTGTCTGTCTGTCTGTGAGAAACGGCTTGACGCAGCTAAGGCTCCGTCGCTAAAGGTCGCACGGACTTCGAACAGGTACCGTCGGACAGAGAATTTATCGCAGATCAGGGTTATCTAATTTGCTAAACGATGCGACCCTAATTAGCGGAGATATTAATTAAAACGTCGACCATTGTCTAACGAAAAATGACCCAGAATTCACGATTAAATGCTTAAAAAGCGACATTTTTACGGAAAAAGTGGAAAATAAATTAGAAATATCAGTCGTATCGTTACAAACAAGATATCATTGGAAAGGGCTTTTTTTTCTCAATCCGATGGTTTTAACGGCTTATCGATCGGACAATTAGATTTTTTAAAATTAACTAAACTATAAAAAAATGTTGGCAACGAATCACAAGAATGCTATCTTTGCAGACATTAAGTCTACAGCAGTCTTCAACGGAAACACATATGGTATTTAATGGAGTCACGTGTTTCGTAGTGCGATTAAAAATTACAATTTTCTATTTTCTTCAATTTTACACATTTTACACATTTTATTTAGTATATATTATTTACACCACAAAACAAACTTGCATTTCAAATTTCATCGATTTTCGTCAATAAACAAAAGATTTACATTTTAATTACAAATTAAATTTTATCTTTACACGCCGGACATTTTTGCAATATTCTAATACGCGTATTTCAATTTCTAATTACGATTGATTTATTTTTTATACATCATGCGAAAGATATTTTAAAGTTCTTTTACATAATTCAAAGTTTTCAACAGATTTACACGTTTTGAGGTCTCCTGAATCAGTGTTCTTTCATGGCGCTGTAATATTTTCAAATTTCAATATTTCAATTTCTAATTATGATTAAATTATTTTTAATACATCATTCGAGAGATATTTTAAAGTTCTTTTAAATTATCGAAAGTTTTCACCAGAATTACACGTTTTGAGGCGTCCTGAATCAGTTTTCTTTTATGGCGTTGTAATATTTTCAATTTTCAATATTACAATTTCTAATTATGATTAAATTATTTTTAATACTTAATTCGAAAGATATTTTAAAGTTCTTTTATATTATCGAAAGTTTTCACCAGATTTACACGTTTTGAGGTGTCCCGAATGAGTTTTCTTTTGTATCTCAGATACTAATTATAATAATTTCATAAGTAATACATCATTAGAAAGCTTTTTTGATTTGGAATCGAACAGTGGAATACAGAAATTTCTACCGCCAGATGGCGCTGTAATTTTTTCAAATTTCAATATTTCAATTTCTAATTATAATTAAATTATTTTTAATGCATCACTCGAAAGATATTTTAAAGTTCTTTTAAATTATCGAAAGTTTTCACGAGATTTACACGTTTTGAGGTCTCCTGAATCAGTTTTCTCTTATGGTGCTGTATTATTTTCAAATTTCAATATTTCAATTTTTAATTATGATTAAATTTTTTTTAATACATCATTCGAAAGATATTTTAAAGTTCTTTTATATTATCGAAAGTTTTCACCAGATTTACACGTTTTGAGGCGTTCTGATTAGGTGTTCTTTTGCATCTCAGCTAATTGAGTTAGACCGTTCAAAATTGGTATACGTAGGTTAATTAGGAGGGGCTGAAAGGGTGAGTAAGAGATAGGCGTGCATCGCGCGTGTATCCCCTAACTTGTGCGCGCAGCGCGCACGGGACTGCGCGGCCGAAGGCAGTGGGGACCAGGTCCGACTTTTTAACCGATGAGAAATGATTTTTTTCATTTTCTTTTCTTAAGAATAAAAATTTGATTTGAGAAGGAGTATATGCGCGCAGCGCGCGTATACCTTCACACGTGCGCGCGCAGCGCGCATGGGTTTGCGCTGCCGAAGGCAGTGGGGACCCGGTGCGAGTTTTTACCCGATCAGAAATGATTTTTTAGGGGGCACGAAAGGTCAGGGAAGGTATACGCGCGCGCAGCCCGTGTATCCCTTAAGTTGTGCGCGCGCAGCGCGCACGGGACTGCGCTGCCGAAGGCAGTGGGGACCCGGGACGACTTTTTACCCAATCAGAAATGATTTTTTTTTAATTTCTTTTCTTAACACTAAAAATTACTCTTAGTGATTCATTAATTTTAGTGATTCATTTGAAAATACTGACCCGCTAGCGGGCGAAGCCAGCTAGTCTTCTATAAGATGCGCCGTCTCGAGTGGGTTGAACTAAAGCTCCTTTATGATATAGCTGGCGCAATGTCTGCCATTATTCATCCCATCTGGAAAAATGTTGTTGGCAGAAAAAGCTAGGCTACTTAGGATTAGCGTTGTTATCGCCTTTAAACTTCTACACATATCATGTGAGCAAGAACTTCTTGTCACGAAACAAACAAGTTGGCAATTTTAAGAACATCGCCAACATTCTCAAAACTGCAATTCTTCACATTAAAAGAAATATAATTTTAAAGTTAATTTTAAAAGAATTTAGAAACAATAACTTAAAAAGGCAGTACATTCATATTAAATTTGTCAAACAACTTTGAAAATAAAATTAAATAAGCTGAAAATAATGGAAAACTTACGCTACAAAGTTGTGCTCCTGGTCCAGGTAGCCACGAGTCACATCTGCAATTTATAATCCACTTTTTTCTTTCTTCTGGATTAGAAGAAAATGTAAACAGGCTAGGCCCTTTTCTGGAGTGATTCGTAAAATTTATTGCTGAAAAACCACCCATAATAGATCGTCAGCCTGTCTTGTTGGATGAAAAATGGCGGATGCGTCAGCCTATCAATGTAGGAGTTCTAGGTTGAACTACTCCAGTCACTTGCTGAAGTTATTTCCTGATGCAGTTCCTGACATTCAACAAACTAATCCTCATTGTTTTGTCATTACCAATAAACTGTGAAGTCTATATTAGTATAGAATTTTATAAAAAATAATGCGTAATCGCTTCTATATAGCAAAAGCGCAAACACTCCCATTTTGGTAGGAGATATTGCGCAGTCTTCATTAAATAATTATTCGCTTTTAGAGAAAATTGTGATACTGATATCGTTAGTCTAGGTTAGTCACTTATGAAAAATTGTTTAAATTAAAAATGTTTTACACTACTATCATTGTATTTAAATTTCTAAGAAGGATTACGAAAATTCAAATATTTATTTTTAAAAACGAGACAAAATAACCACGTTTTATCTTAAACTCTTGAAGCAATCAACATGCACATTCAAGTCCACACTTCACTATTGATGTCGTATAACTACCTAAAATTGCAACTCTCCCCCTCTACTCTTTCCCGCCAATCCCCTGTGTGCGCAATCTCTCCTACCGCGCAATCTCTCCTACCGCGCGATCTCTCCTAGCTTTACCTTATTCTTCTGTTAGAAACATTACCAAAATTAGATTAATTTAACTCAGACAGTGCTAAATTTTTATGTTATCGCTCTTTCTTGTACTTTTGAACAAGGTAAGCTATACCATGTTTGCTTTGCATGTGTTTATTTCAAGCTGATTTCTTGTATCCCTAGCTTTCAAATGACTAAAATAACTGTGAAAATTTTATTTAGAATGTTTATATATATATATATATATATAATTTTTATGGGTGCCTCCAACCGGTACCATGATATCTCTACATTAAATAGTATTCCGTTACGTTGTCTCGTACAGGGTCACACGATTTTAAAGGGGGTAAACTAACAGTAGACACAGAGCCATGTTTTCCTAAATTTAGAATGTTAATCGTAATGGGAATTCGTTTCATTTAAAGTAAAATCGGAATATTTCGATACAAGTCATACATAAGACTATAAAAAAAAAAAAAAAAAAAAAAAAATCGGAAGATATGAATTATTAAAATTGCACGTTAAATCCTTATAGTCCCTACGGATTCCGTATTGATAGAAGCATACTATGAAATTACAAATTACGTATTAAAATTATATATGTGGATTAAAGTTCAATTAAAATAAAGTAATTTTATAGAAGCATGGCTTCAGAAATTTGCTTGTTGAAATTGTCAAATCGTTTTCGAATTTAATTTGCTTTTGATTTTAGATACAAACTTAAAAATTTTTCATTACATTTATTCAGTATCGTAACCGAAAATGTCTTTTATTAATGAAATACCTATTTCAAATCGGTCACTTTTTATTTCACTCTTTTCTGGCAAAATTCAAAGGTGTCGAGTAGTGGAACAGAAATGTGTGCACTACTAAGTTTTAATGGTGTCCGTTTCTAACGCATTTTAACCTTTCTACCCTGTATGGGTTGATTCGACCCATTTTTAAAATTGATCTTTCGATATTTTCTACAGATTTTAATTTTAATTGTTCAAACATTATCTATGCCTCAAAAATGTGCATTCGTTTAATATATGATGTTTTCAGAGTCATTGGTTTGTTTTAAACCACCGCAAAAAAATATGTGACATATTACCTGTCTAGGTCGATTTGACCCACATTATTAACATGCATAGAAATTCTTAAAACACCAATATTTTCTTTTGAGTAGACTTCAATTTCAGGAATAGTCAATAGATGGCGATAGTTGTCGGAAACGTAGATGTAAAATGAGATCCATAGAAATTCTTTCTTAAGACCTAAATTCAATCTATACAAAGTGGGTCGATTCGACCCATACAGGTAAAACGTGCATAGAAACGTGTATTAACATGCATAGAAATGCTTAAAACACCAATTTTTGCTTTTGAGTAGACTTCATTTTCAGGAATAGTCAATAGATGGCGATAGTTGTCGGAAACGTAGATGTAAAATGAACTCCATAGAAATTATTTCTTAAGGTTTAAATTCAATTTATACAAAGTGGGTCGATTCGACCCATACAGGTAAAACGTAAAATTTTTTCAACAGGGTAGGAAGGTTAACCTCGCTGGAATTTAAGGGTCCGTCAATTTAACAGTTGGGAATTTTCTGAATGTGAAAACACAATTTAAAAATATGTATTAGTTAATAAGTTATTTGTAAAGAAAATTTCCCCATTGAATAACATTGGCTCGGGCTTCCGGCGACGGTGAGTGAAGAGGGCCGTTAAGTATAAAAATGGTTTATTTAACATAGTTGTTTCATATTCATGTAAAGGAAGAGTTGATCGAGGTATACAACACTGCTTGTTGATACTATCTCTAAAATTGTAAACAGAATACAAACGATAACCAAAAAATGTCCTTAGTGTAGGCTATACTTGTAAAATTTCCTTAATAAATTTTGTAATATAATGTGTTATGTTTTTTTTTTTTTTTTTTTTTTTTTTTGAAAGCTTTATCTATTACGTGGATAATTACTTCTGCTTAAAAATGTACTAGTTTAAGTATGATACAAAATATTAAATAAAAAGTCAAATAATAGTAGCTTAATTTTTAAGTTAATTAGTTGATGGTAGTTTTTACGTTAATTAGGGCGTAAAAAGGTAATTAAAAATAAGCTGTAAAAGACAGATAACAATATCTTTTTTTTTTACTATGTTTATATTTTCAAAAGATAAAATCCGTTTTGTTTTGCTCGGATTCATTGATATACTCATAAATGGGGAATAGGAAATTAAAATTCTTTCAAATAACGTTTTTCGTGTTTTTTCATATATCCTTTTGCGACAGTTGAAATATCATAAGCTTTTTCATGAAATATACTTCGAATGAATAAACATTATTTTTATAAAAAAATATTTTACTTTTTTTTTTTTTTTTTTTTTTTTTTTTTTTTTTTTCCATGTAGAAATTTCCTAATTTTATTGTTCTTTCATTTTACTTAAGTTTAATATCTTAAAATTCCACATTTAGAATTATAAAAGAACATAAAAAAGAAATAATTTTTTAGAACTAAGGAAAGTCTTTTTAGTAAATAGATCTAAAATATTTATGTGTAAATCATATTTGTTTCTAAAATGGTCTCAAAAATCTTTAAATAAAATAAATGATAAAACTTTGTTTTGTCTTAACTTTGTTTTGTCGCATAATTAAACGTCACATTCACTTTGTTTTGTCGCACTGTTAAAAATTTCTGTAAATTTAATGTAAATATTTATCCAGAGTCTCTGTAAATTTACAGTAATTCTTAGTTAAAACTGAATAATTGAGATTCTCAATATTTATTCTCTATTTTTACCTAATTTTATTATTTAATTTTTTAATTAAAATTAAAAATGGCTGTTTCTACTTTAGAAAAAGCATTCTAAGTCCGAAATATATTCTCACCAATAACTAATTAAATTAATATTAGTTATTAAAGTGAATGCATAAAACAAGTTTTTTAACATCTCCGTTTATTTTTCTCTGTAATTTTACGTAAGACTTAAGATAATACATTACACAGAGTTTTCTGTTGAAATTTTTAACAGTGTGTATCACATCAATTAAAATTATCTACATACTTATAACAATAAAACTTAGATTATATTATATAATTACAGGGTGACCATAATTAAACTTGGCCTACTCAAAGCACTAGCACTCTGTAGTTTTAACTAAAATGAATATTGAGTCGAAAATTTGTATATAGACATTTCAAAGGATGCGCTCTAGGGATCTGCAAAAAAAAAAAAAAAATTAAATAAATTTTTTTAATTTTCCCCTCCGATAGGGCATGCACCAAAATACGAACAAACTACAAATTTTAACACAAACTACTTTATTTATTACAAATTTATTGTTATTTGTTACAAGTTTCAGATTGTTTATTGATGGAGATCATATCGTTCAATGTGATCCCCATCATTCATCTGTAAAATCTGCAGCCGATGAATAGTGTGTTCAGCAGCTGACCGCAGCTGGTCGCCAGTGATCCTCAGCACATGCTTCGTTATACGGTCCTTAAAGTCAGCCAAAATTACAACATTCCTTTAAAAAACAAACTAAATGTTCCCATAACCAAAAATCCCACAGTTTGAGATAGGGAGAATGAGCCGGCCAAGGAAAGGAAAATGAACGGATAAGCATTCTGTCATTTGCAAAATTTTGAAAAAAAAAAAAAAAAATCTTTTCAAAATGAAAGAATAACAGTTTTAAAAGTTGATATGGCTTCAAATATACCACATTTATTTATTACAAAACTTTTCAAGCATTTTGACTGCAATTCTTGTTTGATTTTTTTTATGTATGTCCACTCGGAGTGGAAATTTATTTATTTATTTATATACAGTTCCCGCCGTTTATTAAAATCACATTCGTTCTGAGCCAAACTGATTTTATTAAGCGGCTGATTTTTATATCCGATGGACGTTCTGCAATCAAGAAAAATGTATTACTTCTCTGAATTTAGAAAGAAAGTTCAAAATGTAACGAATAATGGAATTAAACAAAAATATGTATTTATTAATTTTGGGCTAATAATTCATTTCTTATCCTTTCAAAATAAGTAAAGTAAACATATCCCAAGTTCCGATGGGTTTTCTTTTGAGAAAAATCATCATTACTTTGCCAAAATTTCACGCTTTTCTTTTAAATTTAAAAATTTTCCGCTGAAACATTTTGCTTCTTAGTTATTTCAAAATTATAACTAAAAATTGTCTTTTAATAATTAAATGAATAAATAAAAATAACTTCCGAATCAAGTCAAATTTGTGACTTATTACCGCGCTTTGAAGAATACGTTTTATTTCCAATTGGTAGTAAGGCTGGAGCACGTTTAATTTGCTGCTATACTGCAAGTGTAAAATTTTTGACAAAGAGAGATAACGAAGGGATTGCTGTGCTTCATTTTCTTTTTTAATCTAAAAATAAAAAATCACAGTGCAAATAAAAAATCTGGTAAGCGTGCATCAATAACATTTTTGTTGCTGACATTTTGTTTCTGATGAAAATTTTTTGAGTTCATTATCCGGCGGTGTTGATTTTATTAAGCGGCGATGTAAAACTAGTTTGTACTGATTTGATTCCGGTCCCAGCAATTTGATCATATTAAGCGGCTGATTTTATTAACCAGTGATTCTATTAAGCGGCGGTTACTGTATATACAGGGTGCATAGGAAAGTCCCTTTAACCTGAAAATACTTGCGAACGGAGAGTGCTACAGCCACGCAAGTGAAGTAACGGTATAGTAAAGTGACTATGCCCGACATAATACAAACAACAGTAACGCCCCTAGTGGCAAAATTTGGAAGTTAGTCATTGCAAATCGAAAACGAAAAAAGATAGAGCAAAATTTCCAATTAGAAAGTTTTAGAGTATCAGTTAATTAGTACGAAACGGTATTTGGTTCACACGGATAAGATAAATTGGCGCCTGTATACCCAAAAATATCCGTAATCTATGCGCGACTGTTCTACTCTACATATTGACATTTCGGAAATGTAGCAGTATGAAAATGCACTTTGTGCCTTTGTACTGCACTATAATGTCTGAAAACTTTAATTTCCAATGCATTTAAAATTTTAGTTTAAAAGGTGTTGGCGCTCACTTGATACAAACAACATAATCTCATAGCATATAATTATTGATTTCAGACGATAATTTTATTCCTAATGTACGAGCGCTTTCATTTAAAAAATTTTATTTTCTGTGTTGTGGCAATTTCAGTCGTTGCCTAGCGACGGGTAGAAAATATGTGTTCTTTTTTGAAAGAGACAAAACAAATGGAATTTTGAATGATCCTAAATGAATGAGATCCTACAAAAGATACATATCTTAAAAATAAACGTTTGGATTTAGAATTTTGGAGCTGTGTGAGAATGTCAAGCTTCACTAACTTTCAATATTGCGAGATGGTGCTTATGTATGGCGAATGTCAACGAAACGCAACGCATGCTGCACGGGAGTATGCCATTCGTTTTCCAGGTGGGCCACATCCAAGTGCAGTTACCATCGCAAATATAGTGCGACGGCGCATGGAGACAGGAAGCACTAAAAGTCGTCCGCGTTCTGGCAGACCAGTGAGTGCAGGTATGCGTATACCGCCAGAGAGTATTTTGGCATATGCACTAGCCCATCCACACAGCAGTATAAGAGAAATCAGCATGGCTTGTGGCTTAACACGGGCCCGAGTATGGCAAATACTGCATAGTCAACATGCACATCCCTATCATGTCACTCTGCAGCAAGAACTGTTGCCACGGGATAATGAGCGTCAATTTGATTGGTGCAACTGGGCATTAAATAATATTGAAGATAAATCAGATTTTTTGTCCAACATTGTTTGGTTGGACGAGGCACTGTTTCAGCGTACCGGAGTATTAAACCGACATAATACCCACTACTGGGCCGCTGGAAAATCCCTCGTGGGGACTATCCACAAAACACCAAGTGCGCTGGTCCATTAATGTGTGGGGCGGTATCTGGAAGGATCACTTACTGGGACCTGTGTTCTACGAAGGCACATTAAACGGACAGAGGTACCTCCAACTAATACAGGATATCATACCCGACTTTTTGGATGATATTCCCCTGTCCGCATTACGGGACATGTGGTTCCAACATGACGGTGCTCCTGCACACCAGCCAGCTGGAGTGCGAAGCTTTCTAAAAGATTGCTTTGGACAACAAATTATTGGGTATGGTAGTAGTATTGAATGACCTCCACGATCGCCGGACCTGACTCCGATGGATTTCTTCCTGTGGGGTTACATAAAAGATCAGGTTTATGTAACTCCACATACAAGTCTGCTGGATCTACGTCATCGTATTACAGATGCTTTTAATAGTGTAACACCTTCCATGCTGAGAAATGTGCATGCAAAATTACTCACACGAATACAAACGTGTATTCTGAGCAATGGCAAACTTTTCGAACATTCTCAACATTAACTTTTTATCACTATGAGACTTAGAGTTTAGCTTACCTATTTTGTTTTTGTGTGTGATGTTATCAAAATGTATTGATGTAAGTACATAGTATTTATTCATTAAATTGTGCATATTTCTTCTTTCCTCTGGCTATTCCTTTCAAATATTTACACAAAATGGAGTGCATCGATTTTGGATATTTTTTGGGCATACAGGCGCCAATTTATCTTATCCGTGTAAACCAAATATCGTTTCGTACTAATTAATCGATGCTCTAAAACTTTCTAATTGGAAATTTTGTTCTACCTCTTTTCGTTTTCAATTTGCAATGGCTAACTTCTAAATTTCGCCACTAGGGGCGCTGCTGTCGTTTGCATTAGGTCGGGCATAGTCACTTTACTATACAGTTACCTCACTTGCGTGGCTGTAGCACTCTCCGTTCGCAAGTATTTTCAGGTTAAAGGGACTTTCCTATGCACCCTGTATATATATATATATATATATATATATATTCAGATCCCTAGAATGAATCCTTTGAAATGTCTATATACAAATTTTCGACTTAATATTCATTTTTGTTAGAGCTACATAGTGCTCTGAATAGACCAAGTTTAATTATGGTCACCCTGTATATTGATATTTTAAAATGAGTTTTTCCATATTATGGCCCGAAATATTACAGCCCATCTTAATAAAATTTATTATCATAAAAAGTAGTAAAACAGATATATTTTTATAAAATTCATTGCAGTAATTAAATCTTTTTTTTTTTTTTCTAATAACTACTATTATTGATATGTAGTGATTCGCTATATTTTTACAAATTTCTGTTGTATATTTTCATAGAAATGCATGATAACAGGGACACGTAAAATTATAAAATATAAAATTTTATAATTTTATAATCTGTTTTATACTCATCGCTAACATAATTCACAACTAGAACATAAGAATTAAGAAAGCAACATGAATATGCATAAAATTTATAAAATTTCTTTATTTATTACATTCTTCATAAAATGTATAAAAATGATAAAATATAACATAATTTTCATTTCGGAAAATATTTCGTATTTTAACAATATAAAGCTGAAAAAATGCAATGCAATTGTTAAATATAGTAAGCACACATAAAGTCACTATACTTAGAAGTTTTCTTTTTTATTATAAAGAAAAAAAATCATGTGTATCTATAGATCAAGATCAATATTAAAGTATAAATGTTCAAAGATTTAACCGTCGATATAATATAGAGTAACAGATATAATGAAACATATGCTTAACAAGGTATCAGCTGTTGTTTTCGTGAAAAAGAAAAATGAAATGCAGTTAAAAGAATAATTTTAAATTTACTCAAATTATTCATCATTTACCATTAGTACTGGAAACAATTTTTAATCTTTTTGACAATTCTATCAATTTATCTGCATGGTGAAATGGTAAGTAGAACCTATTCTGGCATTTAAAAAAAATAAATAAATAAAAAATAAAAAAAGGACCTTGTTCTAAATTTCTTCAAAGTTGTATTCATAATTGAATTTAGTTATCACGAGGTAATTGCCAAAGTGCTGGTAGTCAAGAAATTTTAAGAACTCTTCGTGGACAAAATACATTTTTTTCTTCCCTTAGATCTCTTAAGATCCCTGAATTTATAATAAAATTAAATAAAATCAGATTAGCTAATATTTTTAAGGCAATTAAAATATTGCTTAATCATAGTAATAAATAATAAATAAATAATAAATAATATTAATCATAATGCATGCCTGATTATCTTTTCTCGAACTGCTGAACAAAGAAGGACGTGGTAGGTACCAAAAAATTTGAAATAACTCAATAAATTCAAGTTGACCAATTAATTCAAATTTTTACAATTTGTTAAAAATACTTAAATATCAAGAAAATACAAGATACGCGGCAAAACATACTGCTAGAAAAATGTCCGCTTACAGCAGCGCCAATTGCCCGAAGTGGTTGGGGATGCAAAACACAACCAGCAACAACGAGAGAAGTGAGAGAAACCTTAAAGTTCAGAATTATAGAAAATAAATAAAACGAGGTTTCGGGTGTCTTTAATAGATTTTTCTTTTTTTTTTTTTTTTAAGTGGTATAAAACTTAGTAATCCTTTTTTTTTTTTTAAATTCATTTAAATATAGTGATTAGCAACGCAGTTAAAGCCTGTTAGTTCATTATTAAAAGAAAAAAAAAATGGAATAACTAACTGAAATCTAAAAATTTCTTTGACAGTTTTCAGCAGTTATTTTGACAATGATGTCCAAAAAAAAAGAAAGAAAGAAAGAAACTCAGTCTATATCTAAAGTTATGATAAGGAATCAAAGTTTTTATGAAAATATTTAAAAAACTGTTGAAGTGCGTGCTAATTCTCAATCTTATTTTAAATTCTATTACTTGTTAAAGACTAAGAATATTTAACTACATTTTACTTCAAATTAAGGCAAACAAGATAAAATTTACTTTTATTCAAATATTTAACCATAATATCAAGTCAATGCTTAGTAAATAAGTTTAATCAGACAAAATTCTAAACTTTATCATTCTTGTTTCACTTTTCTTCATATTTACTTTATTTTACTCATATATAAAATACTGTTTTTCAAAATTGAGTTTGCACTGAGTGCTACATTTACACGTTTTCAGGCGTGTTTAGGTTATTACCCCTTGAATTCAAAAATCGGGATTTTGCCGGTTTTCTTATGTGTGTGAGAGACAGAAAAAGAGAGGAAGCTTGTTATAAGCATAACTTAAAAAAAAACATTAGCAGGAAATTCAAACGTGGTATTCTAAATCTGTAGCACATGGGGATACTACTTAAAATTTTTATTGAAATCGATGGAATAGTTCTTGTACATAGACATCCAAAAGAATTCAAATACATTATATTTATAGGCAAATTTCTAGCAGATACTTACTAACATCTTGAAACGGCGCTAAACAAAGTGAAATGAGTATATTTCACATGTTTGAAATCAAGTCACTTATAGGATACGGTATGAAAAATATTCAGCATTCATCTACAGGCATATATAAAAGAATTCGTACATATTAAAGCTATGCTTGAAAATTGCTGAAAATGCATTTCAAATTCAATGAGATGTGTTTCATGCCATGATAAATTTAAATACACTGCGTGTATATAATTTAGATACAATATACAGTGATACACAAAATTTTGTGAATGCATTCATTTCTATAAATTATAATTCACAGAAGTGCTTTACTAAATAATGTCCATAGAAAAAAAATGTCTAGGAATGATAATTACCTTCTTATACCCATATGCTATACAGAATATTGTTTGAGGTTCAATTTTCAACGCTGAACTTTTGCTATAGTTAGTCATTTTGAGGTCTCTTAAATACGAAAATCATATTTTAATGGTTAAACTATATGTATGTCGGATGTCAATAAAATTTAAAAACGAATAACACAAGCCTGCGAAATTATGCTTTTTATTTATTTATTTATTTATTATTTTTTTTCATTGTGTTGTGTATCTCTAATGTGTTTTGATACGATAACTTCAGAAATGCTTGTCTTTCTTCTTATCACGTAAAGATTTTTCACAAAGTAAGGATGAAGATCGTAAAATGTCACACAGAGGATGTAATAAATTCGAAATTATTTATATATAAAATACATTAAAGTAGGCTATTGTGAAGTCGTTACTTCACATATATGAGTTTTAATTATAGCTGCAAATAAAGACAATAATTAATTACTAGATTTTCAATAAATTAAATAGCTAATAAAAATAGATAACGAAATTCTAAATTACTTTTATATTTATTCGCTTTTGTCTATAATAGATATCTTAATTCTAATAATACTTTATCCCTTATGCTATTAATAAATCTTCTGAGAACAAAAACATATTCTTTTTAAATGACATCTCTCAGAATAATAATCTTTCCTAAATCATTTAATAAATAAAATATAAAAAAATATTATTTACATTTATAAACCGTTGTATACATAATTACATTTTTATTCTTCTAAAATTGCACAAGTCCACTTTGTTATAAATAACTTAGGCTATAATTTCCGTTGTGGTATCATTAAAGGGTAATTTAGATATTTTTTTATCACAGGATGTGCAATAATTTCCAGACTTTATGTCTCTCTTATTCAACGGTCTTCTGGCGATAAAATTTGGCATTGGTGATTGGGGTTATTTCTTTAACGGACATGCAAAATTCAAAAGATTTATATTAATTTGATCTAGAAACAATGGATTAGCTTTGGCTGGAAAGTTTGGCACTGTTTTAATAATTTTGGCGTAATTCAGCAGTCCGGTCTTGATTGCGACTCGGTCAACTTAGGACTCTCTCGTTAACTACTGGTGTAAAAAGAACGTAATTCGCGAAGCCCTCTCTCTCTCTCATCTAACCCTCTGTATGTCTGTTCAACTTTATAATAGACATTTTGAAATATTTTTATTAAAGACTTTCTTGATTTTCATGCTGATTAAATAAAGATGATTGCTGCGAAATTATTGATTCTTATTTCCTCACGGCCTAAAGTTTATTGTTCCTGGAGTTTTATTGCGACACTTATCCTATAGCTCAAGTTAACCATAATCTACCTTACAGCTATCATTATCTTTTAAGTGTGTTTCTTTACGTAGAACTTGGCTCCCTGAGATTCAATAGAATTGCATTCTACTGAATCGCAGGGAGCCATGCATAGAAGATCCCATTAGAGCTTTTTCTCTTGTGTACGGCTTGATGGGGAGGGGGGATTCTCTATAGCATCAACAATAATCTACTAACATGTTAACTCTCTATCGTCCCTGATACCTCCTCCACATTTCTTTGATGCCTTGATGAAATAGCTACCTTTATTCTTCACTTACATCACCCGGGCTTTCAGGGAAATAACTTAGATGGGAGTTTAAAAAATGGAGCGTTATGCTCAAACAATCCCATTTTTTTTTGTCAAAACTGTACGTGATGAAAATTTTCGAAAAGATTTTCCTTAATCAGTATCCAAAAATGCACCAGAAATACACATCATCTTGAAGAAAAAAATTTCATCGCAGGCTTGTGTAATTGAAGGGTTGAAATTTAGTTTCATGAAGATCAGTTCAGGTTGCCACTTGAAGCGTTTGACCAAATAGGATACGTTTAAAGCAATTAAGTGATTAATGTGGTCTGAATAATTTGAAACAGACTTTTAAATTTAATAACAGCCATTTTTTTTATTTATTTTCTTTATTTATTTATTTTTATGTAGGTACTACATTTATATGGGGATTGGAGGGTTGGAAGTAGGGCGCAGCCCCATAATGCAGATATATATGCCAAATAAAACTTCTTTTAAAACAAATTAAAACTTTTTTTAAAGTGCATTCATATACAGTACTTCTTACATTGCACATTAATCCTTAATCTGTCTTTATAATATTCAAATTTTGAGTAAAGAAAAATCGTGTGATTGCTTTACTAGATTATTTTTAAAAGTTATTCAAGATATTTTTCATTAAAAATAAGTTCATTATAAATAATATATTGCAATCTTAGCATCATATAATATGTAATACTTTGCAAAGGGGAATTATTTAAACATTAAAAGCATAGTTGAAAGTAAGAAAAATTCCAAATGAGTAATATTAATATTTGCTTAAGAATTAAGTTTTAAATTAAAAATTTTATAAATTAAAAGAAATAAATAACACAAATAAAATCCTCTGAAAATTTAAAAAAAAAAAAAACTTAGTGTAAAACGAATTTTTATCAATATTAACAATTGATAAAATATATTATTCTTAAAATACCTTTTTATATATTACATAAAATAATTTCCTTTGCTTTTTTTCTTCCTTTTTAAATAAAGCAACCTAACTTTTATAGAATTTGATAGTTTTATCATACTGAATATTATTTTTTTTCTATTTCGTTTCAAAAATTAAGAGAAAGATAATAGAATGCTTTTTCAAGATAACAATTTTGTTTATAAAAATAAATTGTTTTTTAAATGCTGCAAGAGAAATGAGATTTTTTATTTTGCTTATTCACGAATTATTTTAAGCTTTTCATTTATTGATAAAGTGATTTATCAGCAGTTTCTTAGTCATTTTTCACTGTATAACGCATGCATTAAAGTGTTATTATTTAACAATTTAGAGTTTAGATAAGAAATCTATTCATAAAAATAATTATTTCAAAATGCTTTATCTTTACGCATTTTGACATTTTAAATGGAAATTTCTAATTTTAAAGTACTTCTAATATTTGTTTTTTAGTTTTAGTTTTTGTTTTCTTGTTTGTTTCAATTTATTTTTTTGGACTTATTATCAAATTTCATTACAAAACAAAGACTGAAGGTTGCATTTAATCATTTTGATTTTTTTTTCCTATGTGTAATTTTACTGATTTTTTCTGTTATAGTTAAAAATATTAACCTATCTCCGATCTTTAGTAGATATAATCGTAATATGATGAATGAAAACTTTGTAACCAAACACCATAAATTGTAAAATCGCGCACAACGACAGTTTCCGGTGAAAACAATCGTTGAACACACACTTAGACGAAAAGAAGAAACGAAGCAACGTTAGAAACACTATTACACGGAAAGAAGGCGGCACGGGTGATCTGTCAAAGAAGCAATTATTTCATTATGAAGAATCGTGTTTTATCATGTTTCGACTGGAAAAAGTTGTTACTTGTTTTTATAATGTAGACAATATGGCAGCTTATACACATACACACAGGAAGAAAAAAAAAAAGAGTATTTTAAAAAATTTTCTTAAATCAACCAATTTTTTGTTGATATAGCTCCAATAAAAATTTTGGTACCAGAATCGAAAAGAGCACGTCGTTTGTTCATTGGCTGCTTACAGAGCGGTAAGGTAGAACGGTAAGGTAGTTTGGGAAAATAATCTTACAAGGAAACATTCAAAAGGTGTCATCTTCAAAAAGTATTGAAAAAAATATATGACGTAGAATGAGGGACGTACAGCCTTACACTTTCATTTCAGCGTGTTGCCCCAATGTTACGCTAAAATGGCCGTCAATTTAGAGTAACATGACTCATGAGATTCCAATGTAAGATACGCATTTTAGTTGAAATTTGATATTTTGCTAAAATAAATGCCCAGATATAACTCAAAACAAAGAATAAGACAAACAGGTGTCTTTTCTCAATTTAAAACTACCGGCATCTTACCCCAAAAAGTTGAACAATTACTAAATCCGCTTATTAATTTACAAAAGGTGGAACCGGTCTTCTTTATGGGTTTGGCAGGAAGGCTAAAAATTCTGCTTTTAAAAAATATTCGTTTATTTTATTTATTTATTTATTTATTTAAGTACGGTATATGTATGTTTAATTCTACTCTTCATAAAACACCAGAAAATGAAAAAATTATCGGCTGAAATTAATTACAGCGACCACAAAAAATTATCAAAATTAAACATATTTGGCGATTTCACACTGCTAGGTGAATGATTTTGAGTACTTGGCGGAAAAGCAAAACACGGTTCTGTTCGTACACTGCAATCTCGGTGCTAGCAAACGTATCGCCTAAGAGCGCTAAATCGCCTAATATGCTTAATTTTGATAATTTTTTGTGGTCGCTGTAATTTATTTCAGCCGATAATTTTTTCATTTTCTGGTGTTTTATGAAGAGTAGAATCACATATATTTTTTTCAATACTTTTTGAAGATGACACCTTTGGAATGTTTCCTTGTTAGCTTTTGTTTAAAAGTTCTGCAAAATCACCTTTTGGTTATATTTGTTATTTATTTACCTCTTGTGAAAATTTATACTTTTGTACATGTGTTAGAAATGTATCTAACTTCCAAAAATATTGTAAAAACTTTGAAATAAAAGTTTTCGTTATGGCTGTACATCAGTCAGATTCCCTCTTTCTCTCTGCTCATGCTATCCAATGGGATTTTCGTCGCTTCGTTTTATAAAAAATATCTCATTCAAAAATGAAGGTCATTTATTTATTTATTTATTTATTTACATATATATTACTCTTTGAATATGTCACCTTTTAGCTTAGTGAGCAATTTTTTCAAAAAATAAATTTAAATATTTCGCTTAGAGTCCTAAATTTACTTAAAGAAGAAAAATATTTATTTATTTATTTTTATTGCTCACCAACTTAACAGGCGACGGATGCATTCAACAAGTAATAATTAAAAAAAAAAAAAAACTTCCAAAAAACTTCATTTTTGACTGAGATGTCAGTATAAAACGAAGCGACAAAAATCCCATAAGATAACGTGGGAGAACAGAATGAGGGACGTATAGCCTTACACTTTCATTTCGGCGTGTTACCCCAATCTTAGGATAAAATGGCCGTCAATTTAGAGTAACATGACTCATGAGATTTCAATGTAAAAAACGCATTTTAGTTGAAATTTGATATTTTGCTAAAATAAATGCCCAGATTTAACTGAAAATAACAATTAAGACAAACAGGTGTTTTTTCCCAATTTAAAACTACCGGTATCTTATCCCCAAAAAATTGAACGATAAATAAATCCGCTTATTAATTTACAAAAGGTGGAACCGGTCTTCCTTATGGGTTTGGCAGGAACAGGAAGGTAAGAAATTCTGCTTTTAAAAAATATTCGATTATTATTTTATTTTATTTTATTTTTAAGTACGGTTGACATAACTAAGTAAATAAAAAAAAATTAAAATGTTTTAACGCTTACTATATGAAAAGAAATAAATTATCGATCAAACTAATATAACAAATTCGTAAAAATATAACATATAAGTTTCGTTACTGATCGTTACTGTCATCTTTCATGAAATAGGGAGACAGATTTCCACCCAATTTAAAGCATCACGCCGCCATTATACGTCCTTGTTTTAGGCTTAAAAGCAAAGATTGGATTATATACGTGCCTTAAAAGTTCGTATAGTAAAAAAAAAAAAAAAAATAATATGTAACGTGCATATTGTGAAACATACATTCAGATACGTAAGTAAACAAAAACATTCAAGCACTAAATTAAATAAGCATTAAAATTTCACTTACTTTTTATAATCTTAAAACACAGCTACACGTCATAATGAATAAGCACATCGAACTATTTCCTAAGATCAAATTTTATGTTACCGTCTGTGATAATGTTTAGAAAGTATTTAGACTTGTCACCTATTGTAGAGTTTCCTTAATTAAAATACATTGAAACATCATTTACATTTTATGAAGTAATTTGATATGGTTCTAAAATTATTTCCATTGTTTTTCAATTTTCAGAGAGATTTTGCAAAATATATTTTTAATTTTTCTTTCAAATAAAAAGATATTTCTGTATATGACTATTTCTGTACATACAAAAATTCTAACTCAATCAGTAAATGACGACCGGGATTTTCCAATTAAATGAAAATAGACATTTGTGTTCTTATAGTAATTTTCATTACTTTCTTTTATAATTTTCGGATCAGCACATAATTAATCTTACAGTCACAAAAATATTTATTAAAGTAACATATAATTTTGCATAATGTATTACGTCATTTCTATGCGTTTATCTGTTTATCTCTAATTTTCTAAAATATTTAAAAACGGTAAAGAAATGTCAACACGTTCTTGCAATTAACAATATCGAGTTGTTTAAAGATCACCTTTATATATCGCATACTTCAATTCAATATGTATAAGCGAAATATTTTGATAACAATTTTCTCAAAAAATGACGCACAAAATTTCCTTATAAATAAGAAAAAACATTTACTTGTCAGTAAATAATAATAACAAATAAGTAAATAAATAAAACGCATATATTTGATCATACAATTTTAATAAGCTATAGAACTTTCTGGAATAATTCAACATGCCTTTTTTCAACGATTATAGCTTAGAATAAATATATATTGGCGATTTTAATAATAGTAGTTTAAAGTAGGATTTTTTTTAAAATAATATCTCATCTCAAATTCTATTTCTAAACGCATTTGAATTCTTCATAAAGAACATTTTTCCTGTATTTTATTACGCCGAGTTCTTAAGATTCCCTCAGTTTTATTTTTTAAGAACGTTAAAAAATAACACTAATAAGTATTAAAACTCTTGTATTTTTAAAGCATCAGAGCTAAAAGTAAAAAAAAAAAAAAAAAAAAAAAAAAAAGTATGCATTTGTAAATCAAATAATCCTGTGTATAGGAATATTTAAAATGTTTTATATTTTAGATGCAAATCTAAAGTATTTGCATAGATTTTTGTTAACTCAGACATTGTTAAATAACAAAATTCTAGACTCTTCTTGTTTCGTAGTTTTGACTGTTAAATAAATATTGTAACTAGAAAAAGGTTGGAAATATCGCATTTGTTTAATGAAAAATTCTTTGAATTTAAAACTGCTTAGGCAATGTGATTTTTTTTAATGCAGCAAGGAAAATATTTAAGAAGTTTAAACTTTAAAGCGTCATTTGATAAACACAGTTTGCTGATAAAAAAATCAATAAATAACTCAGATTTAGCAAAATCTTTTGGTATTTTCTTAACCAACAATCTAATATAATCAAATGTATTTAGACTTTTACAAAACATTTTTATCTGTGGCTTGTTATTTTCAATTGATAAATAAATTCCGAGAAAAAAGATTAATATCACTTAAAATGTTTCAAAAATATTTTCTGCATTTTATTAACAGAAAAGCTGCAAGATTATTATTATGATATAAATAAACAATTTTTCAAAATTATGTAGTGTCAAAATACATTTATAAACCAAATGCATCTATTATACAAGAATTTTAAATTTGTTGTGATATGTAGAGCAACATTTACTGCCTAAAATAGTTCGCATATAAAGTTCACAGGTTTGAAATCTGAAAAGTGTTCAGCAATTCTTAAGATGCTACGAAATTAAGGAGATTTATCTAAAACCATTCATATATGTTTCAGTACTGTTGGGAAACAAAACCTTTCTAGACGTCTATGGCCCACCTTGGGATTCCTCAAATTTCAACTTTAGTTAAAAAAAAAAAAAAAAAAAAAAAAAAAAAAAAAAAAAAAGGCTTTTCTGGAGCATCACAGAATGTAGAACAATCTTCTATCCACTTTTATGTTGGAATCTTTCACATCCCCAGGAAAGGCTTAATCCAGTGTTCTTCCTTTTGGAAGATGTACCGTCGGTAACAAAAGTCTCCGAACACTAGTAAAAATTCCTACATAAAAAAAGTACACTTAATACAGTTAGTTTTGTTAAATAAATCCTTGTCGAATTCTGTTCCTAGTCAGTCTAAAAACAGGATTCGACACGGATTTATTTAACAAAACTGTATTAAGTGTACTTTTTTACATAGGAATTTTTGCTAGTGTTCGAAGACTTTTGTTACCGACTGTAGCGGTATATTTTTCCCGAACATGTATTTTCTGCGAGAAATGAACTAATTTCAATAAATGGAAATCATTGAATATGTACGTTCAGTTCTAATAATTTTAACGTTGAAAACGTACTTTATATTACTAAGCTTCACTTTTTAAGTGCTGCCACATGATAATGATTCAAATGGGGCATATCGGGCCATAATCTCAAGCCGTTTCACTATAGTGAATATCCGAAAAATATGCATTTGCACGTAGTATTGACAATCAGTATTTGTTATATGTTACTTCTTTATTGAAGAGTCGTTGCAGTCAGACCATTGCCACACAGTGTCGGTTACATCTTATTATCTTAAAGCAAAGTTACAGTTAAGAGCGTACTTATCACAGTTATAATTACAGTTACATATAGATATACAGTTATAGTCATGGTTACATATATAACATATCTCCTTTTACAAAGAATGACACACAAAAATGTTATTAAAATATTTACAATACAGTCGCCAGAAGTATTCTTCGAGCAACTCCACCCCGTCAGAATTGTTCACGTTCGGTTCGAATAATAAATATTTAGAATTTAAATATATTATTTAAATATTTTATTTTAATAATAAAATATTTATTATTTAAATATTTTATTTTAATAATAAAATATTTATTATTTAAATATATTATTTGTTTATCGAAAAGTTAAAAATGTATTATTTGTTTATCGAATCGTTAAAAAAATATATTCAATATTGGTACAGCATTCATTTAAAAAATGCCCTTATTCAATATTGTAAATTTCTATCTCAGATTTAAAGACATTAACCAATCAACCAATCATGCTAAAGTATCTTAATGTTAGGAGCGTTTTAGTAGAAGGTTGATGCTAGAAGAGATTCAGACAGAATGAAGGAATGAAGGTTTGAGTACAGCTATTTATAAAGAATGAATCCGAGTCAATCAACCAACCAACCAACCTTTGAAAAAAAAAAAAAAAAAAAAAAAAAAAAAAAAAAAAAAAAAATTTTTTTTTTTTTTTTTTTTTCAAGGTTGGTTGATTGGTTGATTGACTCTAGCTAACCTATATATCATGCTAAAGTATATACACTATCATTGTCCAGCAATGCTTATTTGTTTCAGCGTCTATAAATATCTTTACCGCATCCTGTTTCCGTGTCCGTTGCAAATGAGTTATGCAATATCCAGCGATAAATTATTCTATAAAAAGCCTTATCTCATCCTGTTTTCGTAGAAAATGAGTTATGCAATATCCTGCCTTCAGATTGACTATATAAATATTTTATTATTTAAATATATTATTTGTTTATCGAATCGTTAAAAAATATATTCAATATTGGTACGGCATTCATTTAAAAAAAATATCCTTATTCAATATTGTAAATTTCTATCTCAGATTCAAAGACATTAGCTATCTCAGATTCAAAGGCATTAGTATCGTTTCAATATTGAATTATTAATATTGTCTATCTCAGAGACCTCCATTCAAAGTCTCAATTTGTACCCATCCAATGTTGGCTTACTACCGTCGCAAAAAAATGGGCCGAACGAAGCGTCAATGACAGAAATCTGCCATGAGACGCTTCGTTCGGCCCATTTTTTTGCCCCCTCCAATTTAAATCTCTAAGGCATCAGTTTATACCAGCGAGATCGATTCCCCACGAAGACTTTGATTTTGGACGGAGGGGTGTCTGTCCAAGAAATAGTCTCAAATCTATCTTCGTGTAGGCGAGGGTCATCATCGTGGTCTCCATCATAGAACAGCAGGGTTCTTTCTATGAAATCCTTTAAGAATTCATCTATGAAGACATCAGAATTCCTCACGATCCGAATTCTGACTGCTTTATGGATGCATGCAGTTGGCACTATAGGATCTAAGATGTCAATCTTAGCAGATTTCATCATGGCCTCAAAACCCATGGTCGACAGCGCATCTCCGAAATGAATCTCTTCTATTGGATACACCCAGGTATTAGCTAAAGAGACAGGTATCCTGAACCTTTTGTAAACGAGGTCCCTCACCTTTAGCTTGGTAGTTTTTTTTACGTATGCGCTACCCTTACCCATCAGCTTGGCCACATCAGAGGCCCTGACGAACAAAAGTCCATCCGCAGAGACTACGAATAAGATTTTAGCATCAAGCTGTGGATGTTCAATTGTGAATAGCATGACTTAATGCAACAGAAGTCAAAATGATGCAGGCTCTTAGAGGCAGCTCGTATATATACCCGATTCGTGACCTCGTTTTATCAGGCTTTCTTAGAAAACGTGACCTTCTGATAAAATTCTTCTAGCTGTTGACAGGATATTATGTAAGCCTCGATAAACTTATTTTTAGAATTAATTTGTCGTTTGAGCGGGATCTTGCATAATCTACAGGACGTGCGTAAGAGGATGTGCGTCAGAGGATGTCGATAAGAAATTTAGATAGAAATAGAGATTGCTGCTAGTATAAATACAGGCTGCTGGACGAGACATTTCATTCTGACTGCTTGATATTCTAAAAGCTCCAAAATGATATTTCAAATTTTAGCTGAAGAGTTAAACGTGAAATTTACTTGTTTTTTGACTTTTGACGGTGAAATTTTTATCAAAGGTTCAGACGTAGCTCGCACCATGGGCTATCAAAATCCTTCTGGCGTTTTAAACTTATGCCATCTTACAGTGACTGACATCGCTCCCGAGGGCTTGAGCCTGCCTCCGTCTCTAGCCAAGACACGTATTTTTGGATTGGAAGATGCCAACACGCTGTTGGATATGCATCCAGGCGAATTTCAATCCTTATTTCAGGGGCCTATCGAGATTTTGTCGCCGATAGAGTGTACGTTCAACATCAGAAGGCCCATACGTATCAAGATAGCATCCATTAGCTCTTCCAATGCTACCATGGAGAGTTTTATAGCTGATTTGAAAATATCTATGGACTCTTACCTGCAATCTGTACCGATGGATAGCTATGTCTTCGGAGAGAGGTACGGAGACTTGGAGCTAGGGTATTTCCCCAAAAAAATTAAAGTTTTGGTGGGAAACAAACCCTACTTTTATAAATCCTCGTCTTAAGATCAGGACGAGGTGCAAAAAAATGGGTCGAGCGAAGCCTCTCATGACATAAGTCATTGAGGCTTCGCTCGGCCCATTTTTTTGCGATAGATAGAGTGCCAACATTGGATGCGTACCGATTTGAACTTGTAAATTTGAAGGGATATGGCTTAGCTATAAGATAATTTTGATAAAATATCTATAGACAAATTTAAGGTATCTGAATTTAAAAATTTAATTGTTTCATTTAAAATTTTTAAAGACTAAGTGTGGCGGTCATTATAATCTGATCTCTAAATTTTCAAGGGATATGGCTTAGCTATAAGATAAATATGAAACTTGGTAAAATATACAGGCTCGATAGCTAAATTTAAGGGATCTGAATTTAAAAATTTAATTTTTTCGTTTAAAATTTACATTTTTTTCGTGTAAAATTTAAAATTTTTAAAGACTAAGCGTGGCGGTCATTATAATCTGATCTCTAATTTTTCAAGGGATATGGCTTAGCTATAAGATAAATATGAAACTTGGTAAAATATACAGACTCGATAGCTAAATTTAAGGGATCTGAGTTTAAAATTTTAATTTTTTCGTTTAAAATTTACATTTTTTCGTGTAAAATTTAAAATTTTTAAAGACTAAGTGTGGCAGTCATTATAATCTGATCTCTAAATTTTCAAGGGATATGGCTTAGCTATAAGATAAATATGAAACTTGGTAAAATATACAGACTCGATAGCTAAATTTAAGGAATCTGAATTTTAAAATTTAATTTTTTTTATTTAAAATTTACATTTTTTATGTAAAATTTAAAATTTTTAAAGACTAAGTGTAGCCAAGCCAACATTGAATGCGTGCCGATTGTAATTTTCAAGGGATATGGCTTAGCTATAAGATAAATATGAATCTTGGTAAAATATCGATAGCTAAATTTAAGGGATCTGAGTTTAAAAATTTAATTTTTTCGTTTAAAATTTACATTTTATATGTAAAATTTAAAATTTTTAAAGGTTAAGTGTAGCCAAGCCAGTTATTATGATCTGATCTCTATAAAAAGATTTTCGAGAAACTATTGACAGGATGCTTGATAAGCGGCTTCGATTAAAATTACAATCAGATCTCTATAAAAAGATTTTTCGAGAAGTGTTGACAGGATATTATGTAAGCCTTTCCTCAGGAAGCCCGGTTATAATCAGATCGATAAAAATTGCTCAAGAGACAGGATATTATGCAAGCCTTTCCTCTTGATAAGCGGTTCGTAGAAATTTACTATCAGATCTGTTGATAAGACCGGGTATATATACGAGTGTCCAGCGAGAGCTCTTCAATTGCTAGTCGATCTCTCTACTAGCTGCTTAGATACATTAGCTCTCTGTCAGTCATGTTTTTCCATGTAAAAAATTATGCTTATGGCGTTGCCTTTAAATGCCTAATGGCTACTGATGGCACCCTGTTTGTCCGGGCTGAGGACCTGGCTATTTATTCGAGGCACCCTCTAGATCTAAAATTTGCCGAAAAATATGCAGGCCTCACCGTCCGAGATGTGATGGACCCTAAAATCGATTTACCTAAATGGCTCGCTAAGACGAGAATCTTCTCCATTAGCGAAGCCAAACAGCATTTGAAAGGGTTCATGGGCGAACAGGAATTTGATGAAATGTTCGACGGCTCGGCCATGGTGAAATACCAGGCTAACATGAAGCTCAGCTTCGTGAAAGCCATAGGTGTTCGATTTGTAGAAAGGTCCCATACCAAGTTCGAAGACTTCCTTGCCGCATACCAACTACAGGTGAGGAAATTTTTTGAGCTTGAATATGAGGATTATGAATTATACAAATCTCAAATGACCGGACCGTTGAAGATGACCATCAGTAGGCTATCTAATGAGCAATCCATAGAGAGCTTGTGTTAATCTTTAAAATGAGAGTAAAAAAATGGGTCGAACGAGGTGTCTCATGGCAGAATTTCTGTCTTTGACACCTCGTTCGGCCCATTTTTTTGCGATAGATATAGTGCCAATATTGGACGGGTTTAATTTGAGACTTTGATATTAAATTTATAAAAAAATCTATTTAAGCTAGTATCGAAGAGATTATCAGGATAGCATGAAGACTATTTAAACGTATAAACTATATTAAGCCAATATTGTAGAAATTAAATTTAAGACTCTGGAAAACGAGATAAAATGGTATCAATTTAAATGTATAGATAAAAATAACTAAGCCAACAGAGACATGACTGGACAATGACGGTTTGGATACGTAAGCGAGTTTATCTCTCTATATATATATAGATGGATGAAGCCACGCCCACAACAAATCCAACGACCTTGAAAAAAAAAAGAAAAAAAAAAAAAAAAATTTTTTTTTTTTTTTTTTTTTTTTTTTTTTTTTCGTGTGACCTTGAACACATCTTCAAGGACGGAGCAGAATCTATAACTTAACGGAACTAACCTCATTTATTGAACATTAGTTTTTTTCGTGCGTCCTATATATAGGATGGCTAGCGTACCCACATCTCATTTTGTCTCGACGTCTGCCAACAACAGTTATCTGTAAAATATTTTGAATTTGTAATTTTCAAGAGATATGGCTTCTCTATAAGATAATTATGTATCTTGATAAAATATCTGTAGATAAATTTAAGAGATCTGAGTCTAAAATTTTCGTTTAAAATTTTAACTTTTTGTGTAAAATTTAAAAATTTTAATGGCTAAGCTAGAGATAGAGTACCAATATCGTAACGATTTGAAGGGATATGGCTTCTCTATAAGATAAATATGAATCTTGGTAAAATATACAGACTCTATAGATAAATTTAAGAGATCTGAGTTTATAAATTTAATTTTTTCGTTTAAAATTTTAATTTTTTGTGTAAAATTTAAAATTTTTAAGGGCTAAGCTAGATATGTAATATTTCACAGTTGGTTTCTAAAGTTATATTTTTTTATCCAATCAAATTCATTGTAGATGGCGCTGCAGTCTATATATATAGTATATATATAGTATATCTATTAGGGTGGGTGGGAGTGGAATTTATTTCTTCTACTGTAAGGTCATGCATAAACCAGCTCCGTGATGCCCAAACCCGTTTTCTTTAAAATAGGATGGGATAACGTTATTTATACAATATTGGCTTTGAAAACAAGATTTTTATAGACTTTTGTCTGACAAATGACAAGATGTTGCAGGTTTTCATGAAATCAGAATAGATCATAGGTTTTTATAAAATAAAATAACATAAAATATTTTTTTATCTGTATCTAAACAAGCAGACATTTCCGCTTCGCGGAAATGTCTGCATGTTTAAATACAGATAAAAAAATATTTTATTTCAAACTCAATGATGTCTCTTATGTAAAATGTCTTTAATAAACCGTACTTTTTCCGACAGCGGTACCATGATTTGTTTCAAGCCAAAAATGTGTGTCTTATCCTCTAGCAGTACGTTCCTCGATTATATCCTGAACGAATCGCTCACGTAGCCTATACCTATATTAGAGCCATCCATTTTTTCGGTAGCGATTCAAGGTACGCCAAAATAAATTTGACTCGCGATACTTAATCATCGTAAAAAGTTTGAATAGATTAGTAACAGGCTAAGATAGCGTATTGTTAATCTGCCAGACATAAATTAGAAACGTTCCATGGCTAAGCTAGAGATAGCATATCGTTCTAAAGCCGGCAGGATCTAACAATGGATAGATTTACTGGGACAGAAGAAGACTGATTGGAGAAGAGTCGGCTATTTATATAGAATGAATTCAACCAACCAACCAACTGTAAAAAAAAAAAAAAAAAAAAAAAAAAAATTTTTTTTTTTTTTCTTCACAGTTGGTTGGTTGGTTGATAATCTTCTCTATATATAGGATCGCTGACGTGCCACCTCCTCATTCTATCTAGATCTTTGCCAGCAACGGTCATATCTCTCATCTGTTAAAATTTTCAATTTTTCAACTAGGCATAGTGACTAGACGACCGTTGCTGGCAAATGTCGAGACACAATGAGGAGGTAGCAAGTCAGCGATCCTATATATAGAGGATATAATCAACCAACCAACTATGAAAAAAAAAAAAAAAAAAAAAAAAAAAAATTTTTTTTTTTTTTTTTTTTTTTCACAGTTGGTTGGTTGGTTGATAATCTTCTCTATATATAGGATCGCTGACGTGCCACCTCCTCATTCTATCTAGATCTTTGCCAGCAACGGTCATATCTCTCATCTGTTAAAATTTTCAATTTTTCAACTAGGCATAGTGACTAGACGACCGTTGCTGGCAAATGTCGAGACACAATGAGGAGGTAGCAAGTCAGCGATCCTATATATAGAGGATATAATCAACCAACCAACTATGAAAAAAAAAAAAAAAAAAAATCTTTGAAAAAAAAAAAAAAAAAAAATTTTTTTTTTTTTTTTTTTTTTTTTTCAAAGAATTTTTTTTTTTTTTTTTTTTTTTTTTTTAAAGAATTTTTTTTTTTTTTTTTTTTTTTTTTTTTTTTTTCACAGTTGATTGATTATCTCCTCTATATATAGGATCGCTGACTTGCCACCTCCTCATTCTATCTCGATCTTTGCCAGCAACGGTCATATCTCTCATCTGTTAAAATTTTTAGAAAATTAGTTTGTCGCTTGAAGCCTTCAAGATGATCCGATAAAATTCTTCTAGAACAAATTGGCAGGATATTATGTAAACCGTTTCCTCAAAAACAGGACGTGATAAGTTATTTATAGATGCGTCAAGCCTCTCTAATCTATAAAAAGTCATCCTGTCGAGCCTTATATAGTATTACTGATGTCGTTTCTCAGAACCGCTTATCAGATCTCACGCATCCGCTTGCCAGAGTATAAATACGAGCCTCTCGCCTCAGCTTATTCATTCTGAGCCTCTGTTTTTCAAAATGGAAATGTTTTCTTTCGACTCTCTGACCGACGAGCGATTTGATTATGACTATGCCGTAAAGCCTGGATGGAATGTCTTGAATACTTCTCGTCTTTCTCTCGAGTTATTATGCAATTATAATCGAGACATGTCCATGCCAACTCCAAAACCAGTTTCCAGACCATCTCCAGTTTTCAAATCTAAACTCGTTCCAGTTCCAGTTCCAGTTCCAGTTCCAGCTTCTAAATCTGTTCCAGTTCCAGTTCCAGTTCCAGCTTCTAAATCTGTTCCAGTTCCAGTTCCAGTTCAAGTTCAAGTTCAATTTCCAGTTCCAGCTTCTAAATCTGTTCAAGTTCCAGTTCCAGTTCCAGTTCAAGTTCAAGTTCCAGTTCCAGCTTCTAAATCTGTTCAAGTTCCAGTTCCAGTTCCAGCTTCTAAATCTGTTCAAGTTCCAGCTTCAAGACCAGTTCCAGCTTCTAAATCTAAACCAGTTCCAGTTCAAATTTCAATACCCATGTCAGAGATGATTTATTTTAAAGTACCAAGGCTATTAAGCCCGCTACCAAAATCTCCAGAGTCCAACGTAACAACTTATCGTGCCTGGAAGCCTCCACCGAAGATAGATTTCGTGGTACGACCTAAATTAAAAACTGCTGGCTTTGAAGATCCAAGAATTAGAAAACGGCATGGCATAGTCGTTGTCAAATCGAACGTCAATTTGAGAGATGGAAAATGCTACAGCCTTATAAATACAGAGGCTAGAAAATACTACAGTTGGGTTTAAACCCAAACGATTTATAAAAAAATCGGGCCGAACGAAGTGTCTCATGGCAGATTCCTGTCTTTGACACTTCGTTCGACCCGTTTTTTTTGTAAGAATTATATTGCCAATATTGGATGCGTACCAATTTGTACTTTAAGATTTTAAATGGATACTTAAGATTTTGAATGGATACTTTTATAACTGAAGTCCCTGAGATATAAATTTATATATAAGCTATTATCAACCAACTTAAAAAAATTTCAAGATTGGCAAAAAAATATTATTTTGAAATCAAAATCTATAAAATCGAAATGATAAACTTTGAAAAAATTTCCAGATTGGTGAAAAATGGCAAAGTCCCAAAAAAATATTATCTTGAAAAAATTATAGAAATATAAAATCAACCAAAGACACTTTAGCATGATATATATATAGGTTAGCTAATGTCAATCAACCAATCAACCAACCTTAAAAAAAAAAAAAAAAAAAAAAAAAAAAATTTTTTTTTTTTTTTTTTTTTTTTCCAAGGTTGGTTGATTAGTTGATTGACTCTAGATAACCTATATATATCATTCTAAAGTATCTACACTATCATTGTCCTGCAATGCTTATTTGTTTCAGCGTCTATAAAAATCTTTACCGCATCCTGTTTCCGTGTTCGGCATCCTGTTTCTGTGTCCCGTTATGCAATATCCTGTTTTCGCGTTCAGCGACAATAATTCTATAAATAGCCTTATCTTATCCTGTTTTCGTAGAAAATGAGTTATGCAACATCCTGCCTTCAGATCGACTATATAAGCTCTGCCTTTCGATCGAATAGTCATTCTCTCTTCGGAGCTTGAACTGCTAACATGTATAAGCATCAATGCTCTGTGAAGAAACTTAAAGCGGCTAACGCTCTTCATAACCTTTTCGGAATGACTGAGCCTTTTCCAAATATTCTTTCGACTTCTGTCAAGAAGCTGAAGAAATATCCTCATTTCCAAACGATGATGGGAGAAGGCAAAATCCATATGTTCTGCCTACATCTGACACCTGATGATAAAATTTCGTTTAAAAAACGTACTCTGAAGGACAAGATCCTGAATACGATTCCAGCACTAGGCAGAGAGGCCAAGACAATCTATCCGCTGAGACCTCAAGACATAAAATGGATCACTGTTATGAACAGATTCAAAAGACCCCCCAGCGAAGCCAACAGAACCAACGCTGATATGAGAATTGGTTTCAAGTGCCCCCATAACCAATTTCTGGTGAAAGGTCATTTCACGTTTGGACAGAGAACCGTTGGGCAAGGATGCGCCCATATTATCCATACGTTGGACGCACCATTGCTGTTCTATGTGAGACCCCCCAACGAGACACGAGTGAGAGCTGACAGCAGATATTTCTCAGGGGACAAGCTTCACTTCTACGAGAGGTTCATATTGATTGCTCGCTCAAGCTACAAGATACCTGCTGGCACTACCTATATTTTATTTACGACCCAAAAGAATTTCTTCAGTCTACATGTTGTGCGGGAGAGCTTGAAGCTGGGTTTCAAGGTAAAAAATCCGTTGGTAGAAAGAATCACGAAAATAGATGGGATGTATGAGGTATCTGTGCCAACACCTATGATACCTCATATGGATGATGATGACGAGCCACCCTCTGAATATATTCAAACAGCTCCAATCTCAGAGCCAGAATCATCCCAAGAGCCAGAACCATCCCAAGAGCCAGAACCAGTAACCGATTTGCCAGAAATCTATTTGCCGACGAACCCTCCTGTTGTGTTGGACAAAACAATAACCGTGGTCACTACAAATTATGCAGAACAATATAACTCTCAAATCTGGAAAGTATTGACAGATCCCCTTAAAAACAACTTCGTACGCACCTATGGGCCTGATCTACCTGGAATGGATATGAGAACTGCATCGGTAAAACGTAAGGCCGAAAAGAATCCCAAGCGTTTAAAGAAAGCTAAGCTCACTTTCAAGGACACTGCAACAAATACAGAGCCTGAAACTAGAGAACCAGAGCCTGCACCTATTGCAAATCCAGAGCCTGCACCTATTGAACATTCAATGCCTTTTGTTGAAAATCCAGGATTTCATAGTGAATGGCCTATTCAAAGCCCAGCGGTACCTGAAGATCTTAATAATATAGTATGCTCTCCCATGCCAGATCAGCTACTACTAGACTCTATGATGAAAGATCTCATGACACCTGGCACTCTAGAATATATAATAGATGAGTCCGAACAGCCAAATTACATATCACTCTAAAAATATTAAAAATTTAAAAAATTTGGGTCAAACGAGGCTTCCTCATGTCAGATTTGTCATTATGACTTATCTTGACGATGGAAGCCTCGTTTGACCCATTTTTTTTAAATCTATCTCCTACCAATATTGGATTTGTAAAAAAATAACTTATAAATTTTATGAGTAGACAAATGAAAATTGTCTAAGCCGTTCAAAAGAATCGCTTAAAGCGGCTTCAGCTATGCCATCCTATCGATTGGACCTGCAAACGGGACAGCCAACATTATCCATAAAAATTTAACCTCGATAAAATTGAAACGGGACAAATGTAGCTTTTAAATTGAGATGCTGAGCCAGAAAAACTGAACGCGTAGAGATTAGCAGCTCATATTGTAAAAATTTAAACGTAATTATGAAAATAGTATTAACGAGATCCAATGATAGAGATCCAAAAAAACTTTAGTAACCAATCGTTTGGTCATGACAATTGAAAAGCGAATCTTGATGAACGAGGAAAAGATATATATATCAACCAACCAACCAACCTTGAAAAAAAAAAAAAAAAAAAATATATATATATATATATATTTTTTTTTTTTTTTTTTTTTTCAAGGTTGGTTGGTTGGTTTCTTTCAAGTATGTTGGTTAGTTAATATATATATTATTTTCTAATTTATCAAGATTAGCTTTTCACCTGGCCTTTTTCGCGTTTTGTCCAAATGTTAAGTTTCAAAAGTCTTGCGTTTCAGCTATGGTCTCGATAGAAAGGTGAAACATTATTCAATCCAAATCTTCTCATTTTAAATGAAACCTGTTAATTTTGATCATGTCTATCTTAAATGTGGATCGCTTGGCAGAGGCCTTCATGAAAATTGAAACCATGACAAAACGTAGCTCTGACCTTAAATGGCAATTTGTTACAGCAGATTTTAATCCATAACCCTTTAAAATTTGTCTAAGCTATAGTAGTCTTTCAAATTTGACTGTTCAAAAGAATCGTTTAAACGTGGATCAGCTATGCAAGAGGCCATGATAAATTTGAGTCACGTTGCCTGTATCTAAAACATGTCAAAACGAAGACATATCGCTTTGACATGGCAATTGAAAACGGGGCAGGTCAAAATTAAAACCGGATAAAGTGGAAACAGACTAATCTTAACACTGTTGCGTAGAGAGAATCAGTAAAAATTTAGCAAGAGGTCTCGATAAAATGCTGAGAGTTGTCAAGAAGACTGTAGCAATGGACGCTGGAAAATTTAAACGTAATTATGAAAATAGTATTAACCATTCGTTTAGCAGTATGACAAATGAAACGTATGGACTACAGATTAAGGAAGGGACAAATAAAAAATTATATATATCCAATCAAGTTTCAAAGTCACACGAAAAAAAAAAATTTAAAAAAAAAATATCTTTGAAAAAAAAAAAAAAAAAAAAAAAATTTTTTTTTTTTTTTTTTTTTTTTTTTTTTTTTTTTCGTGTGACCTTGAAACTTGACTGGCTATATTTACTATGCCTAACATGACTACACCCTCATTGTGTCTCGACATTTGCCAGCAACAGTCGTCTAGTCACTATGCCTCGTAATGTGTTTTGAGCAAGATGTACATTGACGGACACTAGAGAGTTAGATTTTTCTATAAAAGCCTATGATCTATTCTGATTTCATGAAAACCTGCAGTATCTTGTCATTTGTCAGACAAAAGTCTATAAAAATCTTGTTTTCAAAGCCAATATTGTATAAATGTCACTATTCCATCCTGTTTTAAAGGAAATGGGTTTAGACATCAGGAGCTAGTTTATGCATGACCTTACAGTAGAAGAAATAAATTCCACACCCACCCACCCTAATAGATATACTATATATATACTATATATATAGACTACAGCGCCATCTACAATGAATTTGACTTGGACAATCTTTGTCTTAAGCTAGCAATTTCGTACAACGATTTCGTAAAACAGCTTGTAGTAGCGTTAGCGTTCAGTTTGCGTGCCTTGAGTAAAATGAAATAAAATATTTTTTTTTATCTGTATATAAACATACAGACATTTCCGCTTCGCGGAAATGTCTGTATGTTTATATACAGATAAAAAAAATATTTTATTTCTAAGTATATCTTGCACGCAAACTGAACGCTAACGCTACTACAAGCTGTTTTACGAAATCGTTGTACGAAATTGCTAGCTTAAGACAAAGATTGTCCAAGTATGACTAAATCTAAAACTTGGCAATATGCCAGGATACGTGACGGGGTCAATGACCTCTCCATTTGAAAAATGTACAGGCTTATGAAATACGCTTGTGGGAATTTATTTATAATTTACATGTGAACGCTAGCCTGAAAGATGAAATTGCTAGCTTAAGACAAATATTGTCCAAGTATGACTAAATCTAAAACTTGGCAATATGCCAGTAAATGAGACGCTCTCTTCTTCTAAACCGAAAGATGGAATGGCCAGCCTGAAAGCTGAAATGACTATATTGAAAGCTGAAAATGATAGTTTAAAGGTTGAAGTGGCCAACTTGAAGCAAAGACTGTCCAAATATGAAGAAGTCTAAAAAATTCATCTTCTACTACCATACTTCCCAATTTAAAGACATATATGAATGCTCTCTCATGGGACACAGTATCGACTCAATCCCGTGTAGAGTATCGACTCAGTAAAAACTTGGCACTATGCCAGGATACGTAACGGTGTCAAATCTCTCTCTAAGCGGGCTAACGAAATCCAGCCAATTTTAAGATCGGACGAGCTTAAACGTGGTACCGAGACGGATCTGACTTTACGTTGTACGGTATCTTCTTAAAGAGATCTCGGGGTTAGCGGGAGGGTTAATGAGTATGAGTATGTATTTCTTACTAAATTCTAGTCTGCCAGATTTAGTTTGAAAGAATTTCATTTGGGCCTTAGAAAAATCCGCTGATATTTTTTACCAACGACCAAACTCAGATCAGCTAAGATTTCAAGCTAAAAAATACCTAATCTGGGTTCAGCCAGTTGGGGAGACAATTTGGGTTCTTCTTTTTAGCTCCGAAATTAATCTCGGTTATATTACTTTTTGATCCGAGTCACGTGACCACACCCACTCTTGAAATGAACCAACCAACCAACCTTGAAAAAAAAAAAAAAAAAAAAAAAAAAAAATTTTTTTTTTTTTTTTTTAATGGTTGGTTGGTTGGTTTATTTCAAGAGTGGGTGTGGTCACGTGACTTTAAAACTTAACACACTTCCTACATATATCCACTTTTGAAGTTTATAATTTTAAATTTTTACAATATAGGCTGCTACTCTCTACGTCTTTCAGATTTCAAGCGTACATATTGATTTGTCGTGTTTCAGACAACGACCAGCCGATTTCTATCAAGGCCTCTTGGATGGCTCAATATTAACATTTAAAATGATGCTATAGACTGGCACGGACTTTTTAAGCTTTTCATTTGTCTTTCTACGCTTTGCCATTATATCTCGTAAATATTATTTTTACAATATGGGCTGCTACTGCTAAGCATGGCTCAGCAATTACAATTCAATGGTTACGTTTATAGCCCAGCTCGTTTAAATTTTGCCTGCTAAGCGATGCCCCGTTTTCAATTGCCAGGTCTTCGTTTTGACCTGTTTCAGATACAGGACTCAGTTTTATCATGACCTCTTGCATAGCTGATCCACGTTTAAACGATACTTTTGAACAGACTACTATAGCTTAGACAAATTTTAAAGGGAAACTGTAGAAGGTTATGGACTCAGTTCAAACATCTAATTGCTACGTTTTGTCATAGATACACCCAGCCGGTTTTAATTTTCATTAAGGCCTCTTGGATGGCAAAGCGATCCACATTTAAGATAGACATGTTTCATTTAAGATGAGAAGACACACCTGTTTCATTTAAAATGAGAAGACACACCTGTTTCAAGTTTATCGAGACTTTTGAAACTTAGCATTTGGGTAAAAACATGAAAAGGCCAGGATGAAATTGAAAAGCTAATCTTAATAAATGAAAAGTGATGAACGAGGAAACAAATATATATCAACCAACCAACCAACTGTAAAAAAAAAAAAAAAAAAAAAAAAAAAAAAAATTTTTTTTTTTTTTTTTTTTTTTTTTTTTTTTCAAGGTTGGTTGGTTGATATGATGGTTGGTTGATGAAGTTGGTTTCTAAAGTTATATTTCTCAGTTGGCTGCTAAAGCTATATTTCTCAGTTGGCTTCTAAAGTTATATTTCTTTAGCCAATCAAATTCATTGTAGATGGCGCTGTAGTCTATATATATAGTATATATATAGTATATCTATTAGGGTGGGTGGGTGGGTGTGGAATTTATTTCTTCTACTGTAAGGTCATGCATAAACTAGCTCCTGATGTCTAAACCCATTTCCTTTAAAACAGGATGGAATAGTGACATTTATACAATATTGGCTTTGAAAACAAGATTTTTATAGACTTTTGTCTGACAAATGACAAGATACTGCAGGTTTTCATGAAATCAGAATAGATCATAGGCTTTTATAGAAAAATCTAACTCTCTAGTGTCCGTCAATGTACATCTTGCTCAAAACACATTACGAGGCATAGTGACTAGACGACTGTTGCTGGCAAATGTCGAGACACAATGAGGGTGTAGTCATGTTAGGCATAGTAAATATAGCCAGTCAAGTTTCAAGGTCACACGAAAAAAAAAAAAAAAAAAAAAAAAAAAAAAAAATTTTTTTTTTTTTTTTTTTTTTTTTTTTTCAAAGATATTTTTTTTTTAAATTTTTTTTTTTCGTGTGACTTTGAAACTTGATTGGATATATATAATTTTTTATTTGTCCCTTCCTTAATCTGTAGTCCATACGTTTCATTTGTCATACTGCTAAACGAATGGTTAATACTATTTTCATAATTACGTTTAAATTTTCCAGCGTCCATTGCTACAGTCTTCTTGACAACTCTCAGCATTTTATCGAGACCTCTTGCTAAATTTTTACTGATTCTCTCTACGCAACAGTGTTAAGATTAGTCTGTTTCCACTTTATCCGGTTTTAATTTTGACCTGCCCCGTTTTCAATTGCCATGTCAAAGCGATATGTCTTCGTTTTGACATGTTTTAGATACAGGCAACGTGACTCAAATTTATCATGGCCTCTTGCATAGCTGATCCACGTTTAAACGATTCTTTTGAACAGTCAAATTTGAAAGACTACTATAGCTTAGACAAATTTTAAAGGGTTATGGATTAAAATCTGCTGTAACAAATTGCCATTTAAGGTCAGAGCTACGTTTTGTCATGGTTTCAATTTTCATGAAGGCCTCTGCCAAGCGATCCACATTTAAGATAGACATGATCAAAATTAACAGGTTTCATTTAAAATGAGAAGATTTGGATTGAATAATGTTTCACCTTTCTATCGAGACCATAGCTGAAACGCAAGACTTTTGAAACTTAACATTTGGACAAAACGCGAAAAAGGCCAGGTGAAAAGCTAATCTTGATAAATTAGAAAATAATATATATATTAACTAACCAACATACTTGAAAGAAACCAACCAACCAACCTTGAAAAAAAAAAAAAAAAAATATATATATATATATATTTTTTTTTTTTTTTTTTTCAAGGTTGGTTGGTTGGTTGATATATATATCTTTTCCTCGTTCATCAAGATTCGCTTTTCAATTGTCATGACCAAACGATTGGTTACTAAAGTTTTTTTGGATCTCTATCATTGGATCTCGTTAATACTATTTTCATAATTACGTTTAAATTTTTACAATATGAGCTGCTAATCTCTACGCGTTCAGTTTTTCTGGCTCAGCATCTCAATTTAAAAGCTACATTTGTCCCGTTTCAATTTTATCGAGGTTAAATTTTTATGGATAATGTTGGCTGTCCCGTTTGCAGGTCCAATCGATAGGATGGCATAGCTGAAGCCGCTTTAAGCGATTCTTTTGAACGGCTTAGACAATTTTCATTTGTCTACTCATAAAATTTATAAGTTATTTTTTTACAAATCCAATATTGGTAGGAGATAGATTTAAAAAAAATGGGTCAAACGAGGCTTCCATCGTCAAGATAAGTCATAATGACAAATCTGACATGAGGAAGCCTCGTTTGACCCAAATTTTTTAAATTTTTAATATTTTTAGAGTGATATGTAATTTGGCTGTTCGGACTCATCTATTATATATTCTAGAGTGCCAGGTGTCATGAGATCTTTCATCATAGAGTCTAGTAGTAGCTGATCTGGCATGGGAGAGCATACTATATTATTAAGATCTTCAGGTACCGCTGGGCTTTGAATAGGCCATTCACTATGAAATCCTGGATTTTCAACAAAAGGCATTGAATGTTCAATAGGTGCAGGCTCTGGATTTGCAATAGGTGCAGGCTCTGGTTCTCTAGTTTCAGGCTCTGTATTTGTTGCAGTGTCCTTGAAAGTGAGCTTAGCTTTCTTTAAACGCTTGGGATTCTTTTCGGCCTTACGTTTTACCGATGCAGTTCTCATATCCATTCCAGGTAGATCAGGCCCATAGGTGCGTACGAAGTTGTTTTTAAGGGGATCTGTCAATACTTTCCAGATTTGAGAGTTATATTGTTCTGCATAATTTGTAGTGACCACGGTTATTGTTTTGTCCAACACAACAGGAGGGTTCGTCGGCAAATAGATTTCTGGCAAATCGGTTACTGGTTCTGGCTCTTGGGATGGTTCTGGCTCTTGGGATGATTCTGGCTCTGAGATTGGAGCTGTTTGAATATATTCAGAGGGTGGCTCGTCATCATCATCCATATGAGGTATCATAGGTGTTGGCACAGATACCTCATACATCCCATCTATTTTCGTGATTCTTTCTACCAACGGATTTTTTACCTTGAAACCCAGCTTCAAGCTCTCCCGCACAACATGTAGACTGAAGAAATTCTTTTGGGTCGTAAATAAAATATAGGTAGTGCCAGCAGGTATCTTGTAGCTTGAGCGAGCAATCAATATGAACCTCTCGTAGAAGTGAAGCTTGTCCCCTGAGAAATATCTGCTGTCAGCTCTCACTCGTGTCTCGTTGGGGGGTCTCACATAGAACAGCAATGGTGCGTCCAACGTCTGGATAATATGGGCGCATCCTTGCCCAACGGTTCTCTGTCCAAACGTGAAATGACCTTTCACCAGAAATTGGTTATGGGGGCACTTGAAACCAATTCTCATATCAGCGTTGGTTCTGTTGGCTTCGCTGGGGGGTCTTTTGAATCTGTTCATAACAGTGATCCATTTTATGTCTTGAGGTCTCAGCGGATAGATTGTCTTGGCCTCTCTGCCTAGTGCTGGAATCGTATTCAGGATCTTGTCCGTCAGAGTACGTTTTTTAAACGAAATTTTATCATCAGGTGTCAGATGTAGGCAGAACATATGGATTTTGCCTTCTCCCATCATCGTTTGGAAATGAGGATATTTCTTCAGCTTCTTGACAGAAGTCGAAAGAATATTTGGAAAAGGCTCAGTCATTCCGAAAAGGTTATGAAGAGCGTTAGCCGCTTTAAGTTTCTTCACAGAGCATTGATGCTTATACATGTTAGCAGTTCAAGCTCCGAAGAGAGAATGACTATTCGATCGAAAGGCAGAGCTTATATAGTCGATCTGAAGGCAGGATGTTGCATAACTCATTTTCTACGAAAACAGGATAAGATAAGGCTATTTATAGAATTATTGTCGCTGAACGCGAAAACAGGATATTGCATAACGGGACACAGAAACAGGATGCCGAACACGGAAACAGGATGCGGTAAAGATTTTTATAGACGCTGAAACAAATAAGCATTGCAGGACAATGATAGTGTAGATACTTTAGCATGATATATATAGGTTATCTAGAGTCAATCAACTAATCAACCAACCTTGGAAAAAAAAAAAAAAAAAAATTTTTTTTTTTTTTTTTTTTTTTTTTTTTAAGGTTGGTTGATTGGTTGATTGACATTAGCTAACCTATATATATATCATGCTAAAGTGTCTTTGGTTGATTTTATATTTCTATAATTTTTTCAAGATAATATTTTTTTGGGACTTTGCCATTTTTCACCAATCTGGAAATTTTTTCAAAGTTTATCATTTCGATTTTATAGATTTTGATTTCAAAATAATATTTTTTTGCCAATCTTGAAATTTTTTTAAGTTGGTTGATAATAGCTTATATATAAATTTATATCTCAGGGACTTCAGTTATAAAAGTATCCATTCAAAATCTTAAGTATCCATTTAAAATCTTAAAGTACAAATCGGTACGCATCCAATATTGGCAATATAATTCTTACAAAAAAAACGGGTCGAACGAAGTGTCAAAGACAGGAATCTGCCATGAGACACTTCGTTCGGCCCGATTTTTTTATAAATCGTTTGGGTTTAAACCCAACTGTAGTATTTTCTAGCCTCTGTATTTATAAGGCTGTAGCATTTTCCATCTCTCAAATTGACGTCCGATTTGACAACGACTATGCCATGCCGTTTTCTAATTCTTGGATCTTCAAAGCCAGCAGTTTTTAATTTAGGTCGTACCACGAAATCTATCTTCGGTGGAGGCTTCCAGGCACGATAAGTTGTTACGTTGGACTCTGGAGATTTTGGTAGCGGGCTTAATAGCCTTGGTACTTTAAAATAAATCATCTCTGACACGGGTATTGAAATTTGAACTGGAACTGGTTTAGATTTAGAAGCTGGAACTGGTCTTGAAGCTGGAACTTGAACAGATTTAGAAGCTGGAACTGGAACTGGAACTTGAACAGATTTAGAAGCTGGAACTGGAACTTGAACTTGAACTGGAACTGGAACTGGAACTTGAACAGATTTAGAAGCTGGAACTGGAAATTGAACTTGAACTTGAACTGGAACTGGAACTGGAACAGATTTAGAAGCTGGAACTGGAACTGGAACTGGAACAGATTTAGAAGCTGGAACTGGAACTGGAACTGGAACTGGAACGAGTTTAGATTTGAAAACGGGAGATGGTCTGGAAACTGGTTTTGGAGTTGGCATGGACATGTCTCGATTATAATTGCATAATAACTCGAGAGAAAGACGAGAAGTATTCAAGACATTCCATCCAGGCTTTACGGCATAGTCATAATCAAATCGCTCGTCGGTCAGAGAGTCGAAAGAAAACATTTCCATTTTGAAAAACAGAGGCTCAGAATGAATAAGCTGAGGCGAGAGGCTCGTATTTATACTCTGGCAAGCGGATGCGTGAGATCTGATAAGCGGTTCTGAGAAACGACATCAGTAATACTATATAAGGCTCGACAGGATGACTTTTTATAGATTAGAGAGGCTTGACGCATCTATAAATAACTTATCACGTCCTGTTTTTGAGGAAACGGTTTACATAATATCCTGCCAATTTGTTCTAGAAGAATTTTATCGGATCATCTTGAAGGCTTCAAGCGACAAACTAATTTTCTAAAAATTTTAACAGATGAGAGATATGACCGTTGCTGGCAAAGATCGAGATAGAATGAGGAGGTGGCAAGTCAGCGATCCTATATATAGAGGAGATAATCAACCAACTGTGAAAAAAAAAAAAAAAAAAAAAAAAAAAAAAAAAAAAAAAATTCTTTAAAAAAAAAAAAAAAAAAAAAAAAAAAATTCTTTGAAAAAAAAAAAAAAAAAAAAAAAATTTTTTTTTTTTTTTTCAAAGATTTTTTTTTTTTTTTCATAGTTGGTTGGTTGATTATATCCTCTATATATAGGATCGCTGACTTGCTACCTCCTCATTGTGTCTCGACATTTACCAGCAACGGTCGTCTAGTCACTATGCCTAGTTGAAAAATTGAAAATTTTAACAGATGAGAGATATGACCGTTGCTGGCAAAGATCTAGATAGAATGAGGAGGTGGCACGTCAGCGATCCTATATATAGAGAAGATTATCAACCAACCAACCAACTGTGAAAAAAAAAAAAAAAAAAAAAATTTTTTTTTTTTTTTTTTTTTTTTCATAGTTGGTTGGTTGATTATATCCTCTATATATAGGATCGCTGACTTGCTACCTCCTCATTGTGTCTCGACATTTGCCAGCAACGGTCGTCTAGTCACTATGCCTAGTTGAAAAATTGAAAATTTTAACAGATGAGAGATATGACCGTTGCTGGCAAAGATCTAGATAGAATGAGGAGATGGCACGTCAGCGATCATATATATAGAGAAGATTATCAACCAACCAACCAACTGTGAAAAAAAAAAAAAAAAAATTTTTTTTTTTTTTTTTTTTTTTTTTTTTTTTTTTTAACAGTTGGTTGGTTGGTTGAATTCATTCTATATAAATAGCCGACTCTTCTCCAATCAGTCTTCTTCTGTCCCAGTAAATCTATCCATTGTTAGATCCTGCCGGCTTTAGAACGATATGCTATCTCTAGCTTATCCATGGAACGTTTCTAATTTATGTCTGGCAGATTAACAATACGCTATCTTAGCCTGTTTCTAATCTATTCAAACTTTTTACGATGATTAAGTATCGCGAGTCAAATTTATTTTGGCGTACCTTTAATCGCTACCGAAAAAATGGATGGCTCTAATATAGGTATAGGCTACGTGAGCGATTCGTTCAGGATACAATCGAGGAACGTACTGCTAGAGGATAAGATACGCATTTTTGGCTTGAAACAAATCATGGTACCGCTGTCGGAAAAAGTACGGTTTATTAAAGACATTTTACATAAGAGACATCATTGAGTTTGAAATAAAATATTTTTTTATCTGTATTTAAACATGCAGACATTTCCGCGAAGCGGAAATGTCTGCTTGTTTAAATACAGATAAAAAAATATTTTATGTTATTATATTTTATAAAAACCCATGATCTATTCTGATTTCATGAAAACCTGCAACATCTTGTCATTTGTCAGACAAAAGTCTATAAAAATCTTGTTTTCAAAGCCAATATTGTATAAATAACGTTATCTCATCCTATTTTAAAGAAAACGGGTTTGGGCATCACGGAGCTGGTTTATGCATGACCTTACAGTAGAAAAAATAAATTCCACTCCCACCCACCCTAATAGATATACTATATATATACTATATATATATAGATTGCAGCGCCATCTACAATGAATTTGATTGGATAAAAAAATATAACTTTAGAAACCAACTGTGAAATATTTACATATCTAGCTTAGCCCTTAAAAAATTTAAATTTTACACAAAAAATTAAAATTTTAAACGAAAAAATTAAATTTATAAACTCAGATCTCTTAAATTTATCTATAGAGTCTGTATATTTTACCAAGATTCATATTTATCTTATAGAGAAGCCATATCCCTTCAAATCGTTACGATATTGGTACTCTATCTCTAGCTTAGCCATTAAAATTTTTAAATTTTACACAAAAAGTTAAAATTTTAAACGAAAATTTTAGACTCAGATCTCTTAAATTTATCTACAGATATTTTATCAAGATACATAATTATCTTATAGAGAAGCCATATCTCTTGAAAATTACAAATTCAAAATATTTTACAGATAACTGTTGTTGGCAGACGTCGAGACAAAATGAGATGTGGGTACGCTAGCCATCCTATATATAGGACACACGAAAAAAACTAATGTTCAATAAATGAGGTTAGTTCCGTTAAGTTATAGATTCTGCTCCGTCCTTGAAGATGTGTTCAAGGTCACACGAAAAAAAAAAAAAAAAAAAAATTTTTTTTTTTTTTTTTTTTTTTTTTTTCAAGGTCGTTGGATTTCTTGTGGGCGTGGCTTCATCCCATCTATATATATAGAGAGATAAACTCGCTTACGTATCCAAACCGTCATTGTCCAGTCATGTCTCTGTTGGCTTAGTTATTTTTATCTATACATTTAAATTGATACCATTTTATCTCGTTTTCCAGAGTCTTAAATTTAATTTCTACAATATTGGCTTAATATAGTTTATACGTTTAAATAGTCTTCATGCTATCCTGATAATCTCTTCGATACTAGCTTAAATAGATTTTTTTATAAATTTAATATCAAAGTCTCAAATTAAACCCGTCCAATGTTGGCACTATATCTATCGCAAAAAAATGGGCCGAACGAGGTGTCAAAGACAGAAATTCTGCCATGAGACACCTCGTTCGACCCATTTTTTTACTCTCATTTGAAAGATCAACATAAGCTCTCTATGGATTGCTCATTAGATAACCTACTGATGGTCATCTTCAACGGTCCGGTCATTTGAGATTTGTATAAGTCATAGTCCTCATACTCAAGCTCAAAAAATTTCCTCACCTGTAGTTGGTATGAGGCAAGGAAGTCTTCGAACTTGGTACGGGACCTTTCAACAAATCGAACACCAATGGCTTTCACGAAGCTGAGCTTCATGTTAGCCTGGTATTTCACCATGGCCGAACCATCGAACATTTCATCAAATTCCTGTTCGCCCATGAACCCTTTCAAATGATGTTTGGCTTCGCTAATGGAGAAGATTCTCGTCTTAGCGAGCCATTTAGGTAAATCGATTTTAGGGTCCATCACATCTCGGACGGTGAGGCCTGCATATTTTTCGGCAAATTTTAGATTTAGAGGGTGCCTCGAATAAATAGCCAGGTCCTCAGCCCGGACAAACACGGTGCCATCAGTGGCCATTAGGCATTTAAAGGCAACGCCATAAGCATAATTTTTTACATGAAAAAACATGACTGACAGAGAGCTAATGTATCTAAGCAGCTAGTAGAGAGATCGACTAGCAATTGAAGAGCTCTCGCTGGACACTCGTATATATACCCGGACAGGATCTGATAGTAAATTTCTACGAACCGCTTATCAAGAGGAAAGGCTTGCATAATATCCTGTCAATACTTCTGGAAAAATCTTTTTATAGAGATCTGATTATAACCGGGCATCCTGAGGAAAGGCTTACATAATATCCTGTCAACACTTCTCGAAAATCTTTTTATAGAGATCTGATTGTAATTTTAATCGGAGCCGCTTATCAAGCATCCTGTCAATAGTTTCTCGAAAATCTTTTTATAGAGATCAGATCATAATAACTGGCTTGGCTACACTTAGCCTTTAAAATTTTTAATTTTTACATATAAATTTTAAACGAAAAAATTAAATTTTTAAACTCAGATCCCTTAAATTTAGCTATCGACCACGATTCATATTTATCTTATAGCTAAGCCATATCCCTTGAAAATTACAATCGGTACGCATTCAATGTTGGCTTGGCTACACTTAGTCTTTAAAAATTTTAAATTTTACATAAAAAATGTAAATTTTAAATGAAAAAAATTAAATTTTAAAATTCAGATTCCTTAAATTTAGCTATCGAGTCTGTATATTTTACCAAGTTTCATATTTATCTTATAGCTAAGCCATATCCCTTGAAAATTTAGAGATCAGATTATAATGACTGCCACACTTAGTCTTTAAAAATTTTAAATTTTACACGAAAAAAATGTAAATTTTAAACGAAAAAATTAAAATTTTAAACTCAGATCCCTTAAATTTAGCTATCGAGTCTGTATATTTTACCAAGTTTCATATTTATCTTATAGCTAAGCCATATCCCTTGAAAAATTAGAGATCAGATTATAATGACCGCCACACTTAGTCTTTAAAAATTTTAAATTTTACACAGTAAATTTTAAATGAAACAATTAAATTTTTAAACTCAGATACCTTAAATTTGTCTATAGATATTTTATCAAAATTATCTTATAGCTAAGCCATATCCCTTCAAATTTACAAGTTCAAATCGGTACGCATCCAATGTTGGCACTCTATCTATCGCAAAAAAATGGGCCGAGCGAAGCCTCAATGACTTATGTCATGAGAGGCTTCGCTCGACCCATTTTTTTGCACCTCGTCCTGATCTTAAGACGAGGATTTATAAAAGTAGGGTTTGTTTCCCACCAAAACTTTAATTTTTTTGGGGAAATACCCTAGCTCCAAGTCTCCGTACCTCTCTCCGAAGACATAGCTATCCATCGGTACAGATTGCAGGTAAGAGTCCATAGATATTTTCAAATCAGCTATAAAACTCTCCATGGTAGCATTGGAAGAGCTAATGGATGCTATCTTGATACGTATGGGCCTTCTGATGTTGAACGTACACTCTATCGGCGACAAAATCTCGATAGGCCCCTGAAATAAGGATTGAAATTCGCCTGGATGCATATCCAACAGCGTGTTGGCATCTTCCAATCCAAAAATACGTGTCTTGGCTAGAGACGGAGGCAGGCTCAAGCCCTCGGGAGCGATGTCAGTCACTGTAAGATGGCATAAGTTTAAAACGCCAGAAGGATTTTGATAGCCCATGGTGCGAGCTACGTCTGAACCTTTGATAAAAATTTCACCGTCAAAAGTCAAAAAACAAGTAAATTTCACGTTTAACTCTTCAGCTAAAATTTGAAATATCATTTTGGAGCTTTTAGAATATCAAGCAGTCAGAATGAAATGTCTCGTCCAGCAGCCTGTATTTATACTAGCAGCAATCTCTATTTCTATCTAAATTTCTTATCGACATCCTCTGACGCACATCCTCTTACGCACGTCCTGTAGATTATGCAAGATCCCGCTCAAACGACAAATTAATTCTAAAAATAAGTTTATCGAGGCTTACATAATATCCTGTCAACAGCTAGAAGAATTTTATCAGAAGGTCACGTTTTCTAAGAAAGCCTGATAAAACGAGGTCACGAATCGGGTATATATACGAGCTGCCTCTAAGAGCCTGCATCATTTTGACTTCTGTTGCATTAAGTCATGCTATTCACAATTGAACATCCACAGCTTGATGCTAAAATCTTATTCGTAGTCTCTGCGGATGGACTTTTGTTCGTCAGGGCCTCTGATGTGGCCAAGCTGATGGGTAAGGGTAGCGCATACGTAAAAAAAACTACCAAGCTAAAGGTGAGGGACCTCGTTTACAAAAGGTTCAGGATACCTGTCTCTTTAGCTAATACCTGGGTGTATCCAATAGAAGAGATTCATTTCGGAGATGCGCTGTCGACCATGGGTTTTGAGGCCATGATGAAATCTGCTAAGATTGACATCTTAGATCCTATAGTGCCAACTGCATGCATCCATAAAGCAGTCAGAATTCGGATCGTGAGGAATTCTGATGTCTTCATAGATGAATTCTTAAAGGATTTCATAGAAAGAACCCTGCTGTTCTATGATGGAGACCACGATGATGACCCTCGCCTACACGAAGATAGATTTGAGACTATTTCTTGGACAGACACCCCTCCGTCCAAAATCAAAGTCTTCGTGGGGAATCGATCTCGCTGGTATAAACTGATGCCTTAGAGATTTAAATTGGAGGGGGCAAAAAAATGGGCCGAACGAAGCGTCTCATGGCAGATTTCTGTCATTGACGCTTCGTTCGGCCCATTTTTTTGCGACGGTAGTAAGCCAACATTGGATGGGTACAAATTGAGACTTTGAATGGGGGTCTCTGAGATAGACAATATTAATAATTCAATATTGAAACGATACTAATGCCTTTGAATCTGAGATAGCTAATGTCTTTGAATCTGAGATAGAAATTTACAATATTGAATAAGGATATTTTTTTTAAATGAATGCCGTACCAATATTGAATATATTTTTTAACGATTCGATAAACAAATAATATATTTAAATAATAAAATATTTATATAGTCAATCTGAAGGCAGGATATTGCATAACTCATTTTCTACGAAAACAGGATGAGATAAGGCTTTTTATAGAATAATTTATCGCTGGATATTGCATAACTCATTTGCAACGGACACGGAAACAGGATGCGGTAAAGATATTTATAGACGCTGAAACAAATAAGCATTGCTGGACAATGATAGTGTATATACTTTAGCATGATATATAGGTTAGCTAGAGTCAATCAACCAATCAACCAACCTTGGAAAAAAAAAAAAAAAAAATTTTTTTTTTTTTTTTTTTTTTTAAGGTTGGTTGGTTGGTTGATTGACTCGGATTCATTCTTTATAAATAGCTGTACTCAAACCTTCATTCCTTCATTCTGTCTGAATCTCTTCTAGCATCAACCTTCTACTAAAACGCTCCTAACATTAAGATACTTTAGCATGATTGGTTGATTGGTTAATGTCTTTAAATCTGAGATAGAAATTTACAATATTGAATAAGGGCATTTTTTAAATGAATGCTGTACCAATATTGAATATATTTTTTTAACGATTCGATAAACAAATAATACATTTTTAACTTTTCGATAAACAAATAATATATTTAAATAATAAATATTTTATTATTAAAATAAAATATTTAAATAATAAATATTTTATTATTAAAATAAAATATTTAAATAATATATTTAAATTCTAAATATTTATTATTCGAACCGAACGTGAACAATTCTGACGGGGTGGAGTTGCTCGAAGAATACTTCTGGCGACTGTCTGATAGACCTTTATATGCCGTAAAGAAGTAGGTTCACCCAGCTTTGCGGTACTTGACATAGGAGCTGTAGTTTGAATAGAATACCCTCGTAACTGTAATCTTTAAATCTTAATTGTAAACATTTACATGCTTAAATTTCTAATGTCTCGTCAACGTTGCTGAGATTTGCAGTACTTGGCATAGGAGCTGTAGTTTGAATAGATCGTAACTGTAATCTTTAAATCTTAATTGTAAAAATTTACATGCTTAAATTTCTAATGTCTCGTCAGCGTTGCTGAGATTTGCAGTACTTTGGTATAAGATCTGTAATTTGAATAGATCGTAACTGTAATTTTTAAATCTTAATTGTAAAAATTTACATGACTGCATGCTTTAATTTCTAATGTCTCGTCAGCGTCTATTATTGGACTCGTCTGATTTTGACATGAGATGTCTCGGACAGGGACCATTCCAAGAGGTGCAATCGAAAGCTTAAATTTCATGCGACTATTCTTTTTCGGTCTTGGCTGAGTATGTACGTAATTTGGACAACGACGCAAAGGCTGAAATGCTAAATTTAAAACAACAAATGTTTGACTTGCAATCCAAATTGAATGTAGATATTGCACTCTTGAAAAACTAAGATTGAGAATTTTGACGTGAGAAGGCTCAAATTAGAGATGGGCATTCAGCAGATGCAAAATTAAATCGATTCCGTTTATCATGTCCGTCTCAAATTAAATGACTACACAATTGGCTTAATAATTTTTTTTTAAATGGATAAGGTTAGGCGACGACAGTTTCTAAATGAATGCTGTACCAATCTTAACGATTCCATAAACATATAAAATATTTAAATTCTAAAAATTTATTATTCCAATCTGAAAGGGTGAAGTTGCTCGAAAATTATTGCTGGTGACTGTCTGATAGACCTTTAGATGCGTAAAGTAATAGGTTCACCCAGCTTTGCGGTACTTGGCATAGGAGCTATCGTTTGAATTTCTGAAAGGGTGAAATATGCTCGAAAAATATTGCTGGTGACTGTCTGATAGACCTTTAGATGCGTAAAGAAGTAGGTTCACCCAGCTTTGCGGTACTTGTTCGTACGACGGGGCTATTGCTTTCAATCTGGGTTTTTGTGGTGTCGACGTTTTATGGTGTATCACCTAGAATTGGCCAAAAATACTAATTATTTCTAATGTTACCATTTAGTTTTGTTACTCGTCTTTAAATATTCTGTCCAATTTGAAAGAACTTTTATGTTTTTAAAATTGACTAAAAAGTTGGCGTGGCCAGTCTTCATTCTGTATAAATAGCCGTAGAAATGGCATAGCTTTCTATATATAAGCATTATATTGGCTGGACAGCGTGTTGAATTTTTTCGTTTTTACAGATTACCTTATGAAGGTTTAGTCTTTCAAAATATTGACTGACATGATAAACAGATGACTGTCGTTGGCAGACGTCGAGACAAAATGAGATTTGGACACGTTAGCGATTCTATATGTAGGCCACATAAAAAAACTAATGATGAATAAATGAATCCGTCAAGTTAAAGATACTGCTCCGTCCTTGAAGATGTGTTCAAGGTCACAAAAAAAAAAAAAAAAAAAAAAAAAAAACTTTTTTTTTTTTTTTTTTTTTTTTTTTCATGTGACCTTGTGACCTTGATAACTTTATAGCGCCTATATAAGCAGCTGACAAATCTCATTTACTAACATTACTCCTATATATGTGGCAGCTAACGCATCCAAACCGTCATTGTGTCTGACCAGCAACAGTCATCTAGTCATGCCTCTATCACTTATGATTGGGTTTATACATTTGAAAATATTGTCTGGATGGCTGTGTCTCTGAATCTATATAAGCATTAACGTAATATTTTAAATTCTAATGTCTAAATTTACATTATTGGCGTATGTTTATTTTTAAATTATCTCGCGAGTTAATTTTAGTTTTTTCGACAACGATGAAAGGGCTTTGAAAATATTAGCTGGTCTGAAGACTCTCTGCAAAGTCCAGGTAACTATGTTTTTTTTAAATGTAGTTTAATATTTTTCGTTTTCGCAGATTACCTTATGAAGGCCTTGTCTCTGAAAATATTGTCTGGATGGCTTCGTCTCTGAATCTATATAATCATTAACAAAATATTTTAAATTCTAAGGCCTAAAGTTACAACATTAGCATGGAATCTTGTAAATTTATAGGATATTCACGGGTAAATTTTAGTTTTTTCGATAACAAGTTTAAACGAAGGGCTTACCCTTGGAAAATATGAACGGATTCTCTGCAAAGTCGACGCAAAGATTTTTTTCTTAAATGTAGCTTAACCTACTGATCAGACGTCGATATTAAATTTTTAATCGTGTAAGCTTGGGTCCGATTAACCTTGCTGTTTGGATCGGGTTTGTGTTCTAAAGAAATCATTGGGCCTATCCAAAATAATTTTCGTAGCCCTTAAAGTATTGTTTCCTAAACCAAGAGGATGTCCAAACTCGATACGGACTGATTAAAATATTTGATAGATATAAGGACTCACTTTACTGGACAGAGATTTTTTTTGACAACAGATCTGAGGGCTTTGAAAATATCAGAATCGATTATTTATTACATATCTTATACTTATATTTAAAATTATCCCTACTAATATCTTTAGAAATTTATTACATATCTTATACTTATATTTATGTTTATATTAATAATATATAAGTATAAGTATAAGTATAATATAATATAATACAGTATAAATAGTATATATGTATATATGTATATATGTATATATGTATATAAATATGTATATAATATAATATAATATAATATAATATAATATTTAGTATATAATATTTAGTATATAATATAAAATATAATAAAAAAAAAAAAAAAAAAAAAAAAAAAAAATCTATCTATTTCTATAGGGTAGCTACGATTCATGCTCCTACATTCTCCTATTTTGCTCCGACTTGCTTTTTTGTGGCAACGGGCTTCAAGGTCATTCAAGGTCACACACGAAAAAAAAAAAAAAAAAAAATATATATATATATATATATATATTTTTTTTTTTTTTTTTTTTTTTTAGGTGCCACGCCCACCCTTGAAGCTTGTCTATATTTACTACGGATAACATGACTACACTCTCATTGTGTCTCGACATTTGCCTGCAACGGTCGTCTAGTCACTATGTCTCGTAATGTGTTTTCAGCAAGATGTACATTGATGTACACTAGAGAGTTAAATTTTTCTATAAAAACCTATGATCTATTCTGATTTCATGAAAACCTGCAGTATCTTGTCATTTGTCAGACAAAAGTCTATAAAATCTTGTGTTCAAAGCCAATATTGTATAAATAACGCTATCCCCATCCTATTTTAAAGGAAATGGGTTTAGACGTCAGGAGCTAGTTTATGCATGACCTTACAGTAGAAGAAATAAATTCCACTCCCACCCACCCTAATAGATATACTATATATATACTATATATATAGACTGCAGCGCCATCTACAATGAATTTGATTGGCTAAAGAAATATAGCTTTAGCAGCCAACTGAGAAATATAGCTTTAGCAGCCAACTGAGAAATATAACTTTAGCAGCCAACTGAGAAATATAACTTTAGAAATATAACTTTAGAAACCAACTTCATCAACCAACCAACCAACCAACTGTAAAAAAAAAAAAAAAAAAAAAAAAAAAAAATTTTTTTTTTTTTTTTTTTTTTCATGTGACCTTGTGACCTTGATAGCTTTATAGCGCCTATATAAGCAGCTGACAAATCACGTTTTCTAACATTACTCCTACATATGTGGCGACAACGATGAAAGGGCTTTGAAAATATTAGCTGGTCTGAAGACTCTCTGCAAAGTCCAGGTAACTATGTTATTTTTTTAAAATGTAGTTTAATATTTTTCGTTTTCTCAGATTACCTTATGAAGGCCTTGTCTCTGAAAATATTGTCTGGATGGCTTTGTCTCTGAATCTATATAATCATTAACAAACTATTTTAAATTCTAAGGCCTAAATTTACAACAGTAGTGTGAAATCTTGTAAATTTATAGGATATTCACGGGTCAATTTTGGTTTTTTCGACAACAAGTTTGGACAAAGGGCTTACCCTTGGAAATATAAACGGATTCTCTGCAAAGTCGACGCAAAGATTTTTTTCTTAAATGTGGCTTAACCTACTGATCAGACGTCGATATTAAATTTTTAACCGTGTAAGATTGACTCCGATTAGCCTTGCTGGCTGGATCGTGTTTGTGTTCTAAAGAAATCATTGGGCCTATCCAAAATAATTTTTGTAGCCCTTAAAGTATTGTTTTCTAAACCAAGAGGATGTCCAAACTCGATACGGACTGATTAAATTTATTACATATATTATACTTATATTTATATTTAAATTAATATTATAAGTATAAGTATAATATAATATAATATAAATATAAATATAAATATAATATAATATAAATATAAATATAATATAATATAATATAAATATAATATAATATAATATAATATAATATAAATATAAATATAAATATAATATAATATAAATATAATATAATATAATATAAATATAATATAATATAATATAATATAAATATTTAAAAAAAAAAAAAAAAAAAAAAAAAAAAATCTATTCATTTCTATAGACGCTCGAAGATTTTGCATGCGACATTTTGTTTGGCCTTAGTTATCACACAAACGATACTCGAGCTGGATTTGCGGTACTTAAGGGTCGATGTAAATTAGAGACATCATATATATATTTTTTCAGCTATACTAATAATTGAGTATGAAATAAAATATTTTTTTATCTGTATTTAAACATGCAGACATTTTCCGCGGAGCGGAAAATGTCTGCTTGTTTAAATACAGATAAAAAAAATATTTTATTTCTATTTCTTTTAAACTCTAATGTATAAATTTACAATATTAGTATATATTTTTTTTAATTTATAGCATATTCACAGTTTAGTTTTGTTTTTTTCGACAACAAGTTTTGATAGAGGGGTATAGGCTTTGAAAATATTAACTGGTAGAAAATATCTGCATGTTTAAATACAGATTTAAAAAATATATTTTATTTCTATTTATTTTAAATTCTAATGTATAAATTTACAATATTAGCATATTTTTTTTTTAATGTATAGCGTACTCACGAGTTAATTTTGGTTTTTTTCGACAACAAGTTTTGATAGAGGGTCTTAGGCTTTGAAAATATTAACTGGTCTCTCTGCAAAATCTAAACAATTAGCTTTGCTGGACAACCTTTGAATTTTTACCGACAAGGTTCTATATAAGCATTAGCTTGCCTGAAAGACAGTTTTTTCTGATAATTGTGTCAATATTAATTTTTGGATCGATGGGTCAAAATGCTCGAATAATATCGCTGGCGACTGTGTCTGAGACCTGTGTTTATCGTAAAAATGAGACTCCAGCTAGATTTGAGGTACTTGAGGGTGGGGTTTAAAAATACATCGGTTCGTAGAAAATAGGCAGACATGTTATTGTAGTCTACGTAGGCCTTTTATTTAAAATGTTTTACCGTACAATGGATGATTTGAATCTCGTCACGATTTTGGATGGATTTCTTTAGACCCGGTAGGCCAGCAAGGCTAAAATTTATATAGAGCCAAGCCAGGCTTTTCCAAACGGATGTTGTTGGCAGACAAAATGAGATGTGGGCACTTTAACGATTCTATATATAGGCCACATAAAAAAAATTAATGTTGAATAAATGAATCCGTCAAGTTAAAGATACTGCTCCGTCCTTGAAGATGTATTCAAGGTCACACGAAAAAAAAAAAAAAAAAAAAAAATTTTTTTTTTTTTTTTTTTTTTTTTTAGGTGCCACGCCCACCCTTGAAGCTTGTCTATATATACTATGGCTAACATGACTACACTCTCATTGTGTCTCGACATTTGCCTGCAACGGTCGTCTAGTCACTATGTCTCGTAATGTGTTTTGAGCAAGATGTACATTGATGGAGACTAGAGAGTTAAATTTTTCTATAAAAGCCTATGATCTATTCTGATTTCATGAAAACCTGCAATATCATGTCATTTGTCAGACAAAAGTCTATAAAATCTTGTTTTCAAAGCCAATATTGTATAAATGACGCTATCCCCATCCTATTTTAAAGGAAATGGGTTTAGACATCTGGAGCTAGTTTATGCATGACCTTACAGTAGAAGAAATAAATTCCACTCCCACCCACCCTAATAGATATACTATATATATACTATATATATAGACTGCAGCGCCATCTACAATGATTGGATAAAGAAATATAATTTTAGAGGCCAACTGAGAAATATAACTTTAGCGGCCCAACTGAGAAATATAACTTTAGCAGCCAACTGAGAAATATAACTTTAGCGGCCAACTGAGAAATATAACTTTAGCAGCCAGCTGAGAAATATAACTTTAGAAACCAACCAACCAACTGTAAAAAAAAAAAAAAAAAAAAAAAAAAAAAAAAAAAAATTTTTTTTTTTTTTTTTTTTTTTTTTTTTTTTTTTGGTGGGCGTGGCTTCGCTATAGATTTCTCAGTGCAATCGTGCCTATATAAATGCGGGTTTGTGTTCTAAAGGATTCATTGGCATCATGTCTGTCCAAAATGAGTTTCGTACTCTACTCCGTGAATGCGTTAGTCTCGCCTATCGTCAAGAGACCTCTGAAGTCTTGTTGAAATCTAATTTTGGCCGCTCTATTTTAAAAATGCTCACAGCGTATTTTCAGAATAACTCTATCCATTCGAAGGCTAAACTCGATACGCCCGAAAAGGCATTTAGAATGTTGAAAGGCCAATTGCAATGCATAGCATATTATGACTACGATAAAATGTCTCCTGATATTAAAAATCTGTTCGCTGAAGATGTGCTGCCTAGCCAATGCTGTTATCAAGTTTGGATTCTACAATGCTTAATTGTTACAGCATGCATTGTTGCAGATTGCTGGACAAATTGCAATGTGGATATGTTTGATGTGGCTTTTGAAACGCTGATAGACATGTTGAACACTTATGGCTATATTGTCTGCATTGAACGCGACCTATATCGCAACTGCGATCCGTTTAGTAATCCGAGCGAAATTGTCTTGTTCGCCGGTCTAAATATATCCAATTAGAAAAAATCTCTATAATGTCTTAAGCATATATATATAGAATTCGCTGCATAATATCCTGTCAACAGTTTTTTTATAAATCTGATTATAATTTTAGCCGCTTCCTACATACATCCTGTTTTCAAGGACAATTCGTATAAATAACTTTATCTCTTCCTGTTTTAAAGGACAAGGCCTCATCCTGTTTTCTTGGACTTATGTAACTCGTATAAATAACTTTATCGCATCCTGTTTTAAAGGATATGCTTCTACTATAAAAGCCGGTGCTCAGCGCTTGTAATTTCAATTGCTCACTAGCTCTCAAGTCATGTGGATGAGATTATTTTTCCCAGGCCATATCGGCTTGAGGTCTGCCCTAGCCTCTGACGGAATGACTTACGTTTCGGCAGTAGATGTGGGTTTGCTGCTGCAGTTTAATGACATTTACGAATTTTCTCAGTATCGTGCCACCAAACATATAGATTCCTTTCCAGTTTTTGAAATAGAAGAAATGTTTAACTACGTGAGCCTGTTTTCCGACGTAGCAGAAATGCAGAGACTCTGGAGATATGGACGGGTCGCGGCTGATTTTCCTATGTCTTCGGAAGCTATATTTGATGTTCATATTAAAACGGAGGGGAATGCCAAATTGCAGGACTGGCTGCAACTATATACGGACCTTTTCCGAAATGGACGGCCCTTCTGACAATTCGAAAAGATTGGCTACCCGTTGGAGGAGAAGGAACGAATGCAAGGTCTGCTTGACAGAAGAGAGCCAGGTGGCATTCTTTGAATGTGGGCATGTGGTATGTTGTATGGCTTGTTCGGACAAACTGGAAAATTGTCCTGTTTGTCGAACAGCTATTGTGGAAAGGCGAAGAGTGTATGTGCAATAGTTATATACATGGAAATTTTAAAAAACTTGGGTCAAACGAGGCTTCCTCATGTCTAGATTTGTTATTATGACTTATCTTGACGATGGAAGTCTCGTTTGACCCATTTTTTTTAAATCGATAGGCTACCAATATTGGATTTGTAAAAAAATAACTTATAAATTTTATGAGATTCGATTAGATTATCCGTAAAATGTTTTACCGTACAACGGACGAAAAGATTTACGAAGACATGATAACTAGATGACTGTTGTCGGCGAGACAAAATGAGATGTGGGTACGTTAGCCATTCTATATATAGGTCACACGAAAAAACTAATATCGAATAAATAAACTTTGCTCCTTTAAGTTATGGATTTGTCCTTGAAGATATGTTCAAGGTCACATGAAAAAAAAAAAAAAAAAAAAAAAAAAAAAAAAAAAAAAAATTTTTTTTTTTTTTTTTTTTTTTTTTTTTTCAAGGTTGGTTCAAGGTCATTTAATCTGCCCCTATATATACCCTGGCTGCCTTCAGGATTTATATCATTTTTCTCATTCTACAATTGTTGTTGGACTGACATTTGCAATTTTTCATAATGGATTTCTCCGATCCCATTCAAAGCGTCTTTCATTACCTACTCAGAGACTGCGTTCATCTGGCAAACTGGGAAGCTACCGGCGAATATAGGATGGTCGACATCAGAAATGACTGGGACGATCCAGAATGGAAACCGAAAGAACACAAATTTGCCCTTTCTATTTTGAGAATGTTAGAAGACTATTTTCAGACACCGCGCTTCCCTACTGGTATGAAGATCGAACAGATCGAAGAGGCCATTCCCAAGCTGAAAGAAAAATTAGAAGCCATACTCGATTCTGATAGCATATCTCTTAAAGTCCGAGGCCTTTTTCGCAACAAAAGCTTAACGTATCGTCGTTGGCGTGGTGCTGAATCTTATCAACCTTGGGTGCTGGAGTGTTTGATCGTTACTGGATGCTTTCTCGGAGAATGTTTTGCCAAATTTCGATACAACAACGGGGTATTCGATCTGGCATCCGTTGCCTTAATAGATATTATGGAAAAGAGTGGCTTGTTAAGTTGTATCAGAGCCGATCTGTTTAATAATAGGGATTCGTTTGGTAAACCTGGTATTAAGGTTAAATCAGTTTTGGACAAAGATTGGAGTATGTGGACATTTCAATTGGACAAAACACAGGAGAGAATATTGTACAAGAAGTCAGCTAAATGTTAAGTGACGAAAATAATATATAAATAACGTAACGTAAAAAATAATATATAGATGAAATAACGTAACGTAAAAAATAACGTAACGTAAAAATAACGTAACGTATAAAAATAACATATTAAAAATAACGTAACGTAAAAATAACGTAACGTATAAAAATAACATATTAAAAATAACGTAACGTAAAAAATAACGTAACGTAAAAATAACGTAACGTATAAAAATAACATATTAAAAATAACGTAACGTAAAAAATAACGAAACGTAAAAAATAACGTAACGTATAAAACTAATATACTTGACACAAAACTAATATTGTATAAATAGCTCCGCCATATCTTATACATTGCTCCGTCAAGGTCACATTCAAGGACACATAAAAAAAAAAAAAAAAAAAAAATTTTTTTTTTTTTTTTTTTTTTTTTTTTTTTTCAGTGGGCGTGGCTTGGATTCATTCTGTATAAATAGCCGTACTCAACTCTTCTCGCATCAATCTGTCCCACTAAGACGCTCATCCATCTAACATTAGATCCTGCCGGTTCGATAGGCTATCTTGTCCTGTTTCCGTGACTCGTTCCAATCTCATGTCTTCTACAGTCTGAAATTAAATTGCTACACATTTGGCTTAATAATTGTTTTTAAAATGAATAAGGTTAGGCAACGGCCGTTTCTAAATGAATGCTGTACCAATCTTAACGAATCCTGTCCCGCTATGACAACAACGGTTTCATAACCTATTGGTTCGCCCATAGCGTACGTTAGTTTTGGCCAAGAGAAAAAATTTAAATTTTCAAGGGATAAGCCAGTCTATTAAATTATGACGAGTTTCATTCCTACCAATAAATATTTTTTTCGTGAAATATCGGAAGAACCCGCTTAACGTTCAGATAAAGGCATCCATTATAGGTAATAAACGGCGTATTTAAATATTTGTTTTCATATTTGAGCATACACAAATGTATAACGATTATACTAGGCTATTTGAATAGATAAAATTGCTATAATACTCTTAAAAAATAAAGCTTAGCTTATCAGCCAACTATATTGTAGACTCGATCATAGGTACGATAACTAAAAATTTATATATTTATGAAAAAATATTTTATTTATCAGTAGTTAAACATACAGACATTAATTTTTTCAACCCTTCCTTTATAAAGCGTTGGGCTTCTCGTAGCACTGCATAACGAAAGACTTAAAGGGTATCATGTTGGGGATCTCAATATCCATTTGACTATTTATGCATGACGCGTGTAAAAGTTGTCTCGTTTTCAGAGGCCTGGATTTCATGCTAGCGGAGAGCTCCAAAAATGACAGACGACACGGATTGGAAATAGGCATTTGAATCTATGCGTGACACGCGTAAAAGTTATCTCGGAAACCGTTTTCAGAGGCAGTTTCAAGAGGGGTGATAGACAGCCTGGATTTCATGCAAGCTGACAGTTGTCATTTGGAAATTGAAAAAAATATTTCCCGACGCGAAAAACAGCAATGAAAAGGTTATCTAGTCTAAATGTTAAGTTTCTAATATCTGCGTAGCCTATATTGAATTTCTAATTTCTTCATGACCTAGTTTCTATTGTCTGCATGGTTAAATTACTAATATATACATTCTAATAGCCCGTGTTATATTTCTAATGTCTGTCGTTCATGGCCTCCTCGTTACCAGCAACATTTGTTTTTTTTGCGTAACAAACAGCCTGATCTAGACTGAGGTCGGATTTGTTATAATGGTCACGTCTAATTTTGACATGTGAAAAAGATGTCTCGGAAACCGTTTCCAGGGGCCATTCCAAGAGGTGCAATCGAAAGCTTAAATTTCATGCGAAACGGAGTTGATAGTCTCGATTCGTTTTCGGAAAAATATCTTGGCTGAGAAAGAATTTTGAAACTGCATACGTGAGCTTTGTTATAAGGCCAATTAACCTTTGCCGTGCTCTTCTCAATTTTGACATTTTCCCCTCATTTTTCAATATTTTTTACATTTACATTTAAACATTTACGTTCTTCTATACGATATTTGTAGTTTTACACATTTCGTAAATTTTCGACAGCTTTTGGTTGGGGCCTTAAATTTGTGCGTACAAGATTCGGCACAGTAAACTCTTTGACGTGCTCTTCTTAATTTTAACATTTCTTCGTAATTTTCGATAAATTTTACTATTTACGTGTAAATTTTTACGCTTCTCTATACGATATTTGTCGTTTTTCTCATTTCGTTAATTTTCGACAGTTTCGGTCACTTGTGCAAGAGATTGTCAAGTCAATGACTAGAAATACGGACGATTTAAAACTTCGACTTTTTACAATATTTTTTACATTTTAAACATTTTATTTTAATTTTGGACGGATTAATTTTGAACTTTGATCTTTACAAGACAAGTCTGCTGTTAAACGGTTCGCTGTCTGTAAGCAAGCTGGCATTTTTTCAATTCCAGGCCCTTCTTTTATAAAGTATTGAACCATGTCTCGTAATGACAAATCGAAACGGGTGGCGCTGAAACGTAAGCTGGATGAGGTCGAAAATGAAATGAGTCACAAAAAAGAAATGTACGAGAGACGCCACGATGAGTGTAAAAAGGAGCTGGAAATCGCCCGAAAGGAAAATGCATCTCTTCAGAGAGAAGTTAGAGAGTTGTGGAAGAAATATGACTGTTTGAAAGATGCAGCGATGGACAGGATGGTGGCCCAAATTAGCGATCTGAAAGCGAAAAAATCGAGGCTGGAACTGGAGAATGTCAATCTTCAAGGAAATTTTGAGAAATATATAAAACGTGATCCTAAAGAATCTTCAGCTAAGAAGTAAAATGCTGCGGCTACATTAAAATAAACCAACTAAAAAAGTCACATTGAAATCAACCAACTGTAAAAGTCACATTGAGATCAACCAACCAACCAACTGTAAAAAAAAAAAAAAAAAAAAAAAAAAAAAAAATTTTTTTTTTTTTTTTTTTTTTTCAGTTGGTTGATTGGTTGATAATCTTGTCTATATATAGGATCGCTGACGTGCCACGTCCTCATTCTATCTAGATCTTTGCCAGCAACGGTCATATCTCTCATTCTTAAATCTGTAACATTTTTTACAAACACGATGTCTGAAAGTCTAAAAAATATACACAATTATTATATGGATTTGAGAAGGAAAGCTTATTCTTTCAAGTGTCCCCATTGCAAGGTTGAAATGTTACCAATAAATTTCGAAAAGCATTCTTTAACCCATGGACTGAAAACGAAGACTTCTTGCGCATGGTGTAATGGACACTACGAGTGGAAATATGGCCAAAAGAAGCACAACGCGAGACATTTATTGACATGTTTTCGAAAATTTATAGCCGTTAAGAGAATCGATAGAAGCGTAGGCATGGAGACAGACGTGGAAATGGACGAGCCATATCGAATCCCCGACGAGCTCAGACTCATGGACACCCGTCCGTTGTGCGCTGCAGAATCGTTTTTCGATCATCAGGACATTCGTGGATTCTTAACGGAACGCCTTTTCGAAGACCTTTGGCTATTGGATCATGAATCCGAGGTTGATTATTTCGAAGACGAGAATCTAAACGCGGCCGCCTCCTACGTTCGAAAGTACGTCAGGTCGGAAGATGAATGGTTTCACGTCATGGTTAAGGCTGCAGCATTTGAATCTTTTATAAGAGTTTTGGATAAAGAAGACGGTAGGATCACCACGCTGCCTTTTTCTTGTTGGTGCGACGGCGGTAAGGCCGAGGATCCAATTTTCAGACAGCATCGGCACATGATAGTGGTCGCGCCCATGGGTCTCTTCAAGAAAATCTGGTCGAAAGTCAAACCTTACAAAAGACCTTGCAAAAACTACGCTTCGAAAAAATACGAGTTGATAGAATCTGCTATGCATTTGGTCAACACGCTGGGCTACGTTAGCAAGAGGAGATCGAGGTGTTACTTTACGATAGGTGGCAAGAGACATAAAAAGGCTCCACTGAAAAACAAACATTTTTACATATTTCGGACGCTGCCAAAAGACTTCAGGTTGCCGCTGACATTGCAGTGGGACGGAGGCGTCCAAGGGGTTATGGATCTGGAAATATTTCGAAAGGCCTCGCTGCCTAAATTAGCTTACGGTATACTAGTTGAAGAAAACGGAGTGTATAAACAAAAGATTAAACATTTTCACGCTTTCAGAGGCGGGATGGTGCTGCCTCTCAAAAGAGAGTTCGTTCCGACGGAAAACCAAACGCCTCAGATTCTATATTTGATGGGTGGTAAAAAGCTTTATCTGGATCGAGAAGACGTAGATGGGAACTGGCTGAGGGCTCAGGCTGAGAGAGGCAATTGCTTCTATGAATTGGTCGGGGACGAATTATGGACGCCGCCAAATAAAATCCAGAGTTATTTGAGAGACGCGAGGCCGATCGTGGAGGCGAATTGGAAACTGGAATCCGAGATTAAGATTGTGCAGGGACAAGTTGTCGATTTGCAGAGAGAGATGGCTGACTTAAAAACACAATTTGCAGAAGAGATGGCTTCATTGAAAGCACAATTTGCAGAAGAGACGGCTTCATTGAAAGCACAATTTGCAGAAGAGAGGGCTTCATTGAAAAATGAAAACGTGTCTTGGAAAGAGAAATATCTGTCTCTCAAAGCCGAGAATGATAGAAAAATATCGGATTTGCGAAGAGAAGTGTCGTCTCTGAAAGAAGAGAATGCGTGTATCAAAACGAAATATAAACGATCGGTGATTGAGAACAAAAAATTGCGGGATAAGATAAACGAGCTACAGGACGAAGTCATAATGCAGCTGAAAAATGAGAATGCTGAGCTTAGACGGAGACTGTCCAAATATGAAGACGCATAATTAAAAAATGTGAAATTAGAAAGTGACAATACTTTACAAAAGTCCATCTAAGTCCAGGTCACATGACCAACCAACCAACCTTTGAAAAAAAAAAAAAAAAAAAAAAAAAAAAAAAAAAAAAATTTTTTTTTTTTTTTTTTTTTTTTTTTTTTAAAGCCTATATTTTTTTTGTGTCGCCTATATATAGAATGTCTAACATACCCACATCTCATTTTGTCTCGACTCCTGCCGACAACGGTCATCTAAATATCCGTTTGGAAAAGCCTGGAATGGCTCTATATAAACTTTAGCCTTGCTGGCCTACCGGGTTTATAGAAATCATTGGGGCCATTCCAGCGAAGTTGCCAGCTCTATTTTGAGATACCTACATTGGCTGGATCCATAAAAATTTAAGAGGTTTCGATAAGATTCAAACAGGCTGAGGGTTGTCACGACAAACGGTGCCATTGAATTGAATTGCAGAGGCCATGCTTAGCAGGAACGCATTGAGAATAGCAGCCCATATTGTAAAAATGAAATAAAATATTTTTTATATCTGTATTTAAACATGCAGACATTTCCGCGATACATTTTATTTCTATTTCTTTTAAATTCTAATGTCTAAATTTATAATATTAGCATATTATTTTTTTAATTTATAGAATACTCACGTTTTGTTTCCTCGACAACAAGTTTTGATAGAGGGGTTTTGAAAATATTATCTGGACTCTCTGCATGCAACAATTTTAATTTCTTAAATGAGGCTTGTTTGAAAATGTGACAAGAGGGTGTAAATGCTCGAATATTATCGCTGGCGACTGTCTCTTATACCTGTGTTTATCGCAAAAACGATATGTACAGCTGGATTTGCGGTACTTGAGAGTGTGAGCTACAAATAGATAGGACCGACGTAAAAATGTAGAAATATTATAGGGTTGGGCTTTTATTTAAAATGTATTACCGACAACTTGAAGATTATTTGAAAAAAAAACTATGGCTAAAGTACCCACATCTAATTTTGTCTGCAGTCATCTAGTTATCCGTAAAATATTTTACCGTACAACGGATGAAAACATTTTACAAATAACTAGATGACTGTTGTTGGCTAACGTCGAGTCAAAATGAGATGTGGGTACGTTAGCAATTCTACATATAGGTCACACGAAAAAAACTAATGTTGGAGAAATGAATCCGTAAAGTTATAGACGCTGCTCCGTCCTTGAAGATCTGTTGAAGGTCACACAAAAAAAAAAAAAAAAAAAAAAAAAAAATTTTTTTATTTTTTTTTTTTTTTTTGAGTGGGCGTGGCTTGCCTTCACACTATATAAACATGCTGTCTTAGTCTATTTGTCCATACAAAGACATGTGGTAGCTATACATACTAATATAAACTCCTGTTCGCATACTTTTATTAGAGAAAATTGCATCAATTGTCGTACCGCCTCTCGTCGTATAGTGTTTGGGATTCGTTCGTAGATCTAAGTTCAGGACTTGTAACCCCTCCATAAAGTCTTTTCCGTCTTCTGAATTAAAATCTATATTAAAATCCCCTACCAGCACCGTTTTGAAATCTTCGTCCTCTTGCAGGAGAGCTTCTGCTATAACTTCGCCTTTTTGTTCGTCATTGGCTTGCGGACTTGCATATACCAAGACAAATCTTATATTATTGAGTATGTAACATACTAAAACTTGGACTCTGTCTTGGTTTATACTGAAGGTTTTTCTCGATAAATTTGATAATCCTTGTCGGATATAGGTTATAACGCCGCATTTCTTTCGAGGCTTTCTTGGATCATCATTGCTATGAATTACACCAGCCATTACAAATCCTGGAAATGCAAAGTAATCTGCGGGTAACGTTCCCGTTTCTGCTAGCATAATTATATCACTCTTCATGAAGCATGGATCGGCCAATACGTCTTCGTAATGAGTGGATAATCCTTCAACATTATGGTACATAAACTGAATGCCAGCGAAATCTCCTCTTTCATGAAGAGAAATTAGCGGTCTTAATATAGCTAGTTCTTTTGCCACGGGATCGTTTTCAGATGGTGCCTCAATCGTTACAAATTCGTCCTCTACATACAATCCGTCAGCTTTCGTCGCTTGTGATGACCCGACATAAACTAAACTTAGGCTCATATTTTTGCTAAGATGTACAGCACACTCGTTGCACCTTGCGATTTATGAATGGCCTCAGATACAACGATGGGTCTCTAGCGACACTTAAAGCCAAATTTCTTATTCTATAGATATTTTTCCTCATTCGCTCAACGGGTTCAATCCAGGATTGATGCCATGACGCAGCATATATCTTATGAGCAGCTTATGAATTTAAGAACAGCTTGCGTGCGTCAAAACGAAATATATACGGTTGGTGAAGGGGTATAAAATAAACGAGCTTCAGGACGAAGTGATAACGCAGCCGAGATGAAGAAGGCTTAATGCAGGCCTAGTCTTTGAAAATAATGACTGGATAGGCATTAGCAAAATCATTTAAATACTAATGCCTAAATTAATTTCTTTAATCGGTAACAGGGTTACAACCCAAACTTATCTGCAAATAAATTTTCAGCGCCTAGAATCGACTTGACGAAAACATTTTACTGATGACAGTATCTTGTCATTTGTCAGACAAAAGTTTATAAAAATCTTGTTTTCAAAGCCAATATTGTATAAATAACGCTACCCCCATCCTATTTTAAAGGAAATGGATTTAGACATCAGGAGCTAGTTTATGCATGACCTTACAGTAGAAGGAATAAGTTCCACTCCCACCCACCCTAATAGATATACTATATATATACTATATATATAGACTGCAGCGCCATCTACAATGATTGGATAAAGAAATATAATTTTAGAGGCCAACTGAAAAATATAACTTTAGCGGCCAACTGAGAAATATAACTTTAGCAGCCAACTGAGAAATATAACTTTAGAAATATAACTTTAGAAACCAACTTCATCAACCAACCAACCAACCAACTGTAAAAAAAAAAAAAAAAAAAAAAAAAAAAAAAAAAATTTTTTTTTTTTTTTTTTTTTTTGAGTGGGCGTGGCTTGTGTTCATACTATATAAATAACGGCTGCCGTACTCAAATCATCATTCTGTTTCTGACCAGCTTCTCCTGCCTTGTCCTGTTTACCATTGAAACAACATTTGCTATATATACGCCTATCTTCTAAATTTTATACCATAACGCTTTGACAATGAGCCATCGCATTGAAATCGCTTTCCATTATCTACTTCGAGACTGTGTTCAGTTGGCAAACGATTTGGATACTGAAGATGAGATGTTGGTCGACGACGCGAATTACATGGATTTAAAATTTAGTCTGAGAGAACATAAATTCGGTCTTTCAATTTTGAGAATGCTTGAAGAATATTTTCAGATTCCGCCCCAGCATACTGGTATTACTGTTAAAAGGGTCGGAGACATTATTGTCGAGCTGAAGAAAAAATTAAATGATATTATCGAGTCAAATTCGATATCTCCTAGAGTCAGTAACTTGTTTCGCGATAAAACGTTAACAAATCATAGCTGGCGAGGTCGCGATTGCTATCAGCCTTGGGTAATGGAGTGTTTGATTGTTACCGGACAATTTCTTGGAGAATGTTTTAACAAATTTCCATACAAATGTGATAAGTATTTCAATTTGGCATATGAAGCGTTGATGGATATTTTGATGGATAATAATTTGCTAACTTATATCGCAGTGGATCTGTCTCTTGGGAGGGATCCGTTTGGCAAACCTGGGATTAAAGTAAAATCTATCTTGGACTTAGATGATTGGTGTTTCTTTACATTTCAGTTAAACGAAGAACAGGAGCAAAAATTGTACGAGAAGTGCCCTTAGTTAAAAATTACATTCTTTGAAAAAAAAAAAAAAAAATACTTAAAAAAAATATTACTTTGAAAAAAAAAAAAAAAAAAAAAAAAAAAATTTTTTTTTTTTTTTTTTTTGAGTGGGCGTGGTTTTGTTCAAGGCTATGTTTATAACCTATTTAAAGGGTCCGATATTCTTAACACTCAAACATTTTTACAAAACTCTACATGATGGCTGACAATACAAATTCCATAGATCCAATGATTCACATGTACTATAATGATTTGAAAATCAAAAATTATTGTTTCAAATGCATTTGTTGCGAGTTATATTTTTTTCCAACTGAATACGAAAAACATTCAAAAATTCATGGAATCAATGCGAAAACTTCTTGCGTATGGTGTAATGGAGACTACAATTGGGAATTCGGGAAAAAATCTCATAGCAAAACCGTGAGACATTTATTGACTTGTTTTCGAAAATTTATAGATAATAATGGAATTAGAGATGGGAGTATAGACTTAATGACAGATGTGGAGATAGACGAGCCGTATCCCGAAGAACTCATGAACGCCCGTCCGTTGTGCGCTGAGAACGATACTTTGCAGGGACAAATTATCCAGTTGCAGAGAGAGATGGTTGAATTAAAATCAAATTACGGAGAACAAATTGACGATTCGTTGATAAACAAAAACGCGTCTTGGAAAGAGAAATACCAGACTCTGAAAGCGGAGAGCGATAGAAACATATCGGATTTGCAAAGAGAAGTGTTGTCTCTGAAAGAACAGCTTGTGTGCATCAAAATGAAATATAATGCAACGGTGACTAAGATGCTGGATAAAATAAACGAGCTTCAGGACAAAGTGACAACAGCCGAAAATTAAAAAAAATATTACTTTGAAAAAAAAAAAAAAAAAAAAAAAAATTTTTTTTTTTTTTTTTTTTTTTTTTTTTTTAAGTGGGTGTGTCTCGACTATATATACAATAGCTTTACTCGTTGGCTGTTATAAACTGGTCCAAGTTTATGCGGACATGATAGCTAGAAGACTGTTGCTGACGGACCATGTAAGTATTATTTTCTTTACGTTCACGAAATTGAATAATTTTTTTAATGTCTTCGGTGTCTAGGTTGAGTTTCTAATGTCTACGTGACCAATAGCCTAGGTTGTAGTTCTAATATCTGCAGGACCCGTTTCTAATGGCCGATGTTGTATTTCTAACGTCTACATTCTAAGGGTCTATGTTAAGTTTCTAACAGCCTAAGTAAAATTTCTAATGTCACCTAGTTTGAAGTTATAATGTCTACATGGCTCGTTTCTAATATCTTAAGTTGAATTTCTAATGAATTCTTTTAGTGCCAACATTGGATGCGTACCGATTGTAATTTTCAAGGGATATGGCTTAACTATAAGATAAATATGTATCTTGGTAAAATATACAGACTCGATAGCTAAATTTAAGGAATCTGAATTTAAAAATTTAATTTTTTCGTTTAAATTTTGCCGTGTAAAATTTAAAATTTTTAAAGACTAAGCGTGGCAGTCATTACAATCTGATCTCTAATTTTCAAGGGATATGGCTTAGCTATAAGATAAATATGAATCTTGGTAAAATATACCGACTCGATAGCTAAATTTAAGGGATCTGAATTTAAAAATTTAATTTTTTTGTTTAAAATTTGCATTTTTTATGTAAAATTTAAAATTTTTAAAGATTAAGCTATATGTGGCAGTCATTACAATCTGATCTCTATAAAAAGATTGTCGAGAGACAGGATATTATGCCTCAGGATGCCCGGTTAAAATTACAATCAGATTTCTATAAAAAGATTTTTCGAGAGACAGGATATTATGTAAGCCTTTCCTCAGGATGCCCGGTTAAAATTACAATCAGATCTCTATAAAAAATTGTTCGAGAACTATTGAAAGGACCTCTAACGGCCTAAGCTGAATCTCTAATATCACCGTTTTAAAAGTCTATGTACAATGTCTAATGTCTGCCGTCGTAAGACTTAAACATTATCTAGTCTGAGGTCGTGAAGAAATTGTCAGTGGATTTCATGAGGGCCAGAATCTAAAGATTTCTCTACGCCCGTTGGCAAGAATCATGTAGGATAGGAGCTCTAAAAGGGTTGGCAGATTTAAAGCTGGTAAATTTAAAAAATACTATATGTCTGTTGGCCGATCTTCGATACACTATAGAAATGCGAGAGTCGATGATTGTGAAAGTGTTCAAGAGAGTGTAAATGCTCGAATATTATCGCTGGCGACTGTCTCTTGTACCTGTGTTTATCGCAAAAACAATACACTAGCTGAATTTGTGGTACTTGAGGGTGGGAGCTAAAAATAGATGGGGAAAAATGTAGACATTTTATAGAGGTCTATGCTAGCCGTAGCATTTAACAAGACTACCGATACATATTATTTTTTACCAAATACATGTATCCATTTAAAATTCTTACAATAGCCTTTCATCCATTAAACTGGCCAGTCCTACCAATATCGATACATATTATTTTTTTTCCAAATACGTGTATCCATTAAAAATCTGAATTCTAACCTTTAACAAGACTACCATTAAAAAAATCTTATGCAAGCCCACTGATACGTTAAATCTTTCCAATATTGCCAAATCTTTAAAATTCCTAAAATTAGATCGAGAGGGTCCTTTCGTGCTTGCATGACTATGTTGGCGATACCAATAGGATGGCTAAATTCGATACGGCCGATTAGAATGTTGAGAAAGGATTTGAGAGAGGAATGTTTATATACAGCCAAGCCAGGCTTTTCCAAACGGATTAGATGACTGTTGTTGGCAGATAAAATGAGATGTTAACCATTCTATATATAGGCTACACGAAAAAAACTAATGTTGAATAAATTAAGTTTGCTCCGTCAAGTTATTGATACTGCTCCGTCCTTGAAGATCTGTTCAAGGTCAAACTTTAAAAAAAAAAAAAAAAAAAAAAAAAAAAAATTTTTTTTTTTTTCTGTGACCTTCAACACATTCTTCAAGGACGGAGCAGTATCTATAACTTGACGGATTGTTCAACATTAGTTTTTTCCATGTAACCTATATATAGAATCGCTAACGTACCCACATCTCATTTTGTCTCGACGTCTGCCGACAACAGTCATCTAAATATCCGTTTGGAAAGCCTGGCTTGGCTCTATATAAACATTAGCATTGCTGGCCTACCAGGTCTAAAGAAATCATTGGGTCCATCCAAAATTATTTTCATGACTAGATTATTGGGTCTGGCAAGCCATCTGCATAATCATATAAATTTTCAGCCCCCTATAATCGAGTATGAAATAAAATATTTTTTTTATCTGTATTTAAACATGCAGACATTTCCGCTTCGCGGTTGTGTGTTCGCATGTTTAAATACAGATAAAAAAAATATTTTATTTCTATTTCTTTTTCCATGTAACCTATATATAGAATCGCTAACGTACCCACATCTCATTTTGTCTCGACGTCTGCAGTCATCCGCTTGGAAAAGCCTGGCTTGGCTCTCTAAACATTAGCATTGCTGGCCTACCGGGTCTAAAGAAGTCATTGGGTCCGTCCATCCATGACCAGTATATCTAATCATGTTATCATGAAACTAGTTTATGAAACGACATAGCCATATCATTAGAATAGCTATCCAAAATTAGAATGGCCATCCAAAATTATTTTCGTGACCATTCGATCTCGTCCTGCGAAGTGTTGGATTTGCCAGCTCAGAATACCTATATCAATATTGGCTGGATCCGTAAAAATTTAAAAGAGGCCTCGATAAAATTGAAAGAGGCTGGGAGATAAGCATAGCAGATAAATTGCAGACCAGGTAAACCGAACACGTAGAGAGTAGCAACCCATATTCTAAAAATTTAAACGTAATTATGAAAATAGTATTAACGAGATGCCATTCGTTTGCCAATGAAAAGCGTAGCGGTTTTAATTTATGGGATACTCACGGGTTTATTTTTTCGACAACACGTTTTGATAGAGGTACTTAGACATTGACAATATTAGCTGGTCTCTCTCCAAGCAACAATTTTATTTTCTTAAATACGACTTAATTTTTTCGTTTTTACAGATTACCTTATGAAGGCTTAGTCTTTGAAAATATTGATTGGTGTCGTGGATCTATATAAGCATTAGCAAAATAATTTAAATTCTAATGCGTAAATTAATTTATTTATTTGGAGATTGGTAATTCCAGATTGCTTTTAAAGCCAATATTGTATAAATAACGCTATCCCATCCAATTTTAAAGGAAATGGGTTTAGACATCAGGAGCTAGTTTATGCATGACCTTACAGTAGAAGAAATAAATTCCACTCCCACCCACCCTAATAGATATACTATATATATACTATATATATATAGACTACAGCGCCATCTACAATGATTGGATAAATAAATATAAATTTAGCAACCAACTGAGAAATATAACTTTAGAAACCAATTGAGAAATATAACTTTAGAAACCAACCATCATATCAACCATCATATCAATCAACCAACCAACCAACTGTGAATGAAAAAAAAAAAAAAAAATTTTTTTTTTTTTTTTTTTTTTTTTTAGTTGGTTGGTTGGTTGATTGATATATATTTTGTATAAATAGCGGCTCCGTACTCAAGCTACATTCATTCTGTCTTCTAGCATATTTATTGAAAAAGCTTATTGGAACGTTTCTAGTTTATGTCTGGCAGATTAACAATACGCTATCCTATCCTGTTTCTAATCTATTCAAACTTTTTACGATGATTAAGTATCACGAGCCAAATTTATTCTGGCCTCTGTGGCTTAATGATTCTGTATACATATTTATTATGTCTTCCAAAGTCTCAAATAAGATTTCTACAATACTAGCTTAAAATATTTACTTATGTCTCCCAGAGCCCCATGTTAAATTTCTAACGTCACCACATTGAATTTGTAATGTCTGCATGGTCCGTTTCAAATATCTACCGTTTATGGCCTCCTCTCAAGCAAAATTCTCATGCGATTTTGTATGATCTTGAAACGCGAACGCACATAGCCTTTGAAACGTAAAATAATGTAGTTTATGCTATGTCTGAAATACCTTGAAACGTTAAAAAATTGTCGTTACCCACGATTGTTTTCATCCATGAAAGGTCTTCTTGCGTGTTTGAGACATGAAATATTTCAAGAGAGTGTGAATGCTCGAATAATATCGCTGTCGACTGTCTCTTGTACCTGTGTTTATCGCAATAACTATACACTAGCTAAATTTGCGGTACTTGAGTGTGGGAGCTAAAAATAGATCGGACCGATGTAGAAATTTTATAGGACAGGCTTTTATTTAAAATGTTTTACCGACGACTTGAAGATTATTTGGACTCATGTTGAGTAAATGAATCCGTGAAATTCTAGAAATCATTAGGTCACCAGTATATCTAATCATGTTATCATGAAACTGGTTTATGAAACGACAAGGCCATATTATTAGAATGGATTTGAGAGAGGAATGTTTATATACAGCCAAGCCAGGCTTTTCCAAACGGACTAGATGCCGGTTGTTGGCAGACAAAATGAGATGTGGACATTCTATATATAGGCTACACGAAAAAAACTAATGTTGAATAAATTAAGTTTGCTCCGTGAAGTTATTGATACTGCTCCGTCCTTGAAGATATGTTCAAGGTCAAACTAAAAAAAAAAAAAAAAAAAAAAAAAAAAATTTTTTTTTTTTTTTTTTTTTTCATGTGACCTTCAACGCATCTTCAAGGACGGATCTGTAACTTGACGGATTCATTTATACAACATTTGTTTTTCCATGTAACCTATATATATAATTGCTAACGTACCCACATCTCATTTTGTCTCGACGTCTGCAGACGACAGTCATCTAAATATCCGTTTGGAAAAGCCTGGCTTGGCTCTCTAAACATTAGCATTGCTGGCCTACCGGGTCTAAAGAAATCATTGGGTCCGTCCATCCAAAATCGTGACCGGTATATCTAATCATGTTATCATGAAACTGATTTATGAAACGACATGGCCATATCATTAGAATAGCTATCCAAAATTATTTGCGTGACCATTCGATCTCGTCCTGCGAAGTGTTGGATTTGCCAGCTCAGTATATTTTCAGTATACCTATACCAATATTAGCTGGATCCGTAAAAATTTAAAAAGAGGTCTCGATAAAATTTGAAACAGACTGGGAGATAAACGTAGCAATTGAATTGACCAGGAGAGACCCATATTGTAAAAATTTAAACGTAATTATGAAAATAGTATTAACGAGATAATGATTAAGTTTTGTATAAATAGCGGCTCCGTACTCAAGCTACATTCATTCTGTCTTAGCATGTTTATTCAAAAAAGCTTATTAGATATCTTCTAGTTTATGCCTGACCAGACAATACGTTATTGAGCCCCGTTTCTAATCTATTCCAATTTTCACGATGGCCCTTATCAAATACCACGAAATTACAAGCCAAATTTATTCGGGCATATCTTTAATCGCTACCGGATGGCTCTAATATTGGTATTGGCCGAATGGCTAACATATCAATGTAAAATGGCTAACGTATCCAAATAATCATTGTGTATGACCAGCAACAGTCTGGCTTCATGATAATATTCTATAAACACCCATGACCTGATTTCATGAAAACGTGCAACATCTTGTCCATACAATAGTCTATAAAATCTTGCTTTCAAAGCCAATATTGTATAAATAACGCTATCCAATCCTATTTTAAAGGAAATGGGTTTAGACAGCAGGAGCTGGTTTCTGCATGACCTTACAGTAGAAGAAATAAATTCCACTCCCACCCACCCTAATAGATATACTATATATATACTATATATATAGACTACAGCGCCATCTACAATGAATTTGATTGGATAAAGAAATATAAATTTAGCAACCAAATGAGAAATATAACTTTAGAAACTAACTGAGAAATATAACTTTAGAAACAAACTTAATCAACCAACCAACCTTAAAAAAAAAAAAAAAAAAAAAAAAAAATTTTTTTTTTTTTTTTTTTTTTTTTTTTTTTTTTTTCATGTGACCTTGAACACATCTTCAAGGACGGAGTGGGATCTGTAACTTGACGGATTCATTTATTCAACATTAGTTTTTCCGTGTAACCTATATATAGAATGGCTAACATGCCCACATCTCATTTTGTCTCGACGTCTGCAGACAACAGTCATCTAAATATCCGTTTGGAAAGCCTGGCTTGGCTCTATATAAACATTAGCATTGCTGGCCTACCAGGTCTAAAGAAATCATTGAGTCCATCCAAAATTATTTTCGTGACTAGATTATAGGGTCTGGCAAGCCATCTGCATAATCATATAAATTTTCAGCCCCTATAATCGAGTATGAAATAAAATATTTTTTTTATCTGTATTTAAACATGCAGACATTTCCGCGAAGCGGAAATGTCTGCATGTTTAAATACAGATAAAAAAAATATTTTATTTCATTTCTTTTAAATTCTAATATCTAAATTTACAATATTAGGATATTTTTTAAAAATTTATAGAATACTCACAGGTTGTATTTTGTTTTTTCGACAACGAGATTTGATAGAGGGGTTTAGGCTTTGAAAATATTAACTGGACTCTCTCCAAGCAACAATTTTATTTTCTTAAATGTAACTTAATTTTTTCGTTTTTACAGATTACCTTATGAAGGCTCAGTCTTTGAAAATAATGACTGGATCTATATAAGCATTAGCGAAATCATTTAAATACTAATGTCTAAATTTACAATATTAGAATAAAATCTTGTAAATTGACAGGATATTCATGGGTTGGATTTGGTTTTCTCGACAACTTGAAGATTATTTGGAAAAGAACTAATGTTGAATAAATTAAATTAGCTTCGTCCTTGAAGTTGCGTCAAGATCAAACTAAAAAAAAAAAAAAAAAAAAAAAAAAAAAAAATTTTTTTTTTTTTTTTTTTTTTTTTTAATGTGTCCTTGAGCATATCTTCAAGGACGGACTTGACGACTTCATTTATTCGATATTAGTTTTTTTCGTTTGATCTATATATAGAATGGCTAATGTACCCACATTGTCTCGCCAACAACAGTCTAGTAAAATCTTTTAAATTCTAATGTTTAAATTTACAATATTAGCATAAAGTCTTGTAAATTAAATCTGCTGCGTCTTGCTGTAAAAATATACATTCTGTATGACGATTCAAGTCATAGCTGTGATCTTCTTCTGTGGCTGATCTTTCAGCATTTGATTTTTCCAACGTCGGCACTAATTTTCAAATACGCAGATCCGTTGTAATATTTAAGTCATTAGTTTTATCGTTTTCTGGAATCCATTCTTTGCGTTGTCTTCAAGATTTTGTATAGGATATATATTAAAGAAACCATTAATGTCATATGAATTCTTTGTAAGCGAGAAACCTTAAATATTTTTTATTGTAGATTTCAGCTTCACTAGCCTCTTTTCTACAATATGGGCAACGCTTCGAAAATTTAAACCAAACCATGATGCATTGCATGTGAAAAGTATGGTTGCATGACAATCTGAGACCTTTTCGTTTAAACAGTCTTATGGTTCTCAGACATATGGAACACTCAAGCTTAGATGCGTCGGACTTGGGTGCAGACATCATAGAAACGCTTAAAAGCACAAATGATTCGATAGCGCTGAGCTCTGGACTTTATATACTGATAAACGTTTTCCAGGAAAACATATATATAGCCAGTCAAGGTTCAAGGTCACACACAAAAAAAAAAAAAAAAAAAAAAAAAATTTTTTTTTTTTTTTTTTTTTTTCGTGTGACCTTGAAACTTGACTAGCTATATATAATTATCTATTTGTCTCCACACTCTTATTGTCTCTCAACATTTGTCAGCAACAGTTGTCTAGTCATTATGTCTCGTAATGTGTTTGAGCAATATGATAAAATTGAAACGGGCTGACCTGTATCTGCATTACATTATATATTTAACCTAAATATGGCTGCAATATCTTCGATCCGCTATAGAAATGCCTATGGCTTGGGTTGGCTATACATAATCATTAGCTTTGCTGGCTATTATAAAATTTTTCAAGTTCAGACACACTTTTTTGACAACACGTTTTACAGACTACCATCTGAGGGCTTAATATAAAAAACGATATATATACTAAATATTTTACTTAAAAACAAAATATAGCCTCTCTATAGATGCTCGAAGATTTTTGTATGAATTTAGACCATGCAAATATTGCTTATATTATATTTCTACATACTTTTTTGCTCTCTACATTCTGCCGCGCTTGCTCGTGGCTTTTTGTTACACATATGCCCTTTGTTTGTTCAATGCTCGAGGCTTTTTGTTTTGCTCAACTTTGCCCAACTATTTGTTAGTTTAAAGCTCGAGGCTTTAAACTATTTGTTAGTTTAAAGCTCGAGACTTTTGTTACATATATCCCCCCTTATTTGTTCAACGCTCTATACATTAAGATATGCTTTAAAAATTATGCAGTCAGTGCTCGATTCATTAATTCATGCTTTAACCATTATGCAGTCGCTGCTCGAAGCCTCTTTTGGTCATATACATTTTACGGGAATTCAACACCCTAGTTTTGACCACGAAAATTTAAAACCTGTTCCAGTACTAAAACGGTATCGTATACGATAACATAAATATTTATGTCTTTTTCAAAAATCATTTTTTCTAATTTGAAAGACAAAACGCCTCATATTTTCTAATCGAGTACCATGTAACCTCTGAGACCAACTCTGGCATTATAAAAAATGAGGTATTATGTCGCAAAAATTAGAAAAAGTGACCTTAGGTATCAGAGTATCAAATCTATAAAATAGCGACTCTTGTTGGTAAAATATTAATAACAAAATACATTTCGTATAAAACTGTCTATTTAAAAATGGAAATATCCAAACGATGCAGATATCGACTCATTGTTTCAAATTAACGTCAAATTTATGTAAACTAATATTTTATTTGTAAACTAATTTAACACATCTCAATCCTATATTTGAAGAAACGGTATACCGTTACATTTTTAATGATCCATTTCTTAAGCTTCACATTGTCAATTTCTAAATTTAAAAAACAATTTCAAAAATTTTTTTTCTAAGTTTTACAGATTTTCAAATCAGGGTTTAGACTTTGATATTTTCAATTGGACTTTATTTTGTTACGCGTTTCAGAAAATCTACTGTAAGATATCAGATAGAAAATTTTGACAAATTTGAAAGTACAGACGGAGACATGATAACTTGAAAACTGTTGTTGGCAGGTGTTGAGAGAGAATGATGTGTGGGTATGTTAGCCATCCTATATATATCAAAGCCACACCCACTAAAAAAAAAAAAAAAAAAAAAATTTTTTTTTTTTTTTTTTTTTTTTTTTTTTTTGAGAGTATTTTTTTTTTCAAAGATTTTTTTTACAGTTGGTTATATATAATTATTTATTTGTCCCTTCCTTAATCTGTAGTCTATTTGGTTAATACTATTTTCCTAATTGCTTTTCACGTTTCATTCGTCATGCTACTAAACGAATGGTATCTCGCTAATACTATTTTAATAATTACATTTAAATTTTTACAATTCCATTGCTACAGAGTCGATGCCTATACGATATAAATACGTTTATCGTTTAATATTTGCCATGAAGGTGGATGGCTCTCTTTTGTTTTTATAACTAAATGACATGTTTGCATGCCGTATAAGCATCTGTTAGCCGTCTTTTTGTCACATCCAACCGATTTATAAATTTCTCTAATAGAATGAGGAATGTGAGGCTGCAGAGATAAAAAATTAAAAATTTTATATTGAATAGTTTTATCGGCCGCTTGAATAGCATAAGCGTTTTCCAGCTTACCACATTTTCTTTTGAATGTACCCAATGAGTTGTTCAACATCGCACTAGATTTGAGAGTCGAAAAATCCTCAGCACCAACGCATATGGATAAATCTTTCGACGTTTCCTGATTATCCATGACCTCATCTTTAGAATCTGGACTGCGAGGGGGTTCGATGATCGAATGAGTCCGTTTGCAGTACCCTCGAAGCCAGTCTTGGAGATTCGTATCGCCTTCTTCGCGAACCGTGATTTTGAATGCATCTTTTCGATTGAAGGGTATTACCATTGGATAAGAGGCATTGATTCTTCCTTCATGCCAAAGGTTTTTTATGATAAACAAGTCTTCGAGAGACATTCGATTAGATTTTTGAATGACCGCCATCATCTCTTCGAAATCAAACACGAGTCTGTAACTCTTTGTCAAATGTGAGGCCTGCGGAATCAGACTGGACAAGTCTTTTCTTGCGTGCTGAACTACGAAACTGCGTGGACGTGCGTATTTCAGCATTATGCCCACTTCAAAAGCCCCAAAATATGTTTTGCCGTCTGAAGCTACGGCTGCGAGCAAACAAAGTTTGTTGGCAAACGAGACTTTAAGCCACATGTCTGTGTTGTGAAAATTGGATCTGAGACACGATTTTATAAACTCAGAGAGCGAAGAAATATTATACGTTGAGATCTTGCAGAAGGTCTTCTAAAACGCGTCCAGTTAATATTTACAAAGACTAAGCACTCATATGGTAAACTGTAAAATTTGTTGTAGAAAAAATGACAAAGTCTAGCACATTATATTGGAAGGTCCTAGAATTGAAAAATGTATAACAACCAGCAAAGCTGACGCTTATATATAGCCAAGCCACGCCCAAGTGATCATAAAAAAAAAAAAAAAAATTTTTTTTTTTTTTTTTCGTGTAACCTTGACGCAACTTCAAGGACGTACTTGACGAAGCAAACTTCATTTATTCAACATTAGTTCCTTTCCAAATAATCTTCAAGTTGTCGAAAAGACCAAATCCAACCCGTGAGTATCCTATAAATTTACAAGATTTTATTCTAATGTTGTAAATTTAGACATTAGAATTTAAATGATTTTGCTAATGCTTATATAAATTCACGACACCAGTCACGGTTAATATATTTGACATTACATATTTGTACAAGGCTTGAAAAAAATAAAATTGGTAGAATTAAAAAAAAAGACATTCACTGTCAGTGCTTAGAAAATGCTCCTTTTAATATCCTAACAATTTTCGTTTAAGTGTTGCAATTTTAAATTTTAAGTCTGCAATTTTGTATTTTATGTTGCCTGTCTCTCTTTCAATGTTGGCAATATCTAATTTTAAGTTGACACTTTCTAATTTTAAGTCTTCAATATCTGTTTTCAAGATGATATTTTCTTCCCTCAAGCTGATAATTTCCTTTTCTGAGGTGTTTTTATTCCCTTTCAAATCATTTATTTCGCCATGTATATTAGAAAGAAATTCATAAAAACATCTATGTTCACTTTGGACACGTACCAGCTTTTCTTTTAATTCTACGTTTTCTTTTTCGACAGATTCCACCTTTAGTTTCAACTTTTGCATTGCGCTTTCGTTACGTGCTTGAAAAATGCTAAAACTAGAATTTTTTACATTTTCGTTGTCAGCCATCTTTAATATGACAAGGTGTGGCAATGTCGGCTGACCGAAACAAGTTACGACAATATGTCGCTTACACGGGTTTATATATAGTCAAGTTTCAAGGTCACACGAAAAAAAAAAAAAAAAAAATTTTTTTTTTTTTTTTTTTTTTTTTTTTTTTTTTTTTTTTGTGTGTGACCTTGAACCTTGACTGGCTATATATATGTTTTCCTGGAAAACGTTTATCAGTATATAAAGTCCAGAGCTCAGCGCTATCGAATCATTTGTGCTTTTAAGCGTTTCTATGATGTCTGCACCCAAGTCCGACGCATCTAAGCTTGAGTGTTCCATATGTCTGAGAACCATAAGACTGTTTAAACGAAAAGGTCTCAGATTGTCATGCAACCATACTTTTCACATGCAATGCATCATGGTTTGGTTTAAATTTTCGAAGCGTTGCCCATATTGTAGAAAAGAGGCTAGTGAAGCTGAAATCTACAATAAAAAATATTTAAGGTTTCTCGCTTACAAAGAATTCATATGGCATTAATGGTTTCTTTAATATATATCCTATACAAAATCTTGAAGACAACGCAAAGAATGGATTCCAGAAAACGATAAAACTAATGACTTAAATATTACAACGGATCTGCGTATTTGAAAATTAGTGCCGACGTTGGAAAAATCAAATGCTGAAAGATCAGCCACAGAAGAAGATCACAGCTATGACTTGAATCGTCATACAGAATGTATATTTTTACAGCAAGACGCAGCAGATTTAATTTACAAGACTTTATGCTAATATTGTAAATTTAGACATTAGAATTTAAAAGATTTTACTAGACTGTTGTTGGCGAGACAATGTGGGTACATTAGCCATTCTATATATAGATCAAACGAAAAAAACTAATATCGAATAAATGAAGTCGTTAAGTCCGTCCTTGAAGATATGCTCAAGGACACATAAAAAAAAAAAAAAAAAAAAAAAAAAAAAAAAAAAAAAAAAAAAAATTTTTTTTTTTTTTTTTTTTAGTTTGACCTTCAACACATCTTCAAGGACGGAGCAGTATCAATAACTTGACGGAGCAAACTTAATTTATTCAACATTAGTTTTTTCGTGTAGCCTATATATAGAATGGCTAACATCTCATTTTGTCTGCCAACAACAGTCATCTAATCCGTTTGGAAAAGCCTGGCTTGGCTGTATATAAACATTCCTCTCTCAAATCCATTCTAATAATATGGCCTTGTCGTTTCATAAACCAGTTTCATGATAACATGATTAGATATACTGGTGACCTAATGATTTCTAGAATTTGACGGATTCATTTACTCAACATGAGTCCAAATAATCTTCAAGTCGTCGGTAAAACATTTTAAATAAAAGCCTGTCCTATAAAATTTCTACATCGGTCCTATCTATTTTTAGCTCCCACACTCAAGTACCGCAAATTTAGCTAGTGTATAGTTATTGCGATAAACACAGGTACAAGAGACAGTCGACAGCGATATTATTCGAGCATTCACACTCTCTTGAAATATTTCATGTCTCAAACACGCAAGAAGACCTTTCATGGATGAAAACAATCATGGGTAACGACAATTTTTTAACGTTTCAAGGTATTTCAGACATAGCATAAACTACATTATTTTACGTTTCAAAGGCTATGTGCGTTCGCGTTTCAAGATCATACAAAATCGCATGAGAATTTTGCTTGAGAGGAGGCCATAAACGATAGATATTTGAAACGGGCCATGCAGACATTACAAATTCAATGTGGTGACGTTAGAAATTTAACATGGGGCTCTGGGAGACATAAGTAAATATTTTAAGCTTGTATTGTAGAAATCTTATTTGAGACTTTGGAAGACATAATAAATTTGTATACAGAATCATTAAGCCACAGAGGCCAGAATAAATTTGGCTCGTGATATTTAATCATCGTAAAAAGTTTGAATAGATTAGAAACAGGATAGGATAGCGTATTGTTAATCTGCCAGACATAAACTAGAAACGTTCCAATAAGCTTTTTCAATAAATATGCTAGAAGACAGAATGAATGTAGCTTGAGTACGGAGCCGCTATTTATACAAAATATATATCAATCAACCAACCAACCAACTAAAAAAAAAAAAAAAAAAAAAAAAAAAAAAATTTTTTTTTTTTTTTCATTCACAGTTGGTTGGTTGGTTGATTGATATGATGGTTGATATGATGGTTGGTTTCTAAAGTTATATTTCTCAATTGGTTTCTAAAGTTATATTTCTCAGTTGGTTGCTAAATTTATATTTATTTATCCAATCATTGTAGATAGCGCTGTAGTCTATATATATATAGTATATATATAGTATATCTATTAGGGTGGGTGGGAGTGGAATTTATTTCTTCTACTGTAAGGTCATGCATAAACTAGCTCCTGATGTCTAAACCCATTTCCTTTAAAATTGGATGGGATAGCGTTATTTATACAATATTGGCTTTAAAAGCAATCTGGAATTACCAATCTCCAAATAAATAAATTAATTTACGCATTAGAATTTAAATTATTTTGCTAATGCTTATATAGATCCACGACACCAATCAATATTTTCAAAGACTAAGCCTTCATAAGGTAATCTGTAAAAACGAAAAAATTAAGTCGTATTTAAGAAAATAAAATTGTTGCTTGGAGAGAGACCAGCTAATATTGTCAATGTCTAAGTACCTCTATCAAAACGTGTTGTCGAAAAAATAAACCCGTGAGTATCCCATAAATTAAAACCGCTACGCTTTTCATTGGCAAACGAATGGCATCTCGTTAATACTATTTTCATAATTACGTTTAAATTTTTAGAATATGGGTTGCTACTCTCTACGTGTTCGGTTTACCTGGTCTGCAATTTATCTGCTATGCTTATCTCCCAGCCTCTTTCAATTTTATCGAGGCCTCTTTTAAATTTTTACGGATCCAGCCAATATTGATATAGGTATTCTGAGCTGGCAAATCCAACACTTCGCAGGACGAGATCGAATGGTCACGAAAATAATTTTGGATGGCCATTCTAATTTTGGATAGCTATTCTAATGATATGGCTATGTCGTTTCATAAACTAGTTTCATGATAACATGATTAGATATACTGGTCATGGATGGACGGACCCAATGACTTCTTTAGACCCGGTAGGCCAGCAATGCTAATGTTTAGAGAGCCAAGCCAGGCTTTTCCAAGCGGATGACTGCAGACGTCGAGACAAAATGAGATGTGGGTACGTTAGCGATTCTATATATAGGTTACATGGAAAAAGAAATAGAAATAAAATATTTTTTTTATCTGTATTTAAACATGCAGACATTTCCGCGAAGCGGAAATGTCTGCATGTTTAAATACAGATAAAAAAAATATTTTATTTCATACTCGATTATAGGGGGCTGAAAATTTATATGATTATGCAGATGGCTTGCCAGACCCAATAATCTAGTCATGAAAATAATTTTGGATGGACCCAATGATTTCTTTAGACCTGGTAGGCCAGCAATGCTAATGTTTATATAGAGCCAAGCCAGGCTTTCCAAACGGATATTTAGATGACTGTTGTCGGCAGACGTCGAGACAAAATGAGATGTGGGTACGTTAGCGATTCTATATATAGGTTACATGGAAAAAACTAATGTTGAACAATCCGTCAAGTTATAGATACTGCTCCGTCCTTGAAGAATGTGTTGAAGGTCACAGAAAAAAAAAAATTTTTTTTTTTTTTTTTTTTTTTTTTTTTTTTTTAAAGTTTGACCTTGAACAGATCTTCAAGGACGGAGCAGTATCAATAACTTGACGGAGCAAACTTAATTTATTCAACATTAGTTTTTTTCGTGTAGCCTATATATAGAATGGTTAACATCTCATTTTATCTGCCAACAACAGTCATCTAATCCGTTTGGAAAAGCCTGGCTTGGCTGTATATAAACATTCCTCTCTCAAATCCTTTCTCAACATTCTAATCGGCCGTATCGAATTTAGCCATCCTATTGGTATCGCCAACATAGTCATGCAAGCACGAAAGGACCCTCTTGATCTAATTTTAGGAATTTTAAAGATTTGGCAATATTGGAAAGATTTAACGTATCAGTGGGCTTGCATAAGATTTTTTTAATGGTAGTCTTGTTAAAGGTTAGAATTCAGATTTTTAATGGATACACGTATTTGGAAAAAAAATAATATGTATCGATATTGGTAGGACTGGCCAGTTTAATGGATGAAAGGCTATTGTAAGAATTTTAAATGGATACATGTATTTGGTAAAAAATAATATGTATCGGTAGTCTTGTTAAATGCTACGGCTAGCATAGACCTCTATAAAATGTCTACATTTTTCCCCATCTATTTTTAGCTCCCACCCTCAAGTACCACAAATTCAGCTAGTGTATTGTTTTTGCGATAAACACAGGTACAAGAGACAGTCGCCAGCGATAATATTCGAGCATTTACACTCTCTTGAACACTTTCACAATCATCGACTCTCGCATTTCTATAGTGTATCGAAGATCGGCCAACAGACATATAGTATTTTTTAAATTTACCAGCTTTAAATCTGCCAACCCTTTTAGAGCTCCTATCCTACATGATTCTTGCCAACGGGCGTAGAGAAATCTTTAGATTCTGGCCCTCATGAAATCCACTGACAATTTCTTCACGACCTCAGACTAGATAATGTTTAAGTCTTACGACGGCAGACATTAGACATTGTACATAGACTTTTAAAACGGTGATATTAGAGATTCAGCTTAGGCCGTTAGAGGTCCTTTCAATAGTTCTCGAACAATTTTTTATAGAGATCTGATTGTAATTTTAACCGGGCATCCTGAGGAAAGGCTTACATAATATCCTGTCTCTCGAAAAATCTTTTTATAGAAATCTGATTGTAATTTTAACCGGGCATCCTGAGGCATAATATCCTGTCTCTCGACAATCTTTTTATAGAGATCAGATTGTAATGACTGCCACATATAGCTTAATCTTTAAAAATTTTAAATTTTACATAAAAAATGCAAATTTTAAACAAAAAAATTAAATTTTTAAATTCAGATCCCTTAAATTTAGCTATCGAGTCGGTATATTTTACCAAGATTCATATTTATCTTATAGCTAAGCCATATCCCTTGAAAATTAGAGATCAGATTGTAATGACTGCCACGCTTAGTCTTTAAAAATTTTAAATTTTACACGGCAAAATTTAAACGAAAAAATTAAATTTTTAAATTCAGATTCCTTAAATTTAGCTATCGAGTCTGTATATTTTACCAAGATACATATTTATCTTATAGTTAAGCCATATCCCTTGAAAATTACAATCGGTACGCATCCAATGTTGGCACTAAAAGAATTCATTAGAAATTCAACTTAAGATATTAGAAACGAGCCATGTAGACATTATAACTTCAAACTAGGTGACATTAGAAATTTTACTTAGGCTGTTAGAAACTTAACATAGACCCTTAGAATGTAGACGTTAGAAATACAACATCGGCCATTAGAAACGGGTCCTGCAGATATTAGAACTACAACCTAGGCTATTGGTCACGTAGACATTAGAAACTCAACCTAGACACCGAAGACATTAAAAAAATTATTCAATTTCGTGAACGTAAAGAAAATAATACTTACATGGTCCGTCAGCAACAGTCTTCTAGCTATCATGTCCGCATAAACTTGGACCAGTTTATAACAGCCAACGAGTAAAGCTATTGTATATATAGTCGAGACACACCCACTTAAAAAAAAAAAAAAAAAAAAAAAAAAAAAAAAAAAAAAAATTTTTTTTTTTTTTTTTTTTTTTTTTTTTTTTTCAAAGTAATATTTTTTTTAATTTTCGGCTGTTGTCACTTTGTCCTGAAGCTCGTTTATTTTATCCAGCATCTTAGTCACCGTTGCATTATATTTCATTTTGATGCACACAAGCTGTTCTTTCAGAGACAACACTTCTCTTTGCAAATCCGATATGTTTCTATCGCTCTCCGCTTTCAGAGTCTGGTATTTCTCTTTCCAAGACGCGTTTTTGTTTATCAACGAATCGTCAATTTGTTCTCCGTAATTTGATTTTAATTCAACCATCTCTCTCTGCAACTGGATAATTTGTCCCTGCAAAGTATCGTTCTCAGCGCACAACGGACGGGCGTTCATGAGTTCTTCGGGATACGGCTCGTCTATCTCCACATCTGTCATTAAGTCTATACTCCCATCTCTAATTCCATTATTATCTATAAATTTTCGAAAACAAGTCAATAAATGTCTCACGGTTTTGCTATGAGATTTTTTCCCGAATTCCCAATTGTAGTCTCCATTACACCATACGCAAGAAGTTTTCGCATTGATTCCATGAATTTTTGAATGTTTTTCGTATTCAGTTGGAAAAAAATATAACTCGCAACAAATGCATTTGAAACAATAATTTTTGATTTTCAAATCATTATAGTACATGTGAATCATTGGATCTATGGAATTTGTATTGTCAGCCATCATGTAGAGTTTTGTAAAAATGTTTGAGTGTTAAGAATATCGGACCCTTTAAATAGGTTATAAACATAGCCTTGAACAAAACCACGCCCACTCAAAAAAAAAAAAAAATTTTTTTTTTTTTTTTTTTTTTTTTTTTTTTTTTTTCAAAGTAATATTTTTTTTTTTTTTTTTTTTTTTTCAAAGAATGTAATTTTTAACTAAGGGCACTTCTCGTACAATTTTTGCTCCTGTTCTTCGTTTAACTGAAATGTAAAGAAACACCAATCATCTAAGTCCAAGATAGATTTTACTTTAATCCCAGGTTTGCCAAACGGATCCCTCCCAAGAGACAGATCCACTGCGATATAAGTTAGCAAATTATTATCCATCAAAATATCCATCAACGCTTCATATGCCAAATTGAAATACTTATCACATTTGTATGGAAATTTGTTAAAACATTCTCCAAGAAATTGTCCGGTAACAATCAAACACTCCATTACCCAAGGCTGATAGCAATCGCGACCTCGCCAGCTATGATTTGTTAACGTTTTATCGCGAAACAAGTTACTGACTCTAGGAGATATCGAATTTGACTCGATAATATCATTTAATTTTTTCTTCAGCTCGACAATAATGTCTCCGACCCTTTTAACAGTAATACCAGTATGCTGGGGCGGAATCTGAAAATATTCTTCAAGCATTCTCAAAATTGAAAGACCGAATTTATGTTCTCTCAGACTAAATTTTAAATCCATGTAATTCGCGTCGTCGACCAACATCTCATCTTCAGTATCCAAATCGTTTGCCAACTGAACACAGTCTCGAAGTAGATAATGGAAAGCGATTTCAATGCGATGGCTCATTGTCAAAGCGTTATGGTATAAAATTTAGAAGATAGGCGTATATATAGCAAATGTTGTTTCAATGGTAAACAGGACAAGGCAGGAGAAGCTGGTCAGAAACAGAATGATGATTTGAGTACGGCAGCCGTTATTTATATAGTATGAACACAAGCCACGCCCACTCAAAAAAAAAAAAAAAAAAAAAAAAAAAAATTTTTTTTTTTTTTTTTTTTTTTTTACAGTTGGTTGGTTGGTTGGTTGATGAAGTTGGTTTCTAAAGTTATATTTCTAAAGTTATATTTCTCAGTTGGCTGCTAAAGTTATATTTCTCAGTTGGCCGCTAAAGTTATATTTTTCAGTTGGCCTCTAAAATTATATTTCTTTATCCAATCATTGTAGATGGCGCTGCAGTCTATATATATAGTATATATATAGTATATCTATTAGGGTGGGTGGGAGTGGAACTTATTCCTTCTACTGTAAGGTCATGCATAAACTAGCTCCTGATGTCTAAATCCATTTCCTTTAAAATAGGATGGGGGTAGCGTTATTTATACAATATTGGCTTTGAAAACAAGATTTTTATAAACTTTTGTCTGACAAATGACAAGATACTGTCATCCGTAAAATGTTTTCGTCAAGTCGATTCTAGGCGCTGAAAATTTATTTGCAGATAAGTTTGGGTTGTAACCCTGTTACCGATTAAAGAAATTAATTTAGGCATTAGTATTTAAATGATTTTGCTAATGCCTATCCAGTCATTATTTTCAAAGACTAGGCCTGCATTAAGCCTTCTTCATCTCGGCTGCGTTATCACTTCGTCCTGAAGCTCGTTTATTTTATACCCCTTCACCAACCGTATATATTTCGTTTTGACGCACGCAAGCTGTTCTTAAATTCATAAGCTGCTCATAAGATATATGCTGCGTCATGGCATCAATCCTGGATTGAACCCGTTGAGCGAATGAGGAAAAATATCTATAGAATAAGAAATTTGGCTTTAAGTGTCGCTAGAGACCCATCGTTGTATCTGAGGCCATTCATAAATCGCAAGGTGCAACGAGTGTGCTGTACATCTTAGCAAAAATATGAGCCTAAGTTTAGTTTATGTCGGGTCATCACAAGCGACGAAAGCTGACGGATTGTATGTAGAGGACGAATTTGTAACGATTGAGGCACCATCTGAAAACGATCCCGTGGCAAAAGAACTAGCTATATTAAGACCGCTAATTTCTCTTCATGAAAGAGGAGATTTCGCTGGCATTCAGTTTATGTACCATAATGTTGAAGGATTATCCACTCATTACGAAGACGTATTGGCCGATCCATGCTTCATGAAGAGTGATATAATTATGCTAGCAGAAACGGGAACGTTACCCGCAGATTACTTTGCATTTCCAGGATTTGTAATGGCTGGTGTAATTCATAGCAATGATGATCCAAGAAAGCCTCGAAAGAAATGCGGCGTTATAACCTATATCCGACAAGGATTATCAAATTTATCGAGAAAAACCTTCAGTATAAACCAAGACAGAGTCCAAGTTTTAGTATGTTACATACTCAATAATATAAGATTTGTCTTGGTATATGCAAGTCCGCAAGCCAATGACGAACAAAAAGGCGAAGTTATAGCAGAAGCTCTCCTGCAAGAGGACGAAGATTTCAAAACGGTGCTGGTAGGGGATTTTAATATAGATTTTAATTCAGAAGACGGAAAAGACTTTATGGAGGGGTTACAAGTCCTGAACTTAGATCTACGAACGAATCCCAAACACTATACGACGAGAGGCGGTACGACAATTGATGCAATTTTCTCTAATAAAAGTATGCGAACAGGAGTTTATATTAGTATGTATAGCTACCACATGTCTTTGTATGGACAAATAGACTAAGACAGCATGTTTATATAGTGTGAAGGCAAGCCACGCCCACTCAAAAAAAAAAAAAAAAAAAAAAAAAAAAAATTTTTTTTTTTTTTTTTTTTTTTTTTTTTTGTGTGACCTTCAACAGATCTTCAAGGACGGAGCAGCGTCTATAACTTTACGGATTCATTTCTCCAACATTAGTTTTTTTCGTGTGACCTATATGTAGAATTGCTAACGTACCCACATCTCATTTTGACTCGACGTTAGCCAACAACAGTCATCTAGTTATTTGTAAAATGTTTTCATCCGTTGTACGGTAAAATATTTTACGGATAACTAGATGACTGCAGACAAAATTAGATGTGGGTACTTTAGCCATAGTTTTTTTTTTCAAATAATCTTCAAGTTGTCGGTAATACATTTTAAATAAAAGCCCAACCCTATAATATTTCTACATTTTTACGTCGGTCCTATCTATTTGTAGCTCACACTCTCAAGTACCGCAAATCCAGCTGTACATATCGTTTTTGCGATAAACACAGGTATAAGAGACAGTCGCCAGCGATAATATTCGAGCATTTACACCCTCTTGTCACATTTTCAAACAAGCCTCATTTAAGAAATTAAAATTGTTGCATGCAGAGAGTCCAGATAATATTTTCAAAACCCCTCTATCAAAACTTGTTGTCGAGGAAACAAAACGTGAGTATTCTATAAATTAAAAAAATAATATGCTAATATTATAAATTTAGACATTAGAATTTAAAAGAAATAGAAATAAAATGTATCGCGGAAATGTCTGCATGTTTAAATACAGATATAAAAAATATTTTATTTCATTTTTACAATATGGGCTGCTATTCTCAATGCGTTCCTGCTAAGCATGGCCTCTGCAATTCAATTCAATGGCACCGTTTGTCGTGACAACCCTCAGCCTGTTTGAATCTTATCGAAACCTCTTAAATTTTTATGGATCCAGCCAATGTAGGTATCTCAAAATAGAGCTGGCAACTTCGCTGGAATGGCCCCAATGATTTCTATAAACCCGGTAGGCCAGCAAGGCTAAAGTTTATATAGAGCCATTCCAGGCTTTTCCAAACGGATATTTAGATGACCGTTGTCGGCAGGAGTCGAGACAAAATGAGATGTGGGTATGTTAGACATTCTATATATAGGCGACACAAAAAAAATATAGGCTTTAAAAAAAAAAAAAAAAAAAAAAAATTTTTTTTTTTTTTTTTTTTTTTTTTTTTTTTCAAAGGTTGGTTGGTTGGTCATGTGACCTGGACTTAGATGGACTTTTGTAAAGTATTGTCACTTTCTAATTTCACATTTTTTAATTATGCGTCTTCATATTTGGACAGTCTCCGTCTAAGCTCAGCATTCTCATTTTTCAGCTGCATTATGACTTCGTCCTGTAGCTCGTTTATCTTATCCCGCAATTTTTTGTTCTCAATCACCGATCGTTTATATTTCGTTTTGATACACGCATTCTCTTCTTTCAGAGACGACACTTCTCTTCGCAAATCCGATATTTTTCTATCATTCTCGGCTTTGAGAGACAGATATTTCTCTTTCCAAGACACGTTTTCATTTTTCAATGAAGCCCTCTCTTCTGCAAATTGTGCTTTCAATGAAGCCGTCTCTTCTGCAAATTGTGCTTTCAATGAAGCCATCTCTTCTGCAAATTGTGTTTTTAAGTCAGCCATCTCTCTCTGCAAATCGACAACTTGTCCCTGCACAATCTTAATCTCGGATTCCAGTTTCCAATTCGCCTCCACGATCGGCCTCGCGTCTCTCAAATAACTCTGGATTTTATTTGGCGGCGTCCATAATTCGTCCCCGACCAATTCATAGAAGCAATTGCCTCTCTCAGCCTGAGCCCTCAGCCAGTTCCCATCTACGTCTTCTCGATCCAGATAAAGCTTTTTACCACCCATCAAATATAGAATCTGAGGCGTTTGGTTTTCCGTCGGAACGAACTCTCTTTTGAGAGGCAGCACCATCCCGCCTCTGAAAGCGTGAAAATGTTTAATCTTTTGTTTATACACTCCGTTTTCTCCAACTAGTATACCGTAAGCTAATTTAGGCAGCGAGGCCTTTCGAAATATTTCCAGATCCATAACCCCTTGGACGCCTCCGTCCCACTGCAATGTCAGCGGCAACCTGAAGTCTTTTGGCAGCGTCCGAAATATGTAAAAATGTTTGTTTTTCAGTGGAGCCTTTTTATGTCTCTTGCCACCTATCGTAAAGTAACACCTCGATCTCCTCTTGCTAACGTAGCCCAGCGTGTTGACCAAATGCATAGCAGATTCTATCAACTCGTATTTTTTCGAAGCGTAGTTTTTGCAAGGTCTTTTGTAAGGTTTGACTTTCGACCAGATTTTCTTGAAGAGACCCATGGGCGCGACCACTATCATGTGCCGATGCTGTCTGAAAATTGGATCCTCGGCCTTACCGCCGTCGCACCAACAAGAAAAAGGCAGCGTGGTGATCCTACCGTCTTCTTTATCCAAAACTCTTATAAAAGATTCAAATGCTGCAGCCTTAACCATGACGTGAAACCATTCATCTTCCGACCTGACGTACTTTCGAACGTAGGAGGCGGCCGCGTTTAGATTCTCGTCTTCGAAATAATCAACCTCGGATTCATGATCCAATAGCCAAAGGTCTTCGAAAAGGCGTTCCGTTAAGAATCCACGAATGTCCTGATGATCGAAAAACGATTCTGCAGCGCACAACGGACGGGTGTCCATGAGTCTGAGCTCGTCGGGGATTCGATATGGCTCGTCCATTTCCACGTCTGTCTCCATGCCTACGCTTCTATCGATTCTCTTAACGGCTATAAATTTTCGAAAACATGTCAATAAATGTCTCGCGTTGTGCTTCTTTTGGCCATATTTCCACTCGTAGTGTCCATTACACCATGCGCAAGAAGTCTTCGCTTTCAGTCCATGGGTTAAAGAATGCTTTTCGAAATTTATTGGTAACATTTCAACCTTGCAATGGGGACACTTGAAAGAATAAGCTTTCCTTCTCAAATCCATATAATAATTGTGTATATTTTTTAGACTTTCAGACATCGTGTTTGTAAAAAATGTTACAGATTTAAGAATGAGAGATATGACCGTTGCTGGCAAAGATCTAGATAGAATGAGGACGTGGCACGTCAGCGATCCTATATATAGACAAGATTATCAACCAATCAACCAACTGAAAAAAAAAAAAAAAAAATTTTTTTTTTTTTTTTTTTTTTTACAGTTGGTTGGTTGGTTGATCTCAATGTGACTTTTACAGTTGGTTGATTTCAATGTGACTTTTTTAGTTGGTTTATTTTAATGTAGCCGCAGCATTTTACTTCTTAGCTGAAGATTCTTTAGGATCACGTTTTATATATTTCTCAAAATTTCCTTGAAGATTGACATTCTCCAGTTCCAGCCTCGATTTTTTCGCTTTCAGATCGCTAATTTGGGCCACCATCCTGTCCATCGCTGCATCTTTCAAACAGTCATATTTCTTCCACAACTCTCTAACTTCTCTCTGAAGAGATGCATTTTCCTTTCGGGCGATTTCCAGCTCCTTTTTACACTCATCGTGGCGTCTCTCGTACATTTCTTTTTTGTGACTCATTTCATTTTCGACCTCATCCAGCTTACGTTTCAGCGCCACCCGTTTCGATTTGTCATTACGAGACATGGTTCAATACTTTATAAAAGAAGGGCCTGGAATTGAAAAAATGCCAGCTTGCTTACAGACAGCGAACCGTTTAACAGCAGACTTGTCTTGTAAAGATCAAAGTTCAAAATTAATCCGTCCAAAATTAAAATAAAATGTTTAAAATGTAAAAAATATTGTAAAAAGTCGAAGTTTTAAATCGTCCGTATTTCTAGTCATTGACTTGACAATCTCTTGCACAAGTGACCGAAACTGTCGAAAATTAACGAAATGAGAAAAACGACAAATATCGTATAGAGAAGCGTAAAAATTTACACGTAAATAGTAAAATTTATCGAAAATTACGAAGAAATGTTAAAATTAAGAAGAGCACGTCAAAGAGTTTACTGTGCCGAATCTTGTACGCACAAATTTAAGGCCCCAACCAAAAGCTGTCGAAAATTTACGAAATGTGTAAAACTACAAATATCGTATAGAAGAACGTAAATGTTTAAATGTAAATGTAAAAAATATTGAAAAATGAGGGGAAAATGTCAAAATTGAGAAGAGCACGGCAAAGGTTAATTGGCCTTATAACAAAGCTCACGTATGCAGTTTCAAAATTCTTTCTCAGCCAAGATATTTTTCCGAAAACGAATCGAGACTATCAACTCCGTTTCGCATGAAATTTAAGCTTTCGATTGCACCTCTTGGAATGGCCCCTGGAAACGGTTTCCGAGACATCTTTTTCACATGTCAAAATTAGACGTGACCATTATAACAAATCCGACCTCAGTCTAGATCAGGCTGTTTGTTACGCAAAAAAAACAAATGTTGCTGGTAACGAGGAGGCCATGAACGACAGACATTAGAAATATAACACGGGCTATTAGAATGTATATATTAGTAATTTAACCATGCAGACAATAGAAACTAGGTCATGAAGAAATTAGAAATTCAATATAGGCTACGCAGATATTAGAAACTTAACATTTAGACTAGATAACCTTTTCATTGCTGTTTTTCGCGTCGGGAAATATTTTTTTCAATTTCCAAATGACAACTGTCAGCTTGCATGAAATCCAGGCTGTCTATCACCCCTCTTGAAACTGCCTCTGAAAACGGTTTCCGAGATAACTTTTACGCGTGTCACGCATAGATTCAAATGCCTATTTCCAATCCGTGTCGTCTGTCATTTTTGGAGCTCTCCGCTAGCATGAAATCCAGGCCTCTGAAAACGAGACAACTTTTACACGCGTCATGCATAAATAGTCAAATGGATATTGAGATCCCCAACATGATACCCTTTAAGTCTTTCGTTATGCAGTGCTACGAGAAGCCCAACGCTTTATAAAGGAAGGGTTGAAAAAATTAATGTCTGTATGTTTAACTACTGATAAATAAAATATTTTTTCATAAATATATAAATTTTTAGTTATCGTACCTATGATCGAGTCTACAATATAGTTGGCTGATAAGCTAAGCTTTATTTTTTAAGAGTATTATAGCAATTTTATCTATTCAAATAACCTAGTATAATCGTTATACATTTGTGTATGCTCAAATATGAAAACAAATATTTAAATACGCCGTTTATTACCTATAATGGATGCCTTTATCTGAACGTTAAGCGGGTTCTTCCGATATTTCACGAAAAAAATATTTATTGGTAGGAATGAAACTCGTCATAATTTAATAGACTGGCTTATCCCTTGAAAATTTAAATTTTTTCTCTTGGCCAAAACTAACGTACGCTATGGGCGAACCAATAGGTTATGAAACCGTTGTTGTCATAGCGGGACAGGATTCGTTAAGATTGGTACAGCATTCATTTAGAAACGGCCGTTGCCTAACCTTATTCATTTTAAAAACAATTATTAAGCCAAATGTGTAGCAATTTAATTTCAGACTGTAGAAGACATGAGATTGGAACGAGTCACGGAAACAGGACAAGATAGCCTATCGATCCGGCAGGATCTAATGTTAGATGGATGAGCGTCTTAGTGGGACAGATTGATGAGAGAAGAGTTGAGTACGGCTATTTATACAGAATGAATCCAAGCCACGCCCACTGAAAAAAAAAAAAAAAAATTTTTTTTTTTTTTTATGTGTCCTTGAATGTGACCTTGACGGAGCAATGTATAAGATATGGCGGAGCTATTTATACAATATTAGTTTTGTGTCAAGTATATTAGTTTTATACGTTACGTTATTTTTTACGTTTCGTTATTTTTTACGTTACGTTATTTTTAATATGTTATTTTTATACGTTACGTTATTTTTACGTTACGTTATTTTTTACGTTACGTTATTTTTAATATGTTATTTTTATACGTTACGTTATTTTTACGTTACGTTATTTTTAATATGTTATTTTTATACGTTACGTTATTTTTACGTTACGTTATTTTTTACGTTACGTTATTTCATCTATATATTATTTTTTACGTTACGTTATTTATATATTATTTTCGTCACTTAACATTTAGCTGACTTCTTGTACAATATTCTCTCCTGTGTTTTGTCCAATTGAAATGTCCACATACTCCAATCTTTGTCCAAAACTGATTTAACCTTAATACCAGGTTTACCAAACGAATCCCTATTATTAAACAGATCGGCTCTGATACAACTTAACAAGCCACTCTTTTCCATAATATCTATTAAGGCAACGGATGCCAGATCGAATACCCCGTTGTTGTATCGAAATTTGGCAAAACATTCTCCGAGAAAGCATCCAGTAACGATCAAACACTCCAGCACCCAAGGTTGATAAGATTCGGCACCACGCCAACGACGATACGTTAAGCTTTTGTTGCGAAAAAGGCCTCGGACTTTAAGAGATATGCTATCAGAATCGAGTATGGCTTCTAATTTTTCTTTCAGCTTGGGAATGGCCTCTTCGATCTGTTCGATCTTCATACCAGTAGGGAAGCGCGGTGTCTGAAAATAGTCTTCTAACATTCTCAAAATAGAAAGGGCAAATTTGTGTTCTTTCGGTTTCCATTCTGGATCGTCCCAGTCATTTCTGATGTCGACCATCCTATATTCGCCGGTAGCTTCCCAGTTTGCCAGATGAACGCAGTCTCTGAGTAGGTAATGAAAGACGCTTTGAATGGGATCGGAGAAATCCATTATGAAAAATTGCAAATGTCAGTCCAACAACAATTGTAGAATGAGAAAAATGATATAAATCCTGAAGGCAGCCAGGGTATATATAGGGGCAGATTAAATGACCTTGAACCAACCTTGAAAAAAAAAAAAAAAAAAAAAAAAAAATTTTTTTTTTTTTTTTTTTTTTTTCATGTGACCTTGAACATATCTTCAAGGACAAATCCATAACTTAAAGGAGCAAAGTTTATTTATTCGATATTAGTTTTTTCGTGTGACCTATATATAGAATGGCTAACGTACCCACATCTCATTTTGTCTCGCCGACAACAGTCATCTAGTTATCATGTCTTCGTAAATCTTTTCGTCCGTTGTACGGTAAAACATTTTACGGATAATCTAATCGAATCTCATAAAATTTATAAGTTATTTTTTTACAAATCCAATATTGGTAGCCTATCGATTTAAAAAAAATGGGTCAAACGAGACTTCCATCGTCAAGATAAGTCATAATAACAAATCTAGACATGAGGAAGCCTCGTTTGACCCAAGTTTTTTAAAATTTCCATGTATATAACTATTGCACATACACTCTTCGCCTTTCCACAATAGCTGTTCGACAAACAGGACAATTTTCCAGTTTGTCCGAACAAGCCATACAACATACCACATGCCCACATTCAAAGAATGCCACCTGGCTCTCTTCTGTCAAGCAGACCTTGCATTCGTTCCTTCTCCTCCAACGGGTAGCCAATCTTTTCGAATTGTCAGAAGGGCCGTCCATTTCGGAAAAGGTCCGTATATAGTTGCAGCCAGTCCTGCAATTTGGCATTCCCCTCCGTTTTAATATGAACATCAAATATAGCTTCCGAAGACATAGGAAAATCAGCCGCGACCCGTCCATATCTCCAGAGTCTCTGCATTTCTGCTACGTCGGAAAACAGGCTCACGTAGTTAAACATTTCTTCTATTTCAAAAACTGGAAAGGAATCTATATGTTTGGTGGCACGATACTGAGAAAATTCGTAAATGTCATTAAACTGCAGCAGCAAACCCACATCTACTGCCGAAACGTAAGTCATTCCGTCAGAGGCTAGGGCAGACCTCAAGCCGATATGGCCTGGGAAAAATAATCTCATCCACATGACTTGAGAGCTAGTGAGCAATTGAAATTACAAGCGCTGAGCACCGGCTTTTATAGTAGAAGCATATCCTTTAAAACAGGATGCGATAAAGTTATTTATACGAGTTACATAAGTCCAAGAAAACAGGATGAGGCCTTGTCCTTTAAAACAGGAAGAGATAAAGTTATTTATACGAATTGTCCTTGAAAACAGGATGTATGTAGGAAGCGGCTAAAATTATAATCAGATTTATAAAAAAACTGTTGACAGGATATTATGCAGCGAATTCTATATATATATGCTTAAGACATTATAGAGATTTTTTCTAATTGGATATATTTAGACCGGCGAACAAGACAATTTCGCTCGGATTACTAAACGGATCGCAGTTGCGATATAGGTCGCGTTCAATGCAGACAATATAGCCATAAGTGTTCAACATGTCTATCAGCGTTTCAAAAGCCACATCAAACATATCCACATTGCAATTTGTCCAGCAATCTGCAACAATGCATGCTGTAACAATTAAGCATTGTAGAATCCAAACTTGATAACAGCATTGGCTAGGCAGCACATCTTCAGCGAACAGATTTTTAATATCAGGAGACATTTTATCGTAGTCATAATATGCTATGCATTGCAATTGGCCTTTCAACATTCTAAATGCCTTTTCGGGCGTATCGAGTTTAGCCTTCGAATGGATAGAGTTATTCTGAAAATACGCTGTGAGCATTTTTAAAATAGAGCGGCCAAAATTAGATTTCAACAAGACTTCAGAGGTCTCTTGACGATAGGCGAGACTAACGCATTCACGGAGTAGAGTACGAAACTCATTTTGGACAGACATGATGCCAATGAATCCTTTAGAACACAAACCCGCATTTATATAGGCACGATTGCACTGAGAAATCTATAGCGAAGCCACGCCCACCAAAAAAAAAAAAAAAAAAAAAAAAATTTTTTTTTTTTTTTTTTTTTTTTTACAGTTGGTTGGTTGGTTTCTAAAGTTATATTTCTCAGCTGGCTGCTAAAGTTATATTTCTCAGTTGGCCGCTAAAGTTATATTTCTCAGTTGGCTGCTAAAGTTATATTTCTCAGTTGGGCCGCTAAAGTTATATTTCTCAGTTGGCCTCTAAAATTATATTTCTTTATCCAATCATTGTAGATGGCGCTGCAGTCTATATATATAGTATATATATAGTATATCTATTAGGGTGGGTGGGAGTGGAATTTATTTCTTCTACTGTAAGGTCATGCATAAACTAGCTCCAGATGTCTAAACCCATTTCCTTTAAAATAGGATGGGGATAGCGTCATTTATACAATATTGGCTTTGAAAACAAGATTTTATAGACTTTTGTCTGACAAATGACATGATATTGCAGGTTTTCATGAAATCAGAATAGATCATAGGCTTTTATAGAAAAATTTAACTCTCTAGTCTCCATCAATGTACATCTTGCTCAAAACACATTACGAGACATAGTGACTAGACGACCGTTGCAGGCAAATGTCGAGACACAATGAGAGTGTAGTCATGTTAGCCATAGTATATATAGACAAGCTTCAAGGGTGGGCGTGGCACCTAAAAAAAAAAAAAAAAAAAAAAAAAATTTTTTTTTTTTTTTTTTTTTTTTCGTGTGACCTTGAATACATCTTCAAGGACGGAGCAGTATCTTTAACTTGACGGATTCATTTATTCAACATTAATTTTTTTATGTGGCCTATATATAGAATCGTTAAAGTGCCCACATCTCATTTTGTCTGCCAACAACATCCGTTTGGAAAAGCCTGGCTTGGCTCTATATAAATTTTAGCCTTGCTGGCCTACCGGGTCTAAAGAAATCCATCCAAAATCGTGACGAGATTCAAATCATCCATTGTACGGTAAAACATTTTAAATAAAAGGCCTACGTAGACTACAATAACATGTCTGCCTATTTTCTACGAACCGATGTATTTTTAAACCCCACCCTCAAGTACCTCAAATCTAGCTGGAGTCTCATTTTTACGATAAACACAGGTCTCAGACACAGTCGCCAGCGATATTATTCGAGCATTTTGACCCATCGATCCAAAAATTAATATTGACACAATTATCAGAAAAAACTGTCTTTCAGGCAAGCTAATGCTTATATAGAACCTTGTCGGTAAAAATTCAAAGGTTGTCCAGCAAAGCTAATTGTTTAGATTTTGCAGAGAGACCAGTTAATATTTTCAAAGCCTAAGACCCTCTATCAAAACTTGTTGTCGAAAAAAACCAAAATTAACTCGTGAGTACGCTATACATTAAAAAAAAAATATGCTAATATTGTAAATTTATACATTAGAATTTAAAATAAATAGAAATAAAATATATTTTTTAAATCTGTATTTAAACATGCAGATATTTTCTACCAGTTAATATTTTCAAAGCCTATACCCCTCTATCAAAACTTGTTGTCGAAAAAAACAAAACTAAACTGTGAATATGCTATAAATTAAAAAAAAAATATACTAATATTGTAAATTTATACATTAGAGTTTAAAAGAAATAGAAATAAAATATTTTTTTATCTGTATTTAAACAAGCAGACATTTTCCGCTCCGCGGAAAATGTCTGCATGTTTAAATACAGATAAAAAAATATTTTATTTCATACTCAATTATTAGTATAGCTGAAAAAATATATATATGATGTCTCTAATTTACATCGACCCTTAAGTACCGCAAATCCAGCTCGAGTATCGTTTGTGTGATAACTAAGGCCAAACAAAATGTCGCATGCAAAATCTTCGAGCGTCTATAGAAATGAATAGATTTTTTTTTTTTTTTTTTTTTTTTTTTTTTTTTTTAAATATTTATATTATATTATATTATATTTATATTATATTATATTATATTTATATTATATTATATTTATATTTATATTTATATTATATTATATTATATTTATATTATATTATATTATATTTATATTTATATTATATTATATTTATATTTATATTTATATTATATTATACTTATACTGATACTTATATTTATATTTATATTTATATTATATTATATTATACTTATACTTATAATATTAATTTAAATATAAATATAAGTATAATATATGTAATAAATTTAATCAGTCCGTATCGAGTTTGGACATCCTCTTGGTTTAGAAAACAATACTTTAAGGGCTACAAAAATTATTTTGGATAGGCCCAATGATTTCTTTAGAACACAAACACGATCCAGCCAGCAAGGCTAATCGGAGTCAATCTTACACGGTTAAAAATTTAATATCGACGTCTGATCAGTAGGTTAAGCCACATTTAAGAAAAAAATCTTTGCGTCGACTTTGCAGAGAATCCGTTTATATTTCCAAGGGTAAGCCCTTTGTCCAAACTTGTTGTCGAAAAAACCAAAATTGACCCGTGAATATCCTATAAATTTACAAGATTTCACACTACTGTTGTAAATTTAGGCCTTAGAATTTAAAATAGTTTGTTAATGATTATATAGATTCAGAGACAAAGCCATCCAGACAATATTTTCAGAGACAAGGCCTTCATAAGGTAATCTGAGAAAACGAAAAATATTAAACTACATTTTAAAAAAATAACATAGTTACCTGGACTTTGCAGAGAGTCTTCAGACCAGCTAATATTTTCAAAGCCCTTTCATCGTTGTCGCCACATATGTAGGAGTAATGTTAGAAAACGTGATTTGTCAGCTGCTTATATAGGCGCTATAAAGCTATCAAGGTCACAAGGTCACATGGAAAAAAAAAAAAAAAAAAAAAAAAATTTTTTTTTTTTTTTTTTTTTTTTTTTTTTTTTTTTTTTACAGTTGGTTGGTTGGTTGGTTGATGAAGTTGGTTTCTAAAGTTATATTTCTAAAGTTATATTTCTCAGTTGGCTGCTAAATTTATATTTCTCAGTTGGCTGCTAAAGCTATATTTCTCAGTTGGCTGCTAAAGCTATATTTCTTTAGCCAATCAAATTCATTGTAGATGGCGCTGCAGTCTATATATATAGTATATATATAGTATATCTATTAGGGTGGGTGGGAGTGGAATTTATTTCTTCTACTGTAAGGTCATGCATAAACTAGCTCCTGACGTCTAAACCCATTTCCTTTAAAATAGGATGGGGATAGCGTTATTTATACAATATTGGCTTTGAACACAAGATTTTATAGACTTTTGTCTGACAAATGACAAGATACTGCAGGTTTTCATGAAATCAGAATAGATCATAGGTTTTTATAGAAAAATTTAACTCTCTAGTGTACATCAATGTACATCTTGCTGAAAACACATTACGAGACATAGTGACTAGACGACCGTTGCAGGCAAATGTCGAGACACAATGAGAGTGTAGTCATGTTATCCGTAGTAAATATAGACAAGCTTGAAGGGTGGGCGTGGCACCTAAAAAAAAAAAAAAAAAAAAAAAAAAAAAAAAATATATATATATATATATATATATATATTTTTTTTTTTTTTCGTGTGTGACCTTGAATGACCTTGAAGCCCGTTGCCACAAAAAAGCAAGTCGGAGCAAAATAGGAGAATGTAGGAGCATGAATCGTAGCTACCCTATAGAAATGGATAGATTTTTTTTTTTTTTTATTATATTTTATATTATATACTAAATATTATATACTAAATATTATATTATATTATATTATATTATATTATATACATATTTATATACATATATACATATATACATATATACATATATACTATTTATACTGTATTATATTATATTATACTTATACTTATATATTATTAATATAAACATAAATATAAGTATAAGATATGTAATAAATTTCTAAAGATATTAGTAGGGATAATTTTAAATATAAGTATAAGATATGTAATAAATAATCGATTCTGATATTTTCAAAGCCCTCAGATCTGTTGTCAAAAAAAATCTCTGTCCAGTAAAGTGAGTCCTTATATCTATCAAATATTTTAATCAGTCCGTATCGAGTTTGGACATCCTCTTGGTTTAGGAAACAATACTTTAAGGGCTACGAAAATTATTTTGGATAGGCCCAATGATTTCTTTAGAACACAAACCCGATCCAAACAGCAAGGTTAATCGGACCCAAGCTTACACGATTAAAAATTTAATATCGACGTCTGATCAGTAGGTTAAGCTACATTTAAGAAAAAAATCTTTGCGTCGACTTTGCAGAGAATCCGTTCATATTTTCCAAGGGTAAGCCCTTCGTTTAAACTTGTTATCGAAAAAACTAAAATTTACCCGTGAATATCCTATAAATTTACAAGATTCCATGCTAATGTTGTAACTTTAGGCCTTAGAATTTAAAATATTTTGTTAATGATTATATAGATTCAGAGACGAAGCCATCCAGACAATATTTTCAGAGACAAGGCCTTCATAAGGTAATCTGCGAAAACGAAAAATATTAAACTACATTTAAAAAAAACATAGTTACCTGGACTTTGCAGAGAGTCTTCAGACCAGCTAATATTTTCAAAGCCCTTTCATCGTTGTCGAAAAAACTAAAATTAACTCGCGAGATAATTTAAAAATAAACATACGCCAATAATGTAAATTTAGACATTAGAATTTAAAATATTACGTTAATGCTTATATAGATTCAGAGACACAGCCATCCAGACAATATTTTCAAATGTATAAACCCAATCATAAGTGATAGAGGCATGACTAGATGACTGTTGCTGGTCAGACACAATGACGGTTTGGATGCGTTAGCTGCCACATATATAGGAGTAATGTTAGTAAATGAGATTTGTCAGCTGCTTATATAGGCGCTATAAAGTTATCAAGGTCACAAGGTCACATGAAAAAAAAAAAAAAAAAAAAAAAAAAAAAAAAAAAATTTTTTTTTTTTTTTTTTTTTTTTTTTTTTTTTTTTTGTGACCTTGAACACATCTTCAAGGACGGAGCAGTATCTTTAACTTGACGGATTCATTTATTCATCATTAGTTTTTTTATGTGGCCTACATATAGAATCGCTAACGTGTCCACATCTCATTTTGTCTCGACGTCTGCCAACGACAGTCATCTGTTTATCATGTCAGTCAATATTTTGAAAGACTAAACCTTCATAAGGTAATCTGTAAAAACGAAAAAATTCAACACGCTGTCCAGCCAATATAATGCTTATATATAGAAAGCTATGCCATTTCTACGGCTATTTATACAGAATGAAGACTGGCCACGCCAACTTTTTAGTCAATTTTAAAAACATAAAAGTTCTTTCAAATTGGACAGAATATTTAAAGACGAGTAACAAAACTAAATGGTAACATTAGAAATAATTAGTATTTTTGGCCAATTCTAGGTGATACACCATAAAACGTCGACACCACAAAAACCCAGATTGAAAGCAATAGCCCCGTCGTACGAACAAGTACCGCAAAGCTGGGTGAACCTACTTCTTTACGCATCTAAAGGTCTATCAGACAGTCACCAGCAATATTTTTCGAGCATATTTCACCCTTTCAGAAATTCAAACGATAGCTCCTATGCCAAGTACCGCAAAGCTGGGTGAACCTATTACTTTACGCATCTAAAGGTCTATCAGACAGTCACCAGCAATAATTTTCGAGCAACTTCACCCTTTCAGATTGGAATAATAAATTTTTAGAATTTAAATATTTTATATGTTTATGGAATCGTTAAGATTGGTACAGCATTCATTTAGAAACTGTCGTCGCCTAACCTTATCCATTTAAAAAAAAATTATTAAGCCAATTGTGTAGTCATTTAATTTGAGACGGACATGATAAACGGAATCGATTTAATTTTGCATCTGCTGAATGCCCATCTCTAATTTGAGCCTTCTCACGTCAAAATTCTCAATCTTAGTTTTTCAAGAGTGCAATATCTACATTCAATTTGGATTGCAAGTCAAACATTTGTTGTTTTAAATTTAGCATTTCAGCCTTTGCGTCGTTGTCCAAATTACGTACATACTCAGCCAAGACCGAAAAAGAATAGTCGCATGAAATTTAAGCTTTCGATTGCACCTCTTGGAATGGTCCCTGTCCGAGACATCTCATGTCAAAATCAGACGAGTCCAATAATAGACGCTGACGAGACATTAGAAATTAAAGCATGCAGTCATGTAAATTTTTACAATTAAGATTTAAAAATTACAGTTACGATCTATTCAAATTACAGATCTTATACCAAAGTACTGCAAATCTCAGCAACGCTGACGAGACATTAGAAATTTAAGCATGTAAATTTTTACAATTAAGATTTAAAGATTACAGTTACGATCTATTCAAACTACAGCTCCTATGCCAAGTACTGCAAATCTCAGCAACGTTGACGAGACATTAGAAATTTAAGCATGTAAATGTTTACAATTAAGATTTAAAGATTACAGTTACGAGGGTATTCTATTCAAACTACAGCTCCTATGCCAAGTACCGCAAAGCTGGGTGAACCTACTTCTTTACGGCATATAAAGGTCTATCAGACAGTCGCCAGAAGTATTCTTCGAGCAACTCCACCCCGTCAGAATTGTTCACGTTCGGTTCGAATAATAAATATTTAGAATTTAAATATATTATTTAAATATTTTATTTTAATAATAAAATATTTATTATTTAAATATTTTATTTTAATAATAAAATATTTATTATTTAAATATATTATTTGTTTATCGAAAAGTTAAAAATGTATTATTTGTTTATCGAATCGTTAAAAAAATATATTCAATATTGGTACAGCATTCATTTAAAAAATGCCCTTATTCAATATTGTAAATTTCTATCTCAGATTTAAAGACATTAACCAATCAACCAATCATGCTAAAGTATCTTAATGTTAGGAGCGTTTTAGTAGAAGGTTGATGCTAGAAGAGATTCAGACAGAATGAAGGAATGAAGGTTTGAGTACAGCTATTTATAAAGAATGAATCCGAGTCAATCAACCAACCAACCAACCTTGAAAAAAAAAAAAAAAAAAAATTTTTTTTTTTTTTTTTTTTTTCAAGGTTGGTTGATTGGTTGATTGACTCTAGCTAACCTATATATCATGCTAAAGTATATACACTATCATTGTCCAGCAATGCTTATTTGTTTCAGCGTCTATAAATATCTTTACCGCATCCTGTTTCCGTGTCCGTTGCAAATGAGTTATGCAATATCCAGCGATAAATTATTCTATAAAAAGCCTTATCTCATCCTGTTTTCGTAGAAAATGAGTTATGCAATATCCTGCCTTCAGATTGACTATATAAATATTTTATTATTTAAATATATTATTTGTTTATCGAATCGTTAAAAAATATATTCAATATTGGTACGGCATTCATTTAAAAAAAATATCCTTATTCAATATTGTAAATTTCTATCTCAGATTCAAAGACATTAGCTATCTCAGATTCAAAGGCATTAGTATCGTTTCAATATTGAATTATTAATATTGTCTATCTCAGAGACCCCCATTCAAAGTCTCAATTTGTACCCATCCAATGTTGGCTTACTACCGTCGCAAAAAAATGGGCCGAACGAAGCGTCAATGACAGAAATCTGCCATGAGACGCTTCGTTCGGCCCATTTTTTTGCCCCCTCCAATTTAAATCTCTAAGGCATCAGTTTATACCAGCGAGATCGATTCCCCACGAAGACTTTGATTTTGGACGGAGGGGTGTCTGTCCAAGAAATAGTCTCAAATCTATCTTCGTGTAGGCGAGGGTCATCATCGTGGTCTCCATCATAGAACAGCAGGGTTCTTTCTATGAAATCCTTTAAGAATTCATCTATGAAGACATCAGAATTCCTCACGATCCGAATTCTGACTGCTTTATGGATGCATGCAGTTGGCACTATAGGATCTAAGATGTCAATCTTAGCAGATTTCATCATGGCCTCAAAACCCATGGTCGACAGCGCATCTCCGAAATGAATCTCTTCTATTGGATACACCCAGGTATTAGCTAAAGAGACAGGTATCCTGAACCTTTTGTAAACGAGGTCCCTCACCTTTAGCTTGGTAGTTTTTTTTACGTATGCGCTACCCTTACCCATCAGCTTGGCCACATCAGAGGCCCTGACGAACAAAAGTCCATCCGCAGAGACTACGAATAAGATTTTAGCATCAAGCTGTGGATGTTCAATTGTGAATAGCATGACTTAATGCAACAGAAGTCAAAATGATGCAGGCTCTTAGAGGCAGCTCGTATATATACCCGATTCGTGACCTCGTTTTATCAGGCTTTCTTAGAAAACGTGACCTTCTGATAAAATTCTTCTAGCTGTTGACAGGATATTATGTAAGCCTCGATAAACTTATTTTTAGAATTAATTTGTCGTTTGAGCGGGATCTTGCATAATCTACAGGACGTGCGTAAGAGGATGTGCGTCAGAGGATGTCGATAAGAAATTTAGATAGAAATAGAGATTGCTGCTAGTATAAATACAGGCTGCTGGACGAGACATTTCATTCTGACTGCTTGATATTCTAAAAGCTCCAAAATGATATTTCAAATTTTAGCTGAAGAGTTAAACGTGAAATTTACTTGTTTTTTGACTTTTGACGGTGAAATTTTTATCAAAGGTTCAGACGTAGCTCGCACCATGGGCTATCAAAATCCTTCTGGCGTTTTAAACTTATGCCATCTTACAGTGACTGACATCGCTCCCGAGGGCTTGAGCCTGCCTCCGTCTCTAGCCAAGACACGTATTTTTGGATTGGAAGATGCCAACACGCTGTTGGATATGCATCCAGGCGAATTTCAATCCTTATTTCAGGGGCCTATCGAGATTTTGTCGCCGATAGAGTGTACGTTCAACATCAGAAGGCCCATACGTATCAAGATAGCATCCATTAGCTCTTCCAATGCTACCATGGAGAGTTTTATAGCTGATTTGAAAATATCCATGGACTCTTACCTGCAATCTGTACCGATGGATAGCTATGTCTTCGGAGAGAGGTACGGAGACCTAGAATTGGGGTATTTTCCCAAAAAAATTAAAGTTTTGGTGGGAAACAAGCCCTACTTCTATAAATCCTCGTCTTAAGATCAGGACGAGGTGCAAAAAAATGGGTCGAGCGAAGCCTCTCATGACATAAGTCATTGAGGCTTCGCTCGGCCCATTTTTTTGCGATAGATAGAGTGCCAACATTGGATGCGTACCGATTTGAACTTGTAAATTTGAAGGGATATGGCTTAGCTATAAGATAATTTTGATAAAATATCTATAGACAAATTTAAGGTATCTGAGTTTAAAAATTTAATTGTTTCATTTAAAATTTACTGTGTAAAATTTAAAATTTTTAAAGACTAAGTGTGGCGGTCATTATAATCTGATCTCTAATTTTTCAAGGGATATGGCTTAGCTATAAGATAAATATGAAACTTGGTAAAATATACAGACTCGATAGCTAAATTTAAGGGATCTGAGTTTAAAATTTTAATTTTTTCGTTTAAAATTTACATTTTTTTCGTGTAAAATTTAAAATTTTTAAAGACTAAGTGTGGCAGTCATTATAATCTGATCTCTAAATTTTCAAGGGATATGGCTTAGCTATAAGATAAATATGAAACTTGGTAAAATATACAGACTCGATAGCTAAATTTAAGGAATCTGAATTTTAAAATTTAATTTTTTTCATTTAAAATTTACATTTTTTATGTAAAATTTAAAATTTTTAAAGACTAAGTGTAGCCAAGCCAACATTGAATGCGTACCGATTGTAATTTTCAAGGGATATGGCTTAGCTATAAGATAAATATGAATCGTGGTCGATAGCTAAATTTAAGGGATCTGAGTTTAAAAATTTAATTTTTTCGTTTAAAATTTATATGTAAAAATTAAAAATTTTAAAGGCTAAGTGTAGCCAAGCCAGTTATTATGATCTGATCTCTATAAAAAGATTTTCGAGAAACTATTGACAGGATGCTTGATAAGCGGCTCCGATTAAAATTACAATCAGATCTCTATAAAAAGATTTTCGAGAAGTGTTGACAGGATATTATGTAAGCCTTTCCTCAGGATGCCCGGTTATAATCAGATCTCTATAAAAAGATTTTTCCAGAAGTATTGACAGGATATTATGCAAGCCTTTCCTCTTGATAAGCGGTTCGTAGAAATTTACTATCAGATCCTGTCCGGGTATATATACGAGTGTCCAGCGAGAGCTCTTCAATTGCTAGTCGATCTCTCTACTAGCTGCTTAGATACATTAGCTCTCTGTCAGTCATGTTTTTTCATGTAAAAAATTATGCTTATGGCGTTGCCTTTAAATGCCTAATGGCCACTGATGGCACCCTGTTTGTCCGGGCTGAGGACCTGGCTATTTATTCGAGGCACCCTCTAAATCTAAAATTTGCCGAAAAATATGCAGGCCTCACCGTCCGAGATGTGATGGACCCTAAAATCGATTTACCTAAATGGCTCGCTAAGACGAGAATCTTCTCCATTAGCGAAGCCAAACATCATTTGAAAGGGTTCATGGGCGAACAGGAATTTGATGAAATGTTCGATGGTTCGGCCATGGTGAAATACCAGGCTAACATGAAGCTCAGCTTCGTGAAAGCCATTGGTGTTCGATTTGTTGAAAGGTCCCGTACCAAGTTCGAAGACTTCCTTGCCGCATACCAACTACAGGTGAGGAAATTTTTTGAGCTTGAGTATGAGGACTATGACTTATACAAATCTCAAATGACCGGACCGTTGAAGATGACCATCAGTAGGTTATCTAATGAGCAATCCATAGAGAGCTTATGTTGATCTTTCAAATGAGAGTAAAAAAATGGGTCGAACGAGGTGTCTCATGGCAGAATTTCTGTCTTTGACACCTCGTTCGGCCCATTTTTTTGCGATAGATATAGTGCCAACATTGGACGGGTTTAATTTGAGACTTTGATATTAAATTTATAAAAAAATCTATTTAAGCTAGTATCGAAGAGATTATCAGGATAGCATGAAGACTATTTAAACGTATAAACTATATTAAGCCAATATTGTAGAAATTAAATTTAAGACTCTGGAAAACGAGATAAAATGGTATCAATTTAAATGTATAGATAAAAATAACTAAGCCAACAGAGACATGACTGGACAATGACGGTTTGGATACGTAAGCGAGTTTATCTCTCTATATATATAGATGGGATGAAGCCACGCCCACAAGAAATCCAACGACCTTGAAAAAAAAAAAAAAAAAAAAAAATTTTTTTTTTTTTTTTTCGTGTGACCTTGAACACATCTTCAAGGACGGAGCAGAATCTATAACTTAACGGAACTAACCTCATTTATTGAACATTAGTTTTTTTCGTGTGTCCTATATATAGGATGGCTAGCGTACCCACATCTCATTTTGTCTCGACGTCTGCCAACAACAGTTATCTGTAAAATATTTTGAATTTGTAATTTTCAAGAGATATGGCTTCTCTATAAGATAATTATGTATCTTGATAAAATATCTGTAGATAAATTTAAGAGATCTGAGTCTAAAATTTTCGTTTAAAATTTTAACTTTTTGTGTAAAATTTAAAAATTTTAATGGCTAAGCTAGAGATAGAGTACCAATATCGTAACGATTTGAAGGGATATGGCTTCTCTATAAGATAAATATGAATCTTGGTAAAATATACAGACTCTATAGATAAATTTAAGAGATCTGAGTTTATAAATTTAATTTTTTCGTTTAAAATTTTAATTTTTTGTGTAAAATTTAAATTTTTTAAGGGCTAAGCTAGATATGTAAATATTTCACAGTTGGTTTCTAAAGTTATATTTTTTTATCCAATCAAATTCATTGTAGATGGCGCTGCAATCTATATATATATAGTATATATATAGTATATCTATTAGGGTGGGTGGGAGTGGAATTTATTTTTTCTACTGTAAGGTCATGCATAAACCAGCTCCGTGATGCCCAAACCCGTTTTCTTTAAAATAGGATGAGATAACGTTATTTATACAATATTGGCTTTGAAAACAAGATTTTTATAGACTTTTGTCTGACAAATGACAAGATGTTGCAGGTTTTCATGAAATCAGAATAGATCATGGGTTTTTATAAAATATAATAACATAAAATATTTTTTTATCTGTATTTAAACAAGCAGACATTTCCGCTTCGCGGAAATGTCTGCATGTTTAAATACAGATAAAAAAATATTTTATTTCAAACTCAATGATGTCTCTTATGTAAAATGTCTTTAATAAACCGTACTTTTTCCGACAGCGGTACCATGATTTGTTTCAAGCCAAAAATGCGTATCTTATCCTCTAGCAGTACGTTCCTCGATTGTATCCTGAACGAATCGCTCACGTAGCCTATACCTATATTAGAGCCATCCATTTTTTCGGTAGCGATTAAAGGTACGCCAAAATAAATTTGACTCGCGATACTTAATCATCGTAAAAAGTTTGAATAGATTAGAAACAGGCTAAGATAGCGTATTGTTAATCTGCCAGACATAAATTAGAAACGTTCCATGGCTAAGCTAGAGATAGCATATCGTTCTAAAGCCGGCAGGATCTAACAATGGATAGATTTACTGGGACAGAAGAAGACTGATTGGAGAAGAGTCGGCTATTTATATAGAATGAATTCAACCAACCAACCAACTGTTAAAAAAAAAAAAAAAAAAAAAAAAAAAAAAAAAAATTTTTTTTTTTTTTCACAGTTGGTTGGTTGGTTGATAATCTTCTCTATATATAGGATCGCTGACGTGCCACCTCCTCATTCTATCTAGATCTTTGCCAGCAACGGTCATATCTCTCATCTGTTAAAATTTTCAATTTTTCAACTAGGCATAGTGACTAGACGACCGTTGCTGGCAAATGTCGAGACACAATGAGGAGGTAGCAAGTCAGCGATCCTATATATAGAGGATATAATCAACCAACCAACTATGAAAAAAAAAAAAAAAAAAAAAAAATTTTTTTTTTTTTTTTTTTTTTCAAAGATTTTTTTTTTTTTTTTTTTTTTTTTTTTTCAAAGATTTTTTTTTTTTTTTTTTTTTTTTTCAAAGATTTTTTTTTCAAAGATTTTTTTTTTTTTTTTTTTTTTTCAAAGATTTTTTTTTCAAAGATTTTTTTTTTTTTTTTTTTTTTTCACAGTTGGTTGATTATCTCCTCTATATATAGGATCGCTGACTTGCCACCTCCTCATTCTATCTCGATCTTTGCCAGCAACGGTCATATCTCTCATCTGTTAAAATTTTTAGAAAATTAGTTTGTCGCTTGAAGCCTTCAAGATGATCCGATAAAATTCTTCTAGAACAAATTGGCAGGATATTATGTAAACCGTTTCCTCAAAAACAGGACGTGATAAGTTATTTATAGATGCGTCAAGCCTCTCTAATCTATAAAAAGTCATCCTGTCGAGCCTTATATAGTATTACTGATGTCGTTTCTCAGAACCGCTTATCAGATCTCACGCATCCGCTTGCCAGAGTATAAATACGAGCCTCTCGCCTCAGCTTATTCATTCTGAGCCTCTGTTTTTCAAAATGGAAATGTTTTCTTTCGACTCTCTGACCGACGAGCGATTTGATTATGACTATGCCGTAAAGCCTGGATGGAATGTCTTGAATACTTCTCGTCTTTCTCTCGAGTTATTATGCAATTATAATCGAGACATGTCCATGCCAACTCCAAAACCAGTTTCCAGACCATCTCCAGTTTTCAAATCTAAACTCGTTCCAGTTCCAGTTCCAGTTCCAGTTCCAGCTTCTAAATCTGTTCCAGTTCCAGTTCCAGTTCCAGCTTCTAAATCTGTTCCAGTTCCAGTTCCAGTTCAAGTTCAAGTTCAATTTCCAGTTCCAGCTTCTAAATCTGTTCAAGTTCCAGTTCCAGTTCCAGTTCAAGTTCAAGTTCCAGTTCCAGCTTCTAAATCTGTTCAAGTTCCAGTTCCAGTTCCAGCTTCTAAATCTGTTCAAGTTCCAGCTTCAAGACCAGTTCCAGCTTCTAAATCTAAACCAGTTCCAGTTCAAATTTCAATACCCATGTCAGAGATGATTTATTTTAAAGTACCAAGGCTATTAAGCCCGCTACCAAAATCTCCAGAGTCCAACGTAACAACTTATCGTGCCTGGAAGCCTCCACCGAAGATAGATTTCGTGGTACGACCTAAATTAAAAACTGCTGGCTTTGAAGATCCAAGAATTAGAAAACGGCATGGCATAGTCGTTGTCAAATCGAACGTCAATTTGAGAGATGGAAAATGCTACAGCCTTATAAATACAGAGGCTAGAAAATACTACAGTTGGGTTTAAACCCAAACGATTTATAAAAAAATCGGGCCGAACGAAGTGTCTCATGGCAGATTCCTGTCTTTGACACTTCGTTCGACCCGTTTTTTTTGTAAGAATTATATTGCCAATATTGGATGCGTACCGATTTGTACTTTAAGATTTTAAATGGATACTTAAGATTTTGAATGGATACTTTTATAACTGAAGTCCCTGAGATATAAATTTATATATAAGCTATTATCAACCAACTTAAAAAAATTTCAAGATTGGCAAAAAAATATTATTTTGAAATCAAAATCTATAAAATCGAAATGATAAACTTTGAAAAAATTTCCAGATTGGTGAAAAATGGCAAAGTCCCAAAAAAATATTATCTTGAAAAAATTATAGAAATATAAAATCAACCAAAGACACTTTAGCATGATATATATATAGGTTAGCTAATGTCAATCAACCAATCAACCAACCTTAAAAAAAAAAAAAAAAAAAAAAAAAAAAATTTTTTTTTTTTTTTTTTTTCCAAGGTTGGTTGATTAGTTGATTGACTCTAGATAACCTATATATATCATGCTAAAGTATCTACACTATCATTGTCCTGCAATGCTTATTTGTTTCAGCGTCTATAAAAATCTTTACCGCATCCTGTTTCCGTGTTCGGCATCCTGTTTCTGTGTCCCGTTATGCAATATCCTGTTTTCGCGTTCAGCGACAATAATTCTATAAATAGCCTTATCTTATCCTGTTTTCGTAGAAAATGAGTTATGCAACATCCTGCCTTCAGATCGACTATATAAGCTCTGCCTTTCGATCGAATAGTCATTCTCTCTTCGGAGCTTGAACTGCTAACATGTATAAGCATCAATGCTCTGTGAAGAAACTTAAAGCGGCTAACGCTCTTCATAACCTTTTCGGAATGACTGAGCCTTTTCCAAATATTCTTTCGACTTCTGTCAAGAAGCTGAAGAAATATCCTCATTTCCAAACGATGATGGGAGAAGGCAAAATCCATATGTTCTGCCTACATCTGACACCTGATGATAAAATTTCGTTTAAAAAACGTACTCTGACGGACAAGATCCTGAATACGATTCCAGCACTAGGCAGAGAGGCCAAGACAATCTATCCGCTGAGACCTCAAGACATAAAATGGATCACTGTTATGAACAGATTCAAAAGACCCCCCAGCGAAGCCAACAGAACCAACGCTGATATGAGAATTGGTTTCAAGTGCCCCCATAACCAATTTCTGGTGAAAGGTCATTTCACGTTTGGACAGAGAACCGTTGGGCAAGGATGCGCCCATATTATCCAGACGTTGGACGCACCATTGCTGTTCTATGTGAGACCCCCCAACGAGACACGAGTGAGAGCTGACAGCAGATATTTCTCAGGGGACAAGCTTCACTTCTACGAGAGGTTCATATTGATTGCTCGCTCAAGCTACAAGATACCTGCTGGCACTACCTATATTTTATTTACGACCCAAAAGAATTTCTTCAGTCTACATGTTGTGCGGGAGAGCTTGAAGCTGGGTTTCAAGGTAAAAAATCCGTTGGTAGAAAGAATCACGAAAATAGATGGGATGTATGAGGTATCTGTGCCAACACCTATGATACCTCATATGGATGATGATGACGAGCCACCCTCTGAATATATTCAAACAGCTCCAATCTCAGAGCCAGAATCATCCCAAGAGCCAGAACCATCCCAAGAGCCAGAACCAGTAACCGATTTGCCAGAAATCTATTTGCCGACGAACCCTCCTGTTGTGTTGGACAAAACAATAACCGTGGTCACTACAAATTATGCAGAACAATATAACTCTCAAATCTGGAAAGTATTGACAGATCCCCTTAAAAACAACTTCGTACGCACCTATGGGCCTGATCTACCTGGAATGGATATGAGAACTGCATCGGTAAAACGTAAGGCCGAAAAGAATCCCAAGCGTTTAAAGAAAGCTAAGCTCACTTTCAAGGACACTGCAACAAATACAGAGCCTGAAACTAGAGAACCAGAGCCTGCACCTATTGCAAATCCAGAGCCTGCACCTATTGAACATTCAATGCCTTTTGTTGAAAATCCAGGATTTCATAGTGAATGGCCTATTCAAAGCCCAGCGGTACCTGAAGATCTTAATAATATAGTATGCTCTCCCATGCCAGATCAGCTACTACTAGACTCTATGATGAAAGATCTCATGACACCTGGCACTCTAGAATATATAATAGATGAGTCCGAACAGCCAAATTACATATCACTCTAAAAATATTAAAAATTTAAAAAATTTGGGTCAAACGAGGCTTCCTCATGTCAGATTTGTCATTATGACTTATCTTGACGATGGAAGCCTCGTTTGACCCATTTTTTTTAAATCTATCTCCTACCAATATTGGATTTGTAAAAAAATAACTTATAAATTTTATGAGTAGACAAATGAAAATTGTCTAAGCCGTTCAAAAGAATCGCTTAAAGCGGCTTCAGCTATGCCATCCTATCGATTGGACCTGCAAACGGGACAGCCAACATTATCCATAAAAATTTAACCTCGATAAAATTGAAACGGGACAAATGTAGCTTTTAAATTGAGATGCTGAGCCAGAAAAACTGAACGCGTAGAGATTAGCAGCTCATATTGTAAAAATTTAAACGTAATTATGAAAATAGTATTAACGAGATCCAATGATAGAGATCCAAAAAAACTTTAGTAACCAATCGTTTGGTCATGACAATTGAAAAGCGAATCTTGATGAACGAGGAAAAGATATATATATCAACCAACCAACCAACTTTGAAAAAAAAAAAAAAAAAAAAAAAAAATATATATATTTTTTTTTTTTTTTTTTTTTTTTTTCAAGGTTGGTTGGTTGGTTTCTTTCAAGTATGTTGGTTAGTTAATATATATATTATTTTCTAATTTATCAAGATTAGCTTTTCACCTGGCCTTTTTCGCGTTTTGTCCAAATGTTAAGTTTCAAAAGTCTTGCGTTTCAGCTATGGTCTCGATAGAAAGGTGAAACATTATTCAATCCAAATCTTCTCATTTTAAATGAAACCTGTTAATTTTGATCATGTCTATCTTAAATGTGGATCGCTTGGCAGAGGCCTTCATGAAAATTGAAACCATGACAAAACGTAGCTCTGACCTTAAATGGCAATTTGTTACAGCAGATTTTAATCCATAACCCTTTAAAATTTGTCTAAGCTATAGTAGTCTTTCAAATTTGACTGTTCAAAAGAATCGTTTAAACGTGGATCAGCTATGCAAGAGGCCATGATAAATTTGAGTCACGTTGCCTGTATCTAAAACATGTCAAAACGAAGACATATCGCTTTGACATGGCAATTGAAAACGGGGCAGGTCAAAATTAAAACCGGATAAAGTGGAAACAGACTAATCTTAACACTGTTGCGTAGAGAGAATCAGTAAAAATTTAGCAAGAGGTCTCGATAAAATGCTGAGAGTTGTCAAGAAGACTGTAGCAATGGACGCTGGAAAATTTAAACGTAATTATGAAAATAGTATTAACCATTCGTTTAGCAGTATGACAAATGAAACGTATGGACTACAGATTAAGGAAGGGACAAATAAAAAATTATATATATCCAATCAAGTTTCAAAGTCACACGAAAAAAAAAAATTAAAAAAAAAAAATATCTTTGAAAAAAAAAAAAAAAAAAAAAAAAAAAAATTTTTTTTTCGTGTGACCTTGAAACTTGACTGGCTATATTTACTATGCCTAACATGACTACACCCTCATTGTGTCTCGACATTTGCCAGCAACAGTCGTCTAGTCACTATGCCTCGTAATGTGTTTTGAGCAAGATGTACATTGACGGACACTAGAGAGTTAGATTTTTCTATAAAAGCCTATGATCTATTCTGATTTCATGAAAACCTGCAGTATCTTGTCATTTGTCAGACAAAAGTCTATAAAAATCTTGTTTTCAAAGCCAATATTGTATAAATGTCACTATTCCATCCTGTTTTAAAGGAAATGGGTTTAGACATCAGGAGCTAGTTTATGCATGACCTTACAGTAGAAGAAATAAATTCCACACCCACCCACCCTAATAGATATACTATATATATATTATATATATAGACTACAGCGCCATCTACAATGAATTTGATTGGCTAAAGAAATATAACTTTAGAAGCCAACTGAGAAATATAGCTTTAGCAGCCAACTGAGAAATATAACTTTAGAAACCAACTTCATCAACCAACCATCATATCAACCAACCAACCTTGAAAAAAAAAAAAAAAAAAAAAAAAAAAAAAAATTTTTTTTTTTTTTTTTTTTTTTTTTTTTTTTTTTTTTTTTTACAGTTGGTTGGTTGGTTGATATATATTTGTTTCCTCGTTCATCACTTTTCATTTATTAAGATTAGCTTTTCAATTTCATCCTGGCCTTTTCATGTTTTTACCCAAATGCTAAGTTTCAAAAGTCTCGATAAACTTGAAACAGGTGTGTCTTCTCATTTTAAATGAAACAGGTGTGTCTTCTCATCTTAAATGAAACATGTCTATCTTAAATGTGGATCGCTTTGCCATCCAAGAGGCCTTCATGAAAATTAAAACCGGCTGGGTGTATCTATGACAAAACGTAGCAATTAGATGTTTGAACTGAGTCCATAACCTTCTACAGTTTCCCTTTAAAATTTGTCTAAGCTATAGTAGTCTGTTCAAAAGTATCGTTTAAACGTGGATCAGCATGCAAGAGGTCATGATAAAACTGAGTCCTGTATCTGAAACAGGTCAAAACGAAGACCTGGCAATTGAAAACGGGGCATCGCTTAGCAGGCAAAATTTAAACGAGCTGGGCTATAAACGTAACCATTGAATTGTAATTGCTGAGCCATGCTTAGCAGTAGCAGCCCATATTGTAAAAATAATATTTACGAGATATAATGGCAAAGCGTAGAAAGACAAATGAAAAGCTTAAAAAGTCCGTGCCAGTCTATAGCATCATTTTAAATGTTAATATTGAGCCATCCAAGAGGCCTTGATAGAAATCGGCTGGTCGTTGTCTGAAACACGACAAATCAATATGTACGCTTGAAATCTGAAAGACGTAGAGAGTAGCAGCCTATATTGTAAAAATTTAAAATTATAAACTTCAAAAGTGGATATATGTAGGAAGTGTGTTAAGTTTTAAAGTCACGTGACCACACCCACTCTTGAAATAAACCAACCAACCAACCATTAAAAAAAAAAAAAAAAATTTTTTTTTTTTTTTTTTTTTTCAAGGTTGGTTGGTTGGTTCATTTCAAGAGTGGGTGTGGTCACGTGACTCGGATCAAAAAGTAATATAACCGAGATTAATTTCGGAGCTAAAAAGAAGAACCCAAATTGTCTCCCCAACTGGCTGAACCCAGATTAGGTATTTTTTAGCTTGAAATCTTAGCTGATCTGAGTTTGGTCGTTGGTAAAAAATATCAGCGGATTTTTCTAAGGCCCAAATGAAATTCTTTCAAACTAAATCTGGCAGACTAGAATTTAGTAAGAAATACATACTCATACTCATTAACCCTCCCGCTAACCCCGAGATCTCTTTAAGAAGATACCGTACAACGTAAAGTCAGATCCGTCTCGGTACCACGTTTAAGCTCGTCCGATCTTAAAATTGGCTGGATTTCGTTAGCCCGCTTAGAGAGAGATTTGACACCGTTACGTATCCTGGCATAGTGCCAAGTTTTTACTGAGTCGATACTCTACACGGGATTGAGTCGATACTGTGTCCCATGAGAGAGCATTCATATATGTCTTTAAATTGGGAAGTATGGTAGTAGAAGATGAATTTTTTAGACTTCTTCATATTTGGACAGTCTTTGTTTCAAGTTGGCCACTTCAACCTTTAAACTATCATTTTCAGCTTTCAATATAGTCATTTCAGCTTTCAGGCTGGCCATTCCATCTTTCGGTTTAGAAGAAGAGAGCGTCTCATTTACTGGCATATTGCCAAGTTTTAGATTTAGTCATACTTGGACAATATTTGTCTTAAGCTAGCAATTTCATCTTTCAGGCTAGCGTTCACATGTAAATTATAAATAAATTCCCACAAGCGTATTTCATAAGCCTGTACATTTTTCAAATGGAGAGGTCATTGACCCCGTCACGTATCCTGGCATATTGCCAAGTTTTAGATTTAGTCATACTTGGACAATCTTTGTCTTAAGCTAGCAATTTCGTACAACGATTTCGTAAAACAGCTTGTAGTAGCGTTAGCGTTCAGTTTGCGTGCAAGATATACTTAGAAATAAAATATTTTTTTTATCTGTATATAAACATACAGACATTTCCGCGAAGCGGAAATGTCTGTATGTTTATATACAGATAAAAAAAAATATTTTATTTCATTTTACTCAAGGCACGCAGGATATAAATTTTTATGGATAATGTTGGCTGTCCCGTTTGCAGGTCCAATCGATAGGATGGCATAGCTGAAGCCGCTTTAAGCGATTCTTTTGAACGGCTTAGACAATTTTCATTTGTCTACTCATAAAATTTATAAGTTATTTTTTTACAAATCCAATATTGGTAGGAGATAGATTTAAAAAAAATGGGTCAAACGAGGCTTCCATCGTCAAGATAAGTCATAATGACAAATCTGACATGAGGAAGCCTCGTTTGACCCAAATTTTTTAAATTTTTAATATTTTTAGAGTGATATGTAATTTGGCTGTTCGGACTCATCTATTATATATTCTAGAGTGCCAGGTGTCATGAGATCTTTCATCATAGAGTCTAGTAGTAGCTGATCTGGCATGGGAGAGCATACTATATTATTAAGATCTTCAGGTACCGCTGGGCTTTGAATAGGCCATTCACTATGAAATCCTGGATTTTCAACAAAAGGCATTGAATGTTCAATAGGTGCAGGCTCTGGATTTGCAATAGGTGCAGGCTCTGGTTCTCTAGTTTCAGGCTCTGTATTTGTTGCAGTGTCCTTGAAAGTGAGCTTAGCTTTCTTTAAACGCTTGGGATTCTTTTCGGCCTTACGTTTTACCGATGCAGTTCTCATATCCATTCCAGGTAGATCAGGCCCATAGGTGCGTACGAAGTTGTTTTTAAGGGGATCTGTCAATACTTTCCAGATTTGAGAGTTATATTGTTCTGCATAATTTGTAGTGACCACGGTTATTGTTTTGTCCAACACAACAGGAGGGTTCGTCGGCAAATAGATTTCTGGCAAATCGGTTACTGGTTCTGACTCTTGGGATGGTTCTGGCTCTTGGGATGATTCTGGCTCTGAGATTGGAGCTGTTTGAATATATTCAGAGGGTGGCTCGTCATCATCATCCATATGAGGTATCATAGGTGTTGGCACAGATACCTCATACATCCCATCTATTTTCGTGATTCTTTCTACCAACGGATTTTTTACCTTGAAACCCAGCTTCAAGCTCTCCCGCACAACATGTAGACTGAAGAAATTCTTTTGGGTCGTAAATAAAATATAGGTAGTGCCAGCAGGTATCTTGTAGCTTGAGCGAGCAATCAATATGAACCTCTCGTAGAAGTGAAGCTTGTCCCCTGAGAAATATCTGCTGTCAGCTCTCACTCGTGTCTCGTTGGGGGGTCTCACATAGAACAGCAATGGTGCGTCCAACGTCTGGATAATATGGGCGCATCCTTGCCCAACGGTTCTCTGTCCAAACGTGAAATGACCTTTCACCAGAAATTGGTTATGGGGGCACTTGAAACCAATTCTCATATCAGCGTTGGTTCTGTTGGCTTCGCTGGGGGGTCTTTTGAATCTGTTCATAACAGTGATCCATTTTATGTCTTGAGGTCTCAGCGGATAGATTGTCTTGGCCTCTCTGCCTAGTGCTGGAATCGTATTCAGGATCTTGTCCGTCAGAGTACGTTTTTTAAACGAAATTTTATCATCAGGTGTCAGATGTAGGCAGAACATATGGATTTTGCCTTCTCCCATCATCGTTTGGAAATGAGGATATTTCTTCAGCTTCTTGACAGAAGTCGAAAGAATATTTGGAAAAGGCTCAGTCATTCCGAAAAGGTTATGAAGAGCGTTAGCCGCTTTAAGTTTCTTCACAGAGCATTGATGCTTATACATGTTAGCAGTTCAAGCTCCGAAGAGAGAATGACTATTCGATCGAAAGGCAGAGCTTATATAGTCGATCTGAAGGCAGGATGTTGCATAACTCATTTTCTACGAAAACAGGATAAGATAAGGCTATTTATAGAATTATTGTCGCTGAACGCGAAAACAGGATATTGCATAACGGGACACAGAAACAGGATGCCGAACACGGAAACAGGATGCGGTAAAGATTTTTATAGACGCTGAAACAAATAAGCATTGCAGGACAATGATAGTGTAGATACTTTAGCATGATATATATAGGTTATCTAGAGTCAATCAACTAATCAACCAACCTTGGAAAAAAAAAAAAAAAAAAAAATTTTTTTTTTTTTTTTTTTTTTTTTTTTTTTTTTTTTAAGGTTGGTTGATTGGTTGATTGACATTAGCTAACCTATATATATATCATGCTAAAGTGTCTTTGGTTGATTTTATATTTCTATAATTTTTTCAAGATAATATTTTTTTGGGACTTTGCCATTTTTCACCAATCTGGAAATTTTTTCAAAGTTTATCATTTCGATTTTATAGATTTTGATTTCAAAATAATATTTTTTTGCCAATCTTGAAATTTTTTTAAGTTGGTTGATAATAGCTTATATATAAATTTATATCTCAGGGACTTCAGTTATAAAAGTATCCATTCAAAATCTTAAGTATCCATTTAAAATCTTAAAGTACAAATCGGTACGCATCCAATATTGGCAATATAATTCTTACAAAAAAAACGGGTCGAACGAAGTGTCAAAGACAGGAATCTGCCATGAGACACTTCGTTCGGCCCGATTTTTTTATAAATCGTTTGGGTTTAAACCCAACTGTAGTATTTTCTAGCCTCTGTATTTATAAGGCTGTAGCATTTTCCATCTCTCAAATTGACGTTCGATTTGACAACGACTATGCCATGCCGTTTTCTAATTCTTGGATCTTCAAAGCCAGCAGTTTTTAATTTAGGTCGTACCACGAAATCTATCTTCGGTGGAGGCTTCCAGGCACGATAAGTTGTTACGTTGGACTCTGGAGATTTTGGTAGCGGGCTTAATAGCCTTGGTACTTTAAAATAAATCATCTCTGACATGGGTATTGAAATTTGAACTGGAACTGGTTTAGATTTAGAAGCTGGAACTGGTCTTGAAGCTGGAACTTGAACAGATTTAGAAGCTGGAACTGGAACTGGAACTTGAACAGATTTAGAAGCTGGAACTGGAACTGGAACTTGAACTGGAACTGGAACTGGAACTTGAACAGATTTAGAAGCTGGAACTGGAAATTGAACTTGAACTTGAACTGGAACTGGAACTGGAACAGATTTAGAAGCTGGAACTGGAACTGGAACTGGAACTGGAACTGGAACGAGTTTAGATTTGAAAACTGGAGATGGTCTGGAAACTGGTTTTGGAGTTGGCATGGACATGTCTCGATTATAATTGCATAATAACTCGAGAGAAAGACGAGAAGTATTCAAGACATTCCATCCAGGCTTTACGGCATAGTCATAATCAAATCGCTCGTCGGTCAGAGAGTCGAAAGAAAACATTTCCATTTTGAAAAACAGAGGCTCAGAATGAATAAGCTGAGGCGAGAGGCTCGTATTTATACTCTGGCAAGCGGATGCGTGAGATCTGATAAGCGGTTCTGAGAAACGACATCAGTAATACTATATAAGGCTCGACAGGATGACTTTTTATAGATTAGAGAGGCTTGACGCATCTATAAATAACTTATCACGTCCTGTTTTTGAGGAAACGGTTTACATAATATCCTGCCAATTTGTTCTAGAAGAATTTTATCGGATCATCTTGAAGGCTTCAAGCGACAAACTAATTTTCTAAAAATTTTAACAGATGAGAGATATGACCGTTGCTGGCAAAGATCGAGATAGAATGAGGAGGTGGCAAGTCAGCGATCCTATATATAGAGGAGATAATCAACCAACTGTGAAAAAAAAAAAAAAAATTCTTAAAAAAAAAAAAAAAAAAATTTCTTTGAAAAAAGAAAAAAAAAAAAAAAAAAAAAAAAAATTTTTTTTTTTTTTTTTCAAAGATTTTTTTTTTTTTTTTTCATAGTTGGTTGGTTGATTATATCCTCTATATATAGGATCGCTGACTTGCTACCTCCTCATTGTGTCTCGACATTTGCCAGCAACGGTCGTCTAGTCACTATGCCTAGTTGAAAAATTGAAAATTTTAACAGATGAGAGATATGACCGTTGCTGGCAAAGATCTAGATAGAATGAGGAGGTGGCACGTCAGCGATCCTATATATAGAGAAGATTATCAACCAACCAACCAACTGTGAAAAAAAAAAAAAAAAAAAAAAAAAAAAAAAATTTTTTTTTTTTTTTTTTTTTCATAGTTGGTTGGTTGATTATATCCTCTATATATAGGATCGCTGACTTGCTACCTCCTCATTGTGTCTCGACATTTGCCAGCAACGGTCGTCTAGTCACTATGCCTAGTTGAAAAATTGAAAATTTTAACAGATGAGAGATATGACCGTTGCTGGCAAAGATCTAGATAGAATGAGGAGGTGGCACGTCAGCGATCCTATATATAGAGAAGATTATCAACCAACCAACCAACTGTGAAGAAAAAAAAAAAAAAAAAAAAAAAAATTTTTTTTTTTTTTTTTAACAGTTGGTTGGTTGGTTGAATTCATTCTATATAAATAGCCGACTCTTCTCCAATCAGTCTTCTTCTGTCCCAGTAAATCTATCCATTGTTAGATCCTGCCGGCTTTAGAACGATATGCTATCTCTAGCTTAGCCATGGAACGTTTCTAATTTATGTCTGGCAGATTAACAATACGCTATCTTAGCCTGTTTCTAATCTATTCAAACTTTTTACGATGATTAAGTATCGCGAGTCAAATTTATTTTGGCGTACCTTGAATCGCTACCGAAAAAATGGATGGCTCTAATATAGGTATAGGCTACGTGAGCGATTCGTTCAGGATATAATCGAGGAACGTACTGCTAGAGGATAAGACACACATTTTTGGCTTGAAACAAATCATGGTACCGCTGTCGGAAAAAGTACGGTTTATTAAAGACATTTTACATAAGAGACATCATTGAGTTTGAAATAAAATATTTTTTTATCTGTATTTAAACATGCAGACATTTCCGCGAAGCGGAAATGTCTGCTTGTTTAGATACAGATAAAAAAATATTTTATGTTATTTTATTTTATAAAAACCCATGATCTATTCTGATTTCATGAAAACCTGCAACATCTTGTCATTTGTCAGACAAAAGTCTATAAAAATCTTGTTTTCAAAGCCAATATTGTATAAATAACGTTATCCCATCCTATTTTAAAGAAAACGGGTTTGGGCATCACGGAGCTGGTTTATGCATGACCTTACAGTAGAAGAAATAAATTCCACTCCCACCCACCCTAATAGATATACTATATATATACTATATATATAGACTGCAGCGCCATCTACAATGAATTTGATTGGATAAAAAAATATAACTTTAGAAACCAACTGTGAAATATTACATATCTAGCTTAGCCCTTAAAAATTTTAAATTTTACACAAAAAATTAAAATTTTAAACGAAAAAATTAAATTTATAAACTCAGATCTCTTAAATTTATCTATAGAGTCTGTATATTTTACCAAGATTCATATTTATCTTATAGAGAAGCCATATCCCTTCAAATCGTTACGATATTGGTACTCTATCTCTAGCTTAGCCATTAAAATTTTTAAATTTTACACAAAAAGTTAAAATTTTAAACGAAAATTTTAGACTCAGATCTCTTAAATTTATCTACAGATATTTTATCAAGATACATAATTATCTTATAGAGAAGCCATATCTCTTGAAAATTACAAATTCAAAATATTTTACAGATAACTGTTGTTGGCAGACGTCGAGACAAAATGAGATGTGGGTACGCTAGCCATCCTATATATAGGACGCACGAAAAAAACTAATGTTCAATAAATGAGGTTAGTTCCGTTAAGTTATAGATTCTGCTCCGTCCTTGAAGATGTGTTCAAGGTCACACGAAAAAAAAAAAAAAAAAAAAAAAAAAAAAATTTTTTTTTTTTTTTTTTTTTTTTTTTTTTTTTTTTCAAGGTCGTTGGATTTCTTGTGGGCGTGGCTTCATCCATCTATATATATATAGAGAGATAAACTCGCTTACGTATCCAAACCGTCATTGTCCAGTCATGTCTCTGTTGGCTTAGTTATTTTTATCTATACATTTAAATTGATACCATTTTATCTCGTTTTCCAGAGTCTTAAATTTAATTTCTACAATATTGGCTTAATATAGTTTATACGTTTAAATAGTCTTCATGCTATCCTGATAATCTCTTCGATACTAGCTTAAATAGATTTTTTTATAAATTTAATATCAAAGTCTCAAATTAAACCCGTCCAATATTGGCACTATATCTATCGCAAAAAAATGGGCCGAACGAGGTGTCAAAGACAGAAATTCTGCCATGAGACACCTCGTTCGACCCATTTTTTTACTCTCATTTTAAAGATTAACACAAGCTCTCTATGGATTGCTCATTAGATAGCCTACTGATGGTCATCTTCAACGGTCCGGTCATTTGAGATTTGTATAATTCATAATCCTCATATTCAAGCTCAAAAAATTTCCTCACCTGTAGTTGGTATGCGGCAAGGAAGTCTTCGAACTTGGTATGGGACCTTTCTACAAATCGAACACCTATGGCTTTCACGAAGCTGAGCTTCATGTTAGCCTGGTATTTCACCATGGCCGAGCCGTCGAACATTTCATCAAATTCCTGTTCGCCCATGAACCCTTTCAAATGCTGTTTGGCTTCGCTAATGGAGAAGATTCTCGTCTTAGCGAGCCATTTAGGTAAATTGATTTTAGGGTCCATCACATCTCGGACGGTGAGGCCTGCATATTTTTCGGCAAATTTTAGATCTAGAGGGTGCCTCGAATAAATAGCCAGGTCCTCAGCCCGGACAAACAGGGTGCCATCAGTAGCCATTAGGCATTTAAAGGCAACGCCATAAGCATAATTTTTTACATGGAAAAACATGACTGACAGAGAGCTAATGTATCTAAGCAGCTAGTAGAGAGATCGACTAGCAATTGAAGAGCTCTCGCTGGACACTCGTATATATACCCGGTCTTATCAACAGATCTGATAGTAAATTTCTACGAACCGCTTATCAAGAGGAAAGGCTTGCATAATATCCTGTCTCTTGAGCAATTTTTATCGATCTGATTATAACCGGGCTTCCTGAGGAAAGGCTTACATAATATCCTGTCAACACTTCTCGAAAAAGCTTTTTATAGAGATCTGATTGTAATTTTAATCGAAGCCGCTTATCAAGCATCCTGTCAATAGTTTCTCGAAAATCTTTTTATAGAGATCAGATCATAATAACTGGCTTGGCTACACTTAACCTTTAAAAATTTTAAATTTTACATATAAAATGTAAATTTTAAACGAAAAAATTAAATTTTTAAACTCAGATCCCTTAAATTTAGCTATCGATATTTTACCAAGATTCATATTTATCTTATAGCTAAGCCATATCCCTTGAAAATTACAATCGGTACGCATTCAATGTTGGCTTGGCTACACTTAGTCTTTAAAAATTTTAAATTTTACATAAAAAATGTAAATTTTAAATAAAAAAAATTAAATTTTAAAATTCAGATTCCTTAAATTTAGCTATCGAGTCTGTATATTTTACCAAGTTTCATATTTATCTTATAGCTAAGCCATATCCCTTGAAAATTTAGAGATCAGATTATAATGACTGCCACACTTAGTCTTTAAAAATTTTAAATTTTACACGAAAAAATGTAAATTTTAAACGAAAAAATTAAAATTTTAAACTCAGATCCCTTAAATTTAGCTATCGAGTCTGTATATTTTACCAAGTTTCATATTTATCTTATAGCTAAGCCATATCCCTTGAAAAATTAGAGATCAGATTATAATGACCGCCACGCTTAGTCTTTAAAAATTTTAAATTTTACACGAAAAAAATGTAAATTTTAAACGAAAAAATTAAATTTTTAAATTCAGATCCCTTAAATTTAGCTATCGAGCCTGTATATTTTACCAAGTTTCATATTTATCTTATAGCTAAGCCATATCCCTTGAAAATTTAGAGATCAGATTATAATGACCGCCACACTTAGTCTTTAAAAATTTTAAATGAAACAATTAAATTTTTAAATTCAGATACCTTAAATTTGTCTATAGATATTTTATCAAAATTATCTTATAGCTAAGCCATATCCCTTCAAATTTACAAGTTCAAATCGGTACGCATCCAATGTTGGCACTCTATCTATCGCAAAAAAATGGGCCGAGCGAAGCCTCAATGACTTATGTCATGAGAGGCTTCGCTCGACCCATTTTTTTGCACCTCGTCCTGATCTTAAGACGAGGATTTATAAAAGTAGGGTTTGTTTCCCACCAAAACTTTAATTTTTTTGGGGAAATACCCTAGCTCCAAGTCTCCGTACCTCTCTCCGAAGACATAGCTATCCATCGGTACAGATTGCAGGTAAGAGTCCATAGATATTTTCAAATCAGCTATAAAACTCTCCATGGTAGCATTGGAAGAGCTAATGGATGCTATCTTGATACGTATGGGCCTTCTGATGTTGAACGTACACTCTATCGGCGACAAAATCTCGATAGGCCCCTGAAATAAGGATTGAAATTCGCCTGGATGCATATCCAACAGCGTGTTGGCATCTTCCAATCCAAAAATACGTGTCTTGGCTAGAGACGGAGGCAGGCTCAAGCCCTCGGGAGCGATGTCAGTCACTGTAAGATGGCATAAGTTTAAAACGCCAGAAGGATTTTGATAGCCCATGGTGCGAGCTACGTCTGAACCTTTGATAAAAATTTCACCGTCAAAAGTCAAAAAACAAGTAAATTTCACGTTTAACTCTTCAGCTAAAATTTGAAATATCATTTTGGAGCTTTTAGAATATCAAGCAGTCAGAATGAAATGTCTCGTCCAGCAGCCTGTATTTATACTAGCAGCAATCTCTATTTCTATCTAAATTTCTTATCGACATCCTCTGACGCACATCCTCTTACGCACGTCCTGTAGATTATGCAAGATCCCGCTCAAACGACAAATTAATTCTAAAAATAAGTTTATCGAGGCTTACATAATATCCTGTCAACAGCTAGAAGAATTTTATCAGAAGGTCACGTTTTCTAAGAAAGCCTGATAAAACGAGGTCACGAATCGGGTATATATACGAGCTGCCTCTAAGAGCCTGCATCATTTTGACTTCTGTTGCATTAAGTCATGCTATTCACAATTGAACATCCACAGCTTGATGCTAAAATCTTATTCGTAGTCTCTGCGGATGGACTTTTGTTCGTCAGGGCCTCTGATGTGGCCAAGCTGATGGGTAAGGGTAGCGCATACGTAAAAAAAACTACCAAGCTAAAGGTGAGGGACCTCGTTTACAAAAGGTTCAGGATACCTGTCTCTTTAGCTAATACCTGGGTGTATCCAATAGAAGAGATTCATTTCGGAGATGCGCTGTCGACCATGGGTTTTGAGGCCATGATGAAATCTGCTAAGATTGACATCTTAGATCCTATAGTGCCAACTGCATGCATCCATAAAGCAGTCAGAATTCGGATCGTGAGGAATTCTGATGTCTTCATAGATGAATTCTTAAAGGATTTCATAGAAAGAACCTTGCTGTTCTATGATGGAGACCACGATGATGACCCTCGCCTACACGAAGATAGATTTGAGACTATTTCTTGGACAGACACCCCTCCGTCCAAAATCAAAGTCTTCGTGGGGAATCGATCTCGCTGGTATAAACTGATGCCTTAGAGATTTAAATTGGAGGGGGCAAAAAAATGGGCCGAACGAAGCGTCTCATGGCAGATTTCTGTCATTGACGCTTCGTTCGGCCCATTTTTTTGCGACGGTAGTAAGCCAACATTGGATGGGTACAAATTGAGACTTTGAATGGGGGTCTCTGAGATAGACAATATTAATAATTCAATATTGAAACGATACTAATGCCTTTGAATCTGAGATAGCTAATGTCTTTGAATCTGAGATAGAAATTTACAATATTGAATAAGGATATTTTTTTTAAATGAATGCCGTACCAATATTGAATATATTTTTTAACGATTCGATAAACAAATAATATATTTAAATAATAAAATATTTATATAGTCAATCTGAAGGCAGGATATTGCATAACTCATTTTCTACGAAAACAGGATGAGATAAGGCTTTTTATAGAATAATTTATCGCTGGATATTGCATAACTCATTTGCAACGGACACGGAAACAGGATGCGGTAAAGATATTTATAGACGCTGAAACAAATAAGCATTGCTGGACAATGATAGTGTATATACTTTAGCATGATATATAGGTTAGCTAGAGTCAATCAACCAATCAACCAACCTTGAAAAAAAAAAAAAAAAAAAATTTTTTTTTTTTTTTTCAAGGTTGGTTGGTTGGTTGATTGACTCGGATTCATTCTTTATAAATAGCTGTACTCAAACCTTCATTCCTTCATTCTGTCTGAATCTCTTCTAGCATCAACCTTCTACTAAAACGCTCCTAACATTAAGATACTTTAGCATGATTGGTTGATTGGTTAATGTCTTTAAATCTGAGATAGAAATTTACAATATTGAATAAGGGCATTTTTTAAATGAATGCTGTACCAATATTGAATATATTTTTTTAACGATTCGATAAACAAATAATACATTTTTAACTTTTCGATAAACAAATAATATATTTAAATAATAAATATTTTATTATTAAAATAAAATATTTAAATAATAAATATTTTATTATTAAAATAAAATATTTAAATAATATATTTAAATTCTAAATATTTATTATTCGAACCGAACGTGAACAATTCTGACGGGGTGGAGTTGCTCGAAGAATACTTCTGGCGACTGTATGCAAGAAAGAACGGAGATACAAATATAAACAAACTAACACACAAGAACAATTATTTTGTTACAATAAACTCGCACACGAGAACAATTATTTAAACTAGCACACAAGAACAATTATTTAGTTACTACCCCATGCCTGTTAGGGGACATAATAATACGACCATATTTGGTAATGTATGGTTTAGAGTCCAACTACTTTTTTTTTTTTTTTTTTTTTTTTTTTTTGAATTATCATTGTTAGAATCATTACGACTCAAATTATTATTTACAGAATCTTCATTAGTAGAAACAATCATTTCAAAATCCTGTTTAAAAATTGTCTCATTGTAAGAAGGTTTTAAATCAATTCTATTTCTTCTTAAAATGTTATTTTTCTCATTTCCTACCTAATAGCTTCTAGGGTTTTTATATCTTTTAATAATGCTTTTTTCCCACTGATTTCTAGACCGAATCAAAACATTTTGATTATTTGGAATCTCCGATAAGGGTTTAAACGTTCTGTCATAATAAAATTTACTTAAGTTTTGTTTATTTACAATTTTATTTCTTACGTTTGTTTAGAATTCTGGCTTTAACAATTCTCTATTTATTGGTAATTATAAAATCTTACATTGTCTGGAACATTTTTTTTACTGTTAGGCCATCCATATTTACAAATGTTACTAATTTACTCAATACTGTATCTTAAGGTATATTCTTTAAATTCCTTTAATTTTGTCTCAGTTACATGCATATGCCTGGTAACTTTTACACAGTGAAAAATTTCTTTTAAAAACTCATCATTCGTTTAAAATAAGACCTTGATAATAAATCTGCTACATACATTTGCTTACCTGGTACATAAGTGACATCAAGATCAGATTTATGTAACTTTAATTTAATTCTTTGTAATCTGCTAGATAAAACATTTACAACATTTTATTATGAATTGAAACAAAAAGCTTATGATCCGTATGAATAATTATTTTTCTACCATAAATGTAATTGTGAAACTTTTTAGTAGCAAATACCTCAATTAGTTGAGGAAGCTATTAAATGGGTTTTAATGATGGAGTGTCAGATTATTATGGATTAAGTAACTTTGAATGTGAATAAGCAATGCTCTGTTTTAAGAGGACCAGGCAATTTCAATTTAGAGATAAAATTTGGATTTTTAATTTTGGCCGTTACAAAAGTCTACCATAAATATAATATATCAAAAAAAAAAAAAAAAAAAAAAAAAAAAAACTAGTACGTTGTGGCCACCACAAGACTTTCTTCTATATTTTCCTATACAGATTCACTCAATATTAAAAAAAATTAAAAAAAAAAAAAATTCCAAGGTTTTTTTTTTTTTTCGTTAAAAGTAAAAAAATCGATAACTTTGTTTTAAATTATGACATATTTATAGTTCAACCATTCGGTTTAAAGGTATTGACGAGACCTTTCGAAATATACCCATCTTGAAAATTTACCCCCCAGGGGGGGGGAAGCGATGCCCCCACATGCACAAAAATTTTCCCCTAATTAACTACTACTATTATCAATAATTCATATTAATTTTAGAATCACAGGTTAAGAATAATTCTCATTATGTACATTTAAACGAAATTTTGTGCTATAATGCCATGTTAAAAATTTTAAAAAAATACGATCACAGCGTCTCCTGTTGTGCGATTGATCCCCAAATCTAATCAACACCAGTTTATGTCAGCGGCCAACTAAATACCAAGTTTGGTTAAATTTCGTTTAAAAAAAAAAAAAAAAATTAAATACGATTTTTTTTCTAAGTTTTTTTTTTTTTTTTTTTTTTTTTTTTCGTAAAAAGTAAAAAAAATCAATAACTTTGTTTTAAATTATCACAGATTTATAGTTCAACCATTCGTTTTAAAGGTATTGACGAGACCTTTCGAAAGATACCCATCTTGAAAATTTACTCCTCTCGAGGGGGGACTTACTAAAAAATAATTCTATTTATGCGCATTTATACAAAATTTTGTCCTATATCACCATGTTAAAAATTTAGAAAAAGCGGGATGGCAACGCAACCTGTAAGACAATTTTTACCAAAAGTTTATAGGCACTAATTTATGTAAAGGTGCAACTACATACCAATTTGTTTGAAATTCTGTGCAGTAATTCCTGAGATACAGTTGCCACAAAATTTTGTCACACACACACACACACACAGAGACAGACAGACATTTTCTAAAAATTGTCAAATCGTGTTCTACAGCTCTCAAAACGTGTAAATCCATCAAAAACCCGAGTTCGAAAATTTTTACGAATCCAATACTTTCTTGTATTGAATATAGAAGAAAGTAAAAACATGAAAATTTTGACAAATGTTCTAGCTAATAAAGACACTCTTAATGTACGATACTATTGATTGCTAATAAGAATCGTTTCTCAAAATAAATATGCAGCATGCCTCAAATTCCTACAGGTTTCAGTTCTGGGGGATCAACAATTGCCAATGTGCTCATTCTCTCATATGAGTATTTCGTGAAAGAGATTTAGTGGTCTACTTTTAATATTTTCTAAGAATGAATCCACACACTTAACCTTGGCCATTGGATTGTGCAAAATAGAGAATATGCGAAGACTGTCGTATCTGATTTCTAGTTGTATCGTGATGGCGACCATATATAGATTTGGAAAAAAACCCATAAAAACATGGAATTCATAAGCCAACAGAGATTGTTCGTGTTGGCTGAGCTTCTGCGATTTTGCGGGTTCTTTGTAGTTTGAGAACCCTGAAACGTGTTGAGGCGAAATCCACAAGTGAGCTGTATGTATATATCTTATCCCATCTCTAAGCCCCCATTCATCTTATATGTGAATTTCGACGGGTTAAAACAGAACAACATGACATATAATTCGCCAAAAATTGAAACCAAATACCTGCAGTAATATTCTTCTGAATTTAACGTCTTCCATTTGCCACTAAAATTCTCCAAAATGAACATTATTCATCCTATCTAGACTGCCTTACAAAGTACTCTACAGAGTGATTACAAATTCCCATTACAATGTAATAATGAACTCGTTGCAAAGTAATAACCCCGATCACAAAGTCTTTAGTATTACATAGATGTGAAAGAATTATTGTTTCTTGTTGTTACATGTGCTTATTTACAACTAAATCAGGGTTGATGAGTCCATTTATACCATAGAGGAATAGTATGAGCACGCAATCATTCGTGAGTACGTGCGGGCTCACGAATAATCCCATACAATTAATCAATAAAAGATATTCAGCAGGATTTGGTTGTAAGGTTTCAGAAACCTTCGCCTCCAAAACCAACAGTTTTACGGTGGGAGAAAAATTTTATTGAAACTAATCTTATAAAAGGTCGTCCTTCGCTCAAGGCGACCAATGACACGACCGGAAACGTATTTGGATTATTTTATTCCATATCTGCAAAATCGAGACTGCTCCGTCATGTATTGTTCCAGGAGAATAGAGCACCATTCCATTATGCTATTACAGTTACATTATATTTCACTGAGGTATTTCCTGATAAACGGATTGGACATGGTTCTTTGCCTGTCCTTTTGGAGTGGCTACCTCAAAGCTCTAATCTTCCGTCTTGTAATGCATTATGGTTGTTGATTAAACAAAAGTTGCTGCCACACACGATACAGCTGACGAACTTAAGGATACTGCGTGACGTGCATTTACTGCAATTACGTCAACAATGTTGAGGAAAATTTCACATCGTACATGGAGAAAAATCATACTCTGCTATGGAAACGATGTTATACATACAGATACTCTAGAATAAATAGTAAAGAATGGTCACACTACCTCAAAGATGTCCTCTGCCATGATCCCCACATTTGTAGACATGCAATAGGATTTAACGGGACTTTGTGATCACTCTGTACAATACAGATCACTATGAATGTCTTCCTTTCGTACTGTGGATTGCTTTACAATGTTTGTGGCGTTCTTTGCTTTCAGGATATTTTCATATATTAATAAAGTCCTACCGCGTCATGTTGCGGTTGTTTTGTATACTCTGAAGAAACTACAATAGATTTTTAATTAAAACGTAAAATATTATTATATTTATATATGTCTAATTTTTAATGTTTACATTTTCCAGCAGTAACATACCAACTCCAGAAAAAAAAAAAAAAAAAAAAAAAAAAAAAAAAAATGCGTTCATTTAAGTAAAATGAAATGTCACAAGTATATGTAAAGAATATTTAAACCGAAACATTTTTATAAATATTCCCAAATATATTAATTTATTATATTCTTGCATTGCATTTAATTTCTTACAAAATCTCATTTGAATGTACTTCTAGATATTTCGTACACTGATAACGATTATACATTAATAAGCGATTAATAATAATATTTAAACACTTTTACAAATTATGTCATTTAAAAAAAGAAAATTCACAGACGTTTATCACTACGGTTTAAAAGATATACATAATTTATTTAAGTGCTCTGCTGAAGAATTCTCTAGAGGCTTAAGTACTATTATAACGATGGAAAATTTAAACACAAATTCCATTTCTTTGATGTATTTGTATCATTATTTTTATAGACCATTTAATCTTTTAGAATATTCAGTGCAAAACTTTGTTTACAATAGAAAATATTTTACATTAATATATATATATATATATATATATATATATATACCAGGTGTATAAACTTAAATCCGCTGTTTGCGTATAGATGGCGCTAGTGAGTGTATTAACAGCGGACATTTAAATGTCTTATTGTTTTTGTATTAGTTTGACGTCTGTTCACATAAATCAGTGCAAATCGTTAGTGATTTCATATAAAAACATTAATTTTTCTTCGTGTAAATATGTCTCGTTTTGTACCAAAAAAGAGCATATGCGGGAAGCTCTGCTTTTCTGCTTCAATTTGAAGAAATCAGCTGCCGAATCGCATAGAATGCTTGTGGAAGCTTATGGTGATAGTGCTTTGTCAGAAACAACTTGCAGAGACTGGTTTCGTCCGTTCAAAAATGGCTATTTTGACTGAAATGACAAAGAGCGTGAAAATCGGCCCCGAAAGTTTGACGACCATGAATTACAGGCTCTTTTGGACGAAGATGATACCCAATCGCAAAAAATGCTTGCCGAGAAGTTAGGTGTCACTCAACCAGCCATTTCTATCCGTCTACATGCCATGGGAAAGGCCTTATTATCAACAAAGACATGACAAACTGATTTTTCTTCATGATAACGCGCCAGCACACACGTCAAAATTGGTCCAAAATTATCTCAAAACACTTAACTGGGAGGTGTTACCCCATCCCGCTTAATTCACCAGACCTGGCTCCTTCTGATTATCACCTGTTTTCATCAATGGGCCATGCACTCGCCGAACAGCACTTCGTTTCTTACGAAGACGTTCGAAAATGGCTGGACGAGTGGTTTGCCTCAAAAGATAAGGAATTCTTTTGGCGTGGAATTCACCAATTGCCCGAAAGATGAGAAAAATGTATAGTTAGCGAGGGAAATTATTTTGAATAAAATTTTGTTTTGCTTTATATAAAAAATAAATGTGTTTTTATTACTAAAAAACAGCGGATTTAAGCTTATACACCTGTATATATATATATATATATATTGATACACCGTAATAATTTGTGTAGCAATTTTGAAATGTCAACTCGAAAATTTGAAAAGCAGTACTAATACATCAAATATATAATCTCAAATAATTGCATTAGTTGAGATAAATTATTTGTAAAGTTTTATTATTTTAATATAGAAATTTGTTTCATGGTAAATAAAGAATTTATTTTTATAAATATATTAATCGTTTACTGGTCCAATTTAATTTCACTCGTCTGGTCAGTGTTGCTAAATTTATGGACTTTTTTATTCAATATCCACCACTAAATTTTAACTGTAACGGTTGCGTAACCACTTCGATGGTTATTCGTCCATTATGTGTATCAAATATCACTTCTCAAAATTATTGCTAATAATTGAATAAAACAGTCCCTGAATTTGGCAATATTGTTTAGAGCGCTTTAGAGTGTTAGGGAAAGCAAAGGGTTAATACCTTTTTTATATTTAAGGATGATGTTCTGTACTATACATAATATTTCCTTTCCTGTTTATTCAGTAACCTTTAGTAGGTGGCCATACTTTCGAGCACTTATTGTAAAGAGTTTGATTACAGAATGTTTGTGCAATGTTTTACCTTATCTATCTTTTTCATTTGTTTGTTAGTATTATATCTTTATATGCTATCACACTTGTACATAAAATCTCCGCACCGATATTCCCTTTCTAAATCTGCTTACCTTTATCTGCTTTTACATTTTACAGAGAGATATTAACCCTTAAATGCCGAGTGTTGCCTTTCGCCAACATACCCAATTTTGTCTTCTACTGTATTATTAGAATAATATTGAAGCTCTAATGCTTCATTTTCGCCGATTGGCAACAAATTGCTTTTTATTATTATTAATAAAGAGTCTTTTTTTAGCTTACATTCTCTGTCATAAACCTTCTGCCGAATCCGGGTTAAAAACATATAAAGGGGAAAATAAACCAGTCCTATCCTTACAAAATCGGTACAAAATGAAAGGGACAATTTTACTCAATCCAGGGGTGCAAACAGTTTTTTGACACTACCATTATATATATTTTTTTTAATTAACTAAAGCAGGAAATTCAGGCGGCAACCCTTCATTATAATATTTTCATACTGTTTAGTGCAAATTAATTTAATAGAAAAAGGTCTTTAATTTAAATTTTTTTTAATGTTTTATTAGCAGTAAACCATAGTTAAAATAAAGCATGATTTTTCAAAATATTTTCCCCGTGATTTATACAATAGAAGTAAGAATAAAACATTTTAAAATTGATTAAAAAAATAATCAGACATTTAAGGGTTAATACCTGCTAACTTACTAATTAATATTCCGTAAAATTGTCAGAACCTGCCCCCCCCCCCCTTTTTTTTTTTTTTTTTTTTTTTACATGAGTGTCTCTTTTTTTTTTTTTTTTCTTCTTATTTAATCATCATTACATTTGAAACAAATTTCTCTAAAAGTAACGTGGTGTTTAAAAAAGAGCGGGTACTAATAATTTTACAGATTATTAATTCGTAAGTTGGCAGGTATGGATATTATACAGTGATTCCCACTATGCATAATGCCATTTGCACTACTTCGTAAATGTGGCCTTTTACATGATGACTATATGAATGTCATGTTTAGAATAAAATTATACTTAATTAAACAGCATTACAGTAATGAAATATTTATTTAATTACGTTCGTATTCTTTTACTTAAGTAATTTGTATTGATTTTCAATGAATTATTCGCTTAAATAATGCTAATTAAACATAATAATCATTTTTTAAATGCTATATTTAATAAAAAAATTTAATACTGTAAAAAAAAAACTATAATAAAGAATAATTTCTTTATAATTTAGTCCACATAAAATTTATTTTATTTTATTTGCTCTAAAATTATCCTAATTATTAATAAAACCGTATAAATGTAATAGTAAAAATACAATAATTAATCTTTTACAAAATACGATTGTAACTTTTCAAAATTAATTGTTACAAAAAGTGTGAACAAAATAAATTCTTTACAGTTAGGAAACCTGTTAATTAATCATAATGATGTCGCAGAGAAGCATCAGATTATAGAAAGAAATTGCGAACATTTTTTTTTTTTTTTTTTTTTTTTTTTTTTATGGATACTTTGTTTATTTTACAAAAGCGTAATACATTCTTGGTTTATAAAAATATCAATAAACTAACTACATCAAAATCATTAGAATTTAAATATTAAAATAATTTTGTAACACTGTATTTGAAAAAAAAAAAAAAAAAAAAAAGCGTATGTGTGCAGACTGGAGCTCAGACTGCATTGATCGCAGAGCTACGAAATTCAGTTAAACTGTTTATAACAGTAAATATTAATTATTATTTTTTTTTTTTTTCAATTTTCAAATTTCGTGAGTATATTTATATTTTAAGAGATAAATCTGAACTTTTAATAATTTATATGACTGAATGCAAAACGTAATTCACTTTTCAATAAAAAAGATTGGACAAGATTTTTCTTATGTTTTGATAGTTGTTAAATATTTTTACAGTAGAGTTACCTTTCTGAGATTTTTCAGTTTCTATTTCATTTAAATATTTTCTGCAAATAAAACAATCCATCTGATAAATAAATGGTTAGTACTCTAGATCCTCTACGTTGAGAGATGCTGGGATCTATTCCAGTTTAGGCATACATGTTTGTAGAAGCTCAAAATCCACTTTAAAAGAGGACAATACTTAATATCGCCGACAGCCACGGCCGATGTTATTCTATGGGAAAATTTGCTCATTGCTCATAATTGCTCATTATTTAATGCATTTTTGAAAATTCTATTTTCAGATTCAGAAAATTCGCAATTGTTAAATTAGTACTTATTTTTTAAAAATGGAATTTTTAATTTTTTAGTATTTCATTTTGCGGCTGAAAGCTGAGAAAAATCCTTTTAGAGAAAATTCGCATTTTTGAATTAAAAATTTAAAAAAAAATCAACTTTTCGAAAATGAGTACTAATTTAAGGTTATGAATTTTTGAATGTGAAAACGGAATTTAAAAAAGTACATCAAGTAATGAGCAATTATGGAAACAAATTTTCCATAGAATAGCATGGGCCACGGCTGTCTGTAAGATTAGGCACTGTCCGCACCAAAGTAGTGGATTTTGCTTTAATTATCTCTGGTATACAAAAATGAACGTAGCGCAAGAACCAAATAAAACCTGAAATATTGATCGTTTTACGATTAGAGATCAATGACAGCTTTTATGGAGGATTCTATTCTAATTTTATTAAAATAGGGATTGAAGGAAGATGTAAGCGATAAAATTTCGGGAAATACTTATTTCAGTGATAGCGCCCACCCCTTCCCGAGTAGAATAGCATTTGTTTGTTTTGCACTTGAATTGATGAATGGACAGTAAAACAAGAAACTAAAGCAAGGGCGGCAACGCATTATTATTATTTTTTTTTTTTGTAGTGAAAGATTTTACTGACGGATTTTTTCCAATGATTGCGACACCTTTTATACTGTCTTGTATACTTTCAAACAATGCCGCTAATTTTTTCATACACTCTAATAAATAAAAATAAATAATAAAATAAAATAAAAAACATGAAAATCTGACATTGACAGATTTTAATTTAGTGCCAGAGGCCTACTGCTAAACTTGTTAATATCGACAAATTCTTCTTTAGTTAATTCGTGACGATCTAAATTCCATGATAAAGTTTTCATTAAATCAAACCAATGTGTTTCAGCTGCAGATACTGTAACAAATAACGTTGGAAGTCCAAACTGTCTTATAGCCGCAAAACAACGTTTTTTCTCGTTTTCCCAATGAGGGGGAGGTGTGCCTTGGGGGGGACTCATGTCAAAGGTGTGCCTTGGGGGGGGACTCATGTCAAAGTTGTACCTTGGGGGGGACTCATGCCAAAGTTGGGCCTTGGGGGGACTCATGTCAAAGTTGGGCCTGGGGGGGACTCATGTCAAAGTTGGGCCTTGGGGGGACTCATGTCAAAGGTGTGCCTTGGGGGGGGGGCTCATGTCATAGTTGTACCTTGGGGGGGACTCATGTCAAAGTTGGGCCTTGGGGGACTCATGTCAAAGTTAGGCCTGGGGGGGACTCATGTCAAAGTTGGGCCTGGGGGGGACTCATGTCAAAGGTGTGCCTTGGGGGGGGACTCATGTCAAAGTTGTACCTTGGGGGGACTCATGTCAAAGTTGGGCCTTGGGGGCACTCATGTCAAAGTTGGGCCTTGGGTGGAATCATGTCAAAGTTGTACCTTGGGGGGGGACTCATGTCAAAGTTGGGCCTGGGGGGTGACTCATGTCAAAGTTGTGCCTTGGGGGACTTCATTCAATAAATCCCCATTCAATAAACCGACTGAAATAGGCCCTTAGCACTATTAAGAGTGTATTATAAAAATTCGACAACGCTGTACCGACTGAAATAGGGGTACCTTGGGGGGGCGGGACTCATGTCAAAGTTGGGCCTGGGGGGGACTCATGTCAAAGTTGGGCCTTGTGGGGACTTGATTTAATAAATCCCCATTTAATAAACCGACTGAAATAGGCCTCTAGCACTAATTAAGAGTGACCTATAAAAATTCGACAACTGTACCGACTGAAATAGGCCTCTAGCACTAAAAATAAAATAAAAACTGGAATGTTTCAATTTGAAACAGATCGATTCGCTTTGAGAATGAAATATTTTTGTTTTCAGCACGATTTGTTTCAGATCTGCAACGAAACCAACCATTTTGGTATTGAAAGAGGCCTTTTGGAAATTTTTCATTACCATAAAGTTTAGTTTCATTGCAAATCTGAAACGAATTGTGTTATAAATTAAAACTTTTCGCATCCAAAACCAATCCGTTCGTTTCAGAAAAGGCGACAATTGCCTATCCCGAAACAAAGCGCTTATTTTTATTATTATTATTATTATTTTTTTTTTCTTCAGTCTACATCTTTTTTAATTGGTCGAAAATTATAAAAACTGGGGACTCAGTCAGTATTTTGCCTCATTTTCCAAAAATTAAGAAACTTCACTTTTTCGATTGCCTCACATGAATGAAGTTTTTATCACACCCATATATTAATTTTAATTTCTTACTTTTTTCTGTTTATTTTTAGATGGAAAAAGCTAAACTTGCCCTCATTTTGGATATTTTACATTTTTTAAAGAAAAATTTACTATTGACTTAAACTTTAACGCCCGAATAATTTTGCAAAATATTAGCTGATTATTTCACTTCTAAATTAATATAGAGAACTGACAGTAAAATATATTAACTTAAACAATTCTTCTGATAGTTTTAAATTTAAAGCCTATCCTCATTTATTGATATTTAGTGTTCTAGCGAGAAAACTTCGAGATAATAGATTCATTTCCTATTATATGTTGACGAAGATCTCGAAAGTAAAGTATTATAATATATATTATTATTCAACTTAATTTAAGTTAGTATACCTGTGCAAAAAGCAAATATATATGCGACGAATGAAAAATCATAAAATGACTGTCCAAATCATGAAATATTAATTAATAGTAGGCACAAAAAACTTTCAGGGATCACTTAGAGTGACGCTATAAACTATCATTAAAAAGCCGAAATCATTCCAAGAAACCACAAAAAATATACGTGCCATTTTATTAGCTGTCCGCAAATGAGGACACTGAGCACTAATGGGTTAATTGAAAGAAAGAACAGAGGTAGCATTTACAACAAATTTAAGCATTCGATTCTTTATATCTTTCAATAGTTTTCCACATTTGTTCCCTTAAAAATGAACCACCGTGAATATATTTAATAAAATGCCAATGTCCTAATTCCTCCTGCTTTATATGCATAGATTCATATTTAAAATAATAAATATGAATCATTACTTATTTTAAACAAAATCGTCATATGTTGTCAAATTATAAAGATTTTGTGGACGTCTATATGTGTTCAATCTTTCAGGTCAATTATAAATCGTATGTATTCAAGTCAATTGTAAATGGTTTATGAAAACGTATAATATCAACAATGAAAAAAAATATTTTTTATTACAATAGGCCATGTCGCAGTTGAAACTCTCTAAAAACAATCATTTTTAAAATTTTATTGCTCATCAATAAATTTTCTATTATCTGCATTTGTTAATTTATTTAAAGAAAAAAAAATTATAAAATCCATGTTATGACTGTAGATTACTTAATCCGATATTTTATTACTCTGCGTAGCGATCATCTAAACCTAAAGAATGAACAATCATAATGATTTCGAACTAGTATTAAAATATTATTAATGACACCATTGACTTTATCATTCTATTTGATAAATTCATAAGTTATTTGGGTTAGGCTGGGTTAATTAACTTTGCAATAGGACTGTCTGGTAGACTATTGGAGAAGGTCTGGAATTTAGACCTAGGAGTGGTCTTGAGACATGCAATGACAATTTTGATCCTCCATGGAAGGGTAAGCTCCTGCGCTTCAGTAGCACTTAAGTATTAATTTTACGGAATAGGAGGGAGTAAATTGTCATATTTTACATGTTCCATCCACTATTAACGCGTTAACGACCGTATTAATTTCGCAAAATATTATTAGCTGATTATTTCAATTTTTAAATTAATATAGACAACTGACAGTAAAATATATCAACTTAAACAATTCTTCTGATAGTTTTAAATTTAAAGCCTATCCTCATTCATTGACGTTTAGTGTTCTAGCGAGAAAATTTTGAAATAGAAAAACTTTGAAATTACAGATTAATTTCCTATTATATGTTAACAAAGATCTCGTATGTAAAGTATTATAATATATATTATTATTCAACTTGATTTAAGTTAGTAGTATACCTGCACAAAAAGGAAATATATGTGCGACGAATGAAAAATCATAAAATGACTCTCCAAATTATGAAATAATAATTAATAGTAGGCACATAAAACTTTCATAGATCGTTTAGAGTGACGCTATAAACTGTCACTAAAATGCAAAAATCATTCCAAGAAACCACAAAAAATATACGTGCCATTTTATTAGCTGTCCTCAAATGAGGACACTGGGTGCTAACGGGTTTAATGTCCACGACAATCTTTAGCCAGCTCGGAAATAGAACGCGCAATCCTCCAATTGCGAGCTGGGCGCTCTGCCGAGTGGGTTACTCTGGCACCATAAATTAGTAGGAATTTTAATACTATAAAAAGAAAGAAAAAAAATTCTTAATAAGAACTATGAGGATTATTTTCATCGTAAATAAAACATATTAGTTTAAAAAATCATTTAGGATGCGTGCATGAACACTATTGAATATCAAAATTGTAATTTATTAGAAATGAAAGATATTCATAAAAAGGCAAAATTCAGCAATATTTCGCATAAATTTGCACTATAGGAATTTTTACTTTTTGAACACTATAGTGAGGAAAGTATTGTAATCATGTCAAAAATCCGAATTCGAGATTTTGATGTTTCTATACGTTTTGAGGTCCCCTGAGTCCGTTTTCACTATTTTTACGATGATGTATGTGTGTATGTGTGTATGTGTGTATGTGTGTATGTCTGTGAGTGAACACGCTAGCGTCTAAACGCTTTGTTCAATTAACCTGAAAGTTGGTACGCATATTGTAAGTCACCATAGTACGAACCCTATAGATTTTGGTGAATCTAGCACTTATAGTTTTTTTACAGGGACACAAAGAAAAATTCTTTATCATTATGGCCTATGGGAGCAAAATCTTAAAAGTGCGATAGCATCTAAACGCCTTATTCAATTGAGCAAAAAATTTATACACATATTATAGGTCACAAATACTCAATCTGTATAGATTTTGGAGAATCTAGCACTTATAGTTTTTTACAGGGACACAAAGAAAAATTCTTTATCATTATGCCTATGGGGCCAAATTTTTAAAAGTGTGATAGCGCCTAAACGCCTTATTAATCTGAGCAAGAAATTTGTACACATGTTATAGATCACAGTTGAACTAACTGTATAGACTTTGGTGAATCTAGCACTTACAGTTTTTTTACAGAGACACAAAGAAAAATTCTTTATCATTATGGCCTATGGGACTAAATTTTTAAAAGTACGATAGCATCTAAACGCCTTATTGAATTGAGCTGAAAATTTATATGAGTATTATAAATCACTGTTGCACTAACTATAAGCATTTTGGTGAATTTAGCATTCATAGGTTTTTACAGGGACACAACGAAAAATTCTTTATCATTATGATCTATGGGCTCAAAGTTCAGTAGCGTTAAATAAAACATCGTGTAATAGATGGAGAAAAATACTCAAACACTCTATTATGGTTTTCTCTCTTTTGTTTGTTTAACAACTCCTCTTTCTTTACTTTATCTACAAAACTGTTGATTACTCAATGTTCGGAAAGTCGAGTGGAGTCACTCCAGATTTTTTTTTGCTTCGATCGTTTCAGACTTAATTCACAATTATGATAGCAGTCAACAGCCAACGTCAGTGTTTTGTATGACAAGCGGCATCGGCTTCATTAAAGTGGAAGAAACTCTTTAGGGAAATTTTTATACACGATCTTTTCGAATTTTTCGAATTAAATTGACATTTTATTATTTATTTGTGTTAGGAGGTCATCCTCATCATTACAGGAAGAAATCTACTGGAAAAGATTTATAATATTCTTTTTTCTATTTCTTATTCTTTTCTAAGTAACGTAACGATATTTACCATGCAAATTAACACATTTTTGTCAAATTAAGGCATTGCAGGCGGGCGATGGTATTCCAAAAGAATATATCCACATTTCCCTCTTCCCCCCTCTCCTACTCGCTTCTTCTGGAAAAAATAAAAAATAAACTAGTATGTCGTGGTCACCACATGACTTTCTTCTATATTTTCCTATACAAATTCACTCAGTAAAAATAATTTATTAAAATTATTATTTAAAAAAATTATATTCCATGATAATGCAGACGATTTCCATAGTAGTATAACACTAAATATCCAAAAAAGAGTCTATTGCATTAAAAATAAAATAAAATATAAATATAAATATAAATAAAAATTGTTAAAAATGAAAAACACCGAGAACTTTATTATAAATTATCGCAGATCGATGTATCAACCATTCGTTTTAAAGGTATTGGCGAGCTCTCTTGAAAGATGCCTATCATGAAAATTTACTGCCCTCGAGGGGGAATTTCCCCCTAGGGGGGGAGTCGAGGCTCCTACATACACATTTTTTTCCCCAATTAACTATCCTTATTACAAATAACTCTTTTAAATTTCATAATGATTATTAGAAAATAATTCTCTTTATGCATATTTATACAAAATTTTGTCCTATACCACCATGTTAAAAATTTAGAAAAAGCGGGATGGCAGCGCAAGCTGTTGGACAATTTTTACCAAAAGTTGATAGGCACTAATTTATGTCAATGTGTAACTACATACCAATTTGTATGAAATTCTGTGCTGTAGTACCTGAGATACAGTCGCCACAAAATTTTGTCACACACACAGAGAGAGGGAGAGAGACAGACAGGCAGACAGACATTTTCTAAAAAATGCCAAATCATATTCTACAGCTCTCAAAACATGTAAATCCATCAAAAACACGAGGTCGAAAACTTTTACGAATCCAATACTTTCTTCTATTGGATATAAAAGAAAGTAAAAATTATTTTGCGTTTCTACGTTTGACTCTTTATGAAACGATGATATATTTAAATGCCAGTGGCATTTACTGTGTCGATGGATGAGAACGAAATTTCAATGATTTAATAAAGAATATGTAATATATATATATATATATACATATTAAATAATCTTTATTTCAAATAATTGCAAGTAGGTTGGGCTTATTGTTCATTATAGGAATTTGTTAAGTCTTATAAAATTAAAATTTATTTTTCTTTCTTTTTTTTTTTTTTTTAATACGTCAGAATAAAATGACCCAAACATATTCCATGCATATTTTTGATTAAAAAAGTATATTTTTAATTAAGAAAATTATTAATAAATTCATAATCGAAGAAGTTATGAATCATGTCCTATAATAATTTTTTTTTTTCTAAGTAACATCCACATATTTACTATGGAAATTAACTTATTTTTGTAAAATTAAAACATTACAGGCAAGGGATTGCGATGGCATTCCGAAAGAAAATGAGCCCCTCCTACTGACTTCCCTCAAAAAGAAAAATTACTCTAAAAAATGATTTTGCATTTTCGTACATGATTCTTTATGTGACACTGACATCACGCTTATGGCATTTTTCGTATCGATTGCTGAAGGTGAAATTTCAAGGATTTAATCAAGAATACGCAAAATAATTTTATTAAGTGTTACATTTTAGAAAAACGCAAGAAGCTGAGGTTTATTGTGTAGAATAGAGATATGTTAAGAATAGGAGTTGCGTAGTAATATTTCTTAGTTTTTTACAGCTTTTTTTTTTTTTTTTTTTTTTTTTTTTTTTTTCATTCTTTTTATCTATATTCTTATATTTGAAAACGAAACATACTGCTCGTTTTAAATGTAATGTTTTAGAGGAACGCGTTAAGGTAGAGCTTACTTTAAAAAATCGAAGATTATCTAACGACTGGAGGTTAAACTATTTTTTCTTAAATATTAAACTAATTTTCCTAGTTTTCCTCCCTTACTTTCTGTTTTAATCTTGTTATCCATATTTTTTAATTTGAAAATTGCTGTTTTTGTACGTCTCAATTAATTCAAATTGTAACATCTAAAGTTACTTAAAGTTTTTCAAATGTATTAAGTAAATAAATGAAACTTAATTCATATACCTGTTTAAAAATAAAAAATCATATATAAGGTTTGTACGCCTTATAAAAATCAAAATATTAATGAGATTTTAATGTTAGACTTTTCTTAAAGAAATAGTAACTTATTTAACGTCATTTTCGTGAAACAATGTTTTTCCTACTGAAGGAAATGTAGGGTATTTAGTTCAGTGTTGCTAAAGAAAGTTTAAACACATATATATGTCGTTCCAAACATACTGAATGTTTGCAGGACAACTTCAGTAAGATTTTTATGTTTTTGACGATCAGGATTCTTATAAAACTCTTGTACTGCATTCACTATGGCTGTTTTTGTAAACACTTGAACATTGTATTTCAATACTTTCCATTAGCAAATGACGTGGCGCATCTTCTGCGTCCACAGAAAACGTATCTTCAATTAACTTTAATTGAAATTATTCTTTCGTTAAAGAAAACTTTTCATAGAATTCTGCCATTTTCATAGAATTCTGCCATAGAATTCTGCCATTTGAAAAGTGTTAATGAATTCGGTTTGTCTTTCTGTCTGTCTACCCGCACTTTAACTCCTGCAAATTTTTATGGAATTTCTTAAAATTGACATATGTTATTCAAGTTTACTATCGGATGTTCTCCACTGAAAATGGAGTAATACCTCTACTCGTTTGTGTACAGGGAAACCCGAAAGTATTCCAAAACATTGTGTTCTATGAGAGGTATTTCTATAAACTATATTTTAATACCTTTATTTTACACGAATTTTAATGAAATCGAAATATGTTATTCACGTTCACTATCGAATGTTTACTACAAAAAATGGAATACATGCCATCACTGGTTTTACACAGAGACACCCGAAAGTATTCCAAAGCATTGCGTTCTATGAGAGGTTTTCTGTAAACCAAATTTTAATAAGCTTATTTTGCACAAATCTTAATGAAATTGAAATATGTTATTCATATGCACAAAGGAATGTTTTCTATAGGATATAGTTCTATAGGAATGTTTTCTATAGGATTAGACATAAAGGACCACACAAAAATATTCAGTTGCATTAGGGTGTATTACTTGAAACTCGCTAGAATTGCATTTTCGTTCATATTAAACGTTAATACTTCCTAACAATTTTTAACTGTAAATATGATTTTAATTTGTGTATCTGTCTTTCCGACTGTCTATCTGCCCAACCCCAGCGTCCTTAAATATTTTCAGAATTTTTAGAAATTTTTATATGTCATTCATGTTTACTATGGAATGTTTATTATTTATAATGTGCTCCCTCTACAATTGGTTTGTGTACAGGGACGCCCAAAAAAAATGCTAATGCATTGCGTTTTAGAACAAACATCTTGACGAAGTTATTCTGCAATTAAAACCCGGGGTTGCATTTCTTTTGTGTTAAACATTTTAACACTTTACAACAAAGTTTAAGAATGATTATGAGTACAATTATTCTATTTGTATGCTTTTCAGTCCTTCTGTCTGTCCGTTGTGTGATAACGTAACGCAAAGAATATTGAAAGTTATACAATACAACAGGCACGTGCAGTTGGAAAGTGTTAATAATCAATGCGTACCACATGATTTTTTTTTTTTTTTTTTTTTTTTTTTGTCCTCTGATACGATGTGTTTTATCTGAGGAAAATACTAAACACATTTGCAAAAATGGCTAATTTCATCTTTTAGTAGTTGATTTTTAAAAGGTTTAAATTTGTCCTTGAAAGACTTCACTACTGCAAACATTGCAAATATATGTTTTCCCTGAAGTTGAACGTTAAAGTTACTTAAATATGTCAGTATATCACAAAATAAAGGAGAAATTATAATTACAGGTCTCACCTTTAAGCTCGAGAAATTCTTTTTGTTCATTTTCTAGGATCATTCTTCAATTTCCTTTCTTGCGTTCTACACTCATTGTAACAATATATTTGTACTCATGTTTAAATTTAAACTACTTAATTTTCGCCAAATAATTTGAATGTGTATTGGTTAACTAATATGAATTATTTCATTGTGGTGTATATTGGTTAACTATAAAATATTATTTAGTTGTGATACGTTTTAGTAAATTAATTTTTTTAATATAATTGATACATCGCAATGCATTCAGTTTTTGCATTAAAAAATTATTATAAATATTAATACATCTTAGTTTTTTCACTTTCAGGCCAATCACTTATATGTAACGTCTACCATCCCCTTAAAATTATAAGAATATGTTCGTAGCATTTTTTTAATCGGAAATAACTCTTTTTATTTTAGTAAATCCAACCTATTTAAATAAAATATTTTTATTGGAATAAGAAATGTTTTATATACTTGTTATATATATATATATTCATTATTTATAATCCATTAAAAAAGTCTAACATTTTTAAAGATGTCAAAAAAAAAAAAAAAAAAAAAGAAAAAAAAAAAAAAAAAAACTCTGTTTATCTAAACATACATCTATAATTTCCTGTAACATTAAGAACTTACTTAAAAATTAAAGAAAACTGTTGCTAGTTACATTTTTATATAAAGCATTATTTTTCAAGCTTTTTTAAAGACAAGTTTTGATACAGAAATTACCTTAAAAAGTCATCGATTAATAATAAAAATAATGGTAGAAATAAAGCCATTTCTGTAATTAAGCTGAATTTATATTTTAAAAAGTGTTTGGGATTGGATTTTTTTTTCTTTTCAAAAGAAAATAATTAAAGATTAATTTTAAAAAAATTGAAGAACTTTTATCGATTTTAATCTGGATTATTAACTATATTTTTATTTTGTAAGTCAAATTTAAAGTACAAATGTCTGGGAAAACATATTATAAAAATAAAAAGGAGCAAATGAATTTAGCATAACTTTTTTACATATTTTTTCAAAGAAAAATGTCTCATTATCTAGCTTAGAAAAACTAATTAATAAAATTAGAAAGTCTGAAATTTTCTAAAAAAGGTGATTGTTTTATCAGTTAATGATGATAAATAAAGGTCACTATTTTTTCATGCATTTATAAAAATTTTAATGTTTTAAACTCACCAAAGAAGTAAGTACGAAAACTTCAATTGATTTAATTTATTGTAATTCCAATGAATATTATGCGTTTTAATCGTGTTTAATTAGGGATTCAATTAATTACTTATTGGTTTTTATTTTATTTATTTTTTTTTAGTTTATAATTATTATTTTTTTTTTCAATCTTGCTTTTCGTGATACATATATGTCTGAGCAAGATACGCTAAAATAATTGTAAAATGTATAAAAAGAAACTTTCATTCAAAGCATTCCTGATATACATTCGAAGTTTTATTTCATTAATGTACTTTCAAATACGGGTGACGTTTTATAATGTAAAATGTCTGTAATTCTGTAAAGTACGCAAATCTTTGTGATTTTTAAATGTGCTTTTTTTGTACAAAAAAAGACAGGCATTTAAAATATTCAAATATAGGAGAATGTCTCCAGTTGTGACTTTGGCTTCTAGCTTTTGATAGAAAAGATATAATGCAAACATATGAATACCGATGGAAAGCTAAAGTCCTTAGTTAACGTTTGATGAAGTAACTGCATTGATTCCGTCAACGAGAAAGAAATTATCACTAATTTTGTGAAGTGATACTTTTTGGCCAAATTAAATTGTGTATCTGGTTGTGGGCACAGCTGAAAAATCCGCTAAAAATAGGAAAATAATAAGAAAACAACCATAAATACAGAAAATAACAAAACATTTTTTTTTCCTGTAAGGATTCAGTGGTCAAAATGACAACAGAAAATGGCATTTTTAAAATTGTATTCGTCATCTTTATCGTCCTCCAAAACAGAAGTGAATGCTTGCAAATAAAATAACTTGCATGCGTATTGGCACACTTAAAATGCACCAGACGATTGCACTCGTTGGATTTGATTGAGTTGGCTCTTGTTAGGCGTGATGGCAGGCGCTCCAAACACATGATATAGAAATAGACATCATCATCAGATGGTGAAGACTCCTTGTTTTAGAGCGCTTGTCCGACAGTTTGGCAAGTGGAGTTGCTATATGTTTTCCAGGCTTCTTCTGAAGGGACATAGATGCTGGGGCAGATTCTCGGGCAGTCGATTTTGTGGGTTTCTTATACACTAAGTAACCTTTAATGGCTTTAACTAGCGCATTTTCTTTTGGATCGATTGAATTTTCTGGGGCTGACATGGCTAAAAATGCCTAAAAAGGCATAAAAGTACTAATAAAATATGTTATGTTGGCATAAACGACCATATTTGACAATTTGTAAAAGTCAAACATACGCTTTCTATGAAGGAAATAAGGGTACCCACAACCGGTTACATGAAGGTACCCACAACCGGGAATGACAGCCATTTTTATAATGACAGATAAAACAATTTTCTGTCCATATTTTGGCTACATTCGATATTGCATCACAAAATGTAATGAATATACCACATGAATATATACTTACATTTTGTATTTAATTACACTTTACATTCTGTATTTAATACACTTTGATTTATCGCACACTGAAAACATTCACAAATTACTTTTGTGTTTTTTTGTTTTTTTTATGCTTGCATTTATTAAGCAAATGCGTCTATTCACTTCAGTGTTAGCACAAAAACTGCGTACTGTCAAAATACAAATTTGGCAGTTCTCAAATCCACCATATTTACTTTCTGTTAAAAAATATGGTGGGGCGCCCATAACAGGTGACATTCCCCTAATTATTTCATTAGAACTATTCTATTGGTTTTAATTATATGTGAGTAAATAGAAGCAATCTTCTTATTGGTACCATATGGACTTTATGTAATGCAAACAATATAGATTTTCTGTAATATAATAATAATTATTATAAAGCAAAATAAGATATTGTATTGTATTTTTAATTTTAATTTTAATTTAAAAAAAAAAAAAACATACTATACGTATAAAATATACAAAAAATTGATTTTTATTTGTGAAATCTGAGTTAGGCAACTTTTATAATTTATATGATGAAACTAGGGGAAATTGCGCGCAGAGGAAATCAGAAGGAAAAAGGGCGTACGCAACGACTCTAGTTAGTTGTACAACAGCTATAGTGGAATGCCTACTTAAATGTGCATATTGATTCTTTCGAGCGTCTAGGAGAAAACTTGGTTATTTTGTCTTGTTTTCCAAAATAAATGCTTGAAAATTTATAATTCTTTCTTCGAATTTCTATAGAATGGCAATAGTACAAAATAGTTTTGAATAAAACGATTTATCATAATTTATTAACCTAGACTAACAGTACGAATACCAGCAGTTCTCTCTAAAAATGATTATTTAATTAAATGCTGCTCTTCCTAAATGGATGAGTTTGCACATCTGCTACATAGGAGAAGTTGTACTTTGTTTCTATTGATTTCTGTGTTAGGAGAGATTATGCAGCTAATTGCTAATATCATGACAATGAGTGTGAGTACACTGAATGTCTGGAACTGTAACAGGGGACAACTTTGACAAGAGGCTGCACTGAATTAAAAGTGTTACTTGCTGATTGCACGATAGTTGTATTATTTATAGCAATAAATGGATGGATTTGTGACAACGACACCTTAATCAGCAAACGAGAAAACTTTAAAATGGAAAAAAAAATGGACTAAATTTATGTTAAAAGTGTTATTTAACATCTTAATGTTATTTTGTAATTCCATCTTGGTTTTTATTTTTTCTGGTTATTATTTTTTTTTCTTTGATTAAAATGTATTAATTCTTTTTAAAATTCTTTTATTTTTCTGATAATTTAATTATTAGGCTAAAGTAATCACTCCTATTAGAATGACATATGTCAACAAAAAACTTACAACAGTGTCATTTAAGTGCAATTATTATTCTTAACAATGTAATTGTATTTATTATTAATAACAGTCTCTCCTAATCACGCATGCAGTCATAACAACCCTGTGAGGACAGATTGCGCAAAATAGCTATGTTGGTTTTATTACAACGACTGCATACAATTAAAGAATAAGAAAAAAAAAACAATGAAAATACTTTTAAAATGAATGATTAACAGCAATACTTTACCAAAAATTATATTTGGATTTTTTATATTATTCTGTTGAATTATGCACAAATTCCCTAACCTAACCTTATTTCCTTTCGACTGTAGATGTTATACATTGTCAAAGAAATTTATAATAAATTGTACTATCATTTTATGGCACATAGCCCTTCATAATTATTTTCACCATATAGGCTAACCGATATTAAAGGAATGATAAAAAGGGATTTTGGGGCGGTTACTGAGAGAAAACTGGCTAATTGTAACATTCAATGGCGTATACCCACATATATCATAGATTTAATACATATATTATATGCATGAATATCTACAAGGATGCTTACTTTATGAACAATTAAAGAAAATATTTCTTAAGAGATAAATTTGTAATAGTGTTTATATATCGTGAAATTCGTTTCAGAAGAGTGTGTTGTTTTATTTGTGTTTTTGTTTCCCTTCTTTTATGAACCTCATAGCTGCTAGGTATTATGATTTTTGGATATTTGTATTTTTTATTGAAATTTGTACCTATTAAATAATAGAAAACTTCTTTATAAAGATTATAATTCAAAAAAAAAAAAAAAAATACAAAAATACAAAAATGCCGTAATCCGAAAATTGTAACACTTGGCTTCTAAAGAAATACCCCCAATCAGTACAATCTAGGTTATTCCCTAAGAATGAATGCTGTAAAGAGGATGTACTTGTTAAAGGAAGACAAGCTAGATTAAATTTTAAAAAGAGAGTTTTGGTTACTTATTGTTTATTGCATATTATTAACCATTAAATCATTTAACCATTTAATCCAAAGAATTGACTTTCTTTCTTTTGAAAGGTACTTCATTAATATCTTACTAATTTTAATTACTTTGAAAACTGTTGATCTGAGAAATTAAACGTTACAATTCAATATTTTTCTTTATCTATTTGAAAGCTGGTGAATTTCCCTTTCAGAAAAAGACTGTTGATATGGTGCCTCTTCCGGTACTGTCTGTTGATCACAATAATAACTCCACAAGCAAGTATTAATATTACTACTAATAGTAATACAAATATCACCAACACGATTCAAGTCATTCAGTCATCCAACGTGAGTTCTTTTCTCCTGGCTTTCCTTGTCGAAAAATAAGCGAAGATTTTTTTCCACGGCAACAGACAGGTACAAACTTCTTGGCAGGAGCATAGATATAGTAATAAGACACAGATTGGTCAGCGAGAGGAAACAAGTGATTTTTTTTTCTCGGGAAAAGTCACGCTAATGGCTGTCTTTCCCCGAGTAAATTACACACAGGAATACACGCGGATAATTTAGTAAATAAAATTTATGAATAATTTATTTACTAAAGGTGAATGAAAAACTACAAATACAGTTTCAAATTCATATTTCTTTCTTTTTTTTTTTTTTTTTCTTTTTTTTTAATACTCTCTAATGGCTGATTTTAGAATTTTTTTTCGGCATCAAAAATTTTTACTCGATAACATGAGGATGATAAATCCATATATATATATTACTATATCTATGGGCAGGATCTGTTCTTGTGGCCGGCAGACTGTGATTACATGTAGTCAGAGAATATGATCATAGGGATCAAATAAATGTTGTCCTTTAAAAATGTCGTAGAATATTTCTGCATTACTAGCTATTTTGGGTCGTAAAAAGAACAGTAATTCCCCTGTGTTGCATCAAGCAATGAAATTGTTTGGAAGCTCTGTATCAGTATATCAGTATGCAGTAATGCGACGAATCTGGAACTGTTTTTACTGACATAAATTACTTTTGAATACATTAGTGTATCGGCATCACCATCAGTGTTGCCAGATCTGGCGGATTTTTTATTCAAAAATCACCAATAATTTTTAATTGCAACGTTTGCCTAATCACTTCGAGTATTCATATTCTATTATGTATATCAAATGTCACATCTCAAAATCATTGGTGATTATTGAATAAAAAATCCGCCAGATTTGGCAACAATGATCACCGTCCGTCTATAGAACAGTTATTCCTTTGGTCTAGAAGTATCTCATCAACACTCGAATAAGTTTAGACTCGTTCTGGGAACTGCGTAACAAAACAAACTTGTTTGACCAACATGTTTTCTTTAAAAGAAATAGTAACAGACAGTTTTGAAATCAATCATTTTTTCTTTCTAGTCTATTAGTTTATAAGTTCCATCAAAACCCACTGCCTCACATGGAGAGTACCGTTTCGATACAGATCTAACACATTTGAAGCATATATCTCTGTACGCGTCAGACTCATTCCAAATCCATGCATGGAAAAGTATCTTCCACTTACAGTAAACATGCAAATTGATAGAATTTCAAAACAGGGAACAACAGTTTCGATGATAACAGCTAAAACTAATTTAATATTCTTCCTAATTGAAACCTTATGAAATAGAGAAGGATAAGAGACAATTCACATTTCAGAGGATTTTAAAACTTCATAAGTTATTTGAAATATACGATTTTCTTAACATTGGAAAATAGGGCAAATTTTCGCTTAAATGTGCATTAAAAGAATATTTTTATTGCAAAAATGTTAGATTAGCTTTAAAATATCAGTTATAATGCTGGTATGAACATAATTATGAAATATCAACTTTGAAAACTTCGTAAGTTATTTGAAATTTACGAATTCCTTAATACGGTAGAATAGGGCTAAATTTTACTTAAACCTCCATTTAGAGGATATTTCGTAAAAATATCAGACTATTTTTAAAATATCATTTGGAATATTGTCATGGATATCACTGTGAATTTTCTAATTCAAAAATTTCGTAAGTTACGAAATCTACGACTTTTTTAACATGGCAAAATAAAGCAAAATTTCACATAAACGTTCATTTTTAGGTATATCTTCATCGTAAAGATGTCAGTCTACATTTAAAATATCATTTTGATACTTGCTTGAACATAATTGACTAGAAATATTGTAATTTGAAAAAATTCATTAGTTTTTCGAAATTTAAGGGTTTTTTAACCTAACAAAATAGAGCAATGTATCATATGAATTTGCAGTATGAGCATCGTTGCATTGGAAATAATATGGAACTGCATAAAAACTAAACTACGAAACTGTACCCAATAAAATAAATTAACAAATTAAGATAAGGTAAATGTATCGAACGGAATGGTGGGTAGCCTAATAGGTGGTTTATTTCAGTCTGTCATTGTATCGAATTCACCTTCTTAACATGAATATAGTATGTCTTGTATTAGAAATTAATGTTAACGTCTATATAATGGAGAACTGAGCAGAGTCCGTCTATGTCAACTTTTTTACTGGGTAAAGTTGTGCTTACAAACAAATATGAATCGACGCTGAGTATATTGGAGATTTTCAAAAGCGAAAAATGTTTGCATCTAAAAAGATGTGAAGGAAAATATTAAAGAGAGGTACTTCCATATTTGATTCGACGTTTTTGATTGAAATCAACATTGAAAGAGGACTTTTTAGAACTCATTCTGCACATATCTTGAAAATTATCCTGAAATTTGCAGCTAATTATAAATTTGCGCGCTATTAACTTTACTTATTTATTTTAGCTTAAGTTTGCAAGTCTAATATATATATATTAGCGAAAATAAATATATATAAAAGAATTTGAACACATGGACGTACTAAAGTAAGCACTTCAGTTAAAAATAAAAACTCAGAAAATATTTAAAAGGTAATCTAAGATATTTTATAATACTAGTTTCTACTTAAAACTAAGCAATAATCTTGTACGAAAACTCATCATTACTATTTATATATATTCACACGCACTCTTAATTTCAGATGTAATATTTTTTCAAGTGATGAAATTGTACTGCTTACTAAAATATGTTTGAAAACTTTTACCTTTTTTTTTTTTTTTTTTTTTTTTACATTGACGGTTATGCATGTGGACAGTTATATAACTTTATTACATTCTCTATTAAATTTAAATATAATTAAACAAAATTTACTCATTCTAGATATTATTAAATTATGTTAAAATTGCTTCAAGTTTTTTATAATCTTTCTTATATGAAGCAATTTAATCTAAAAGCATTATATAAATATATATATATATATATATATATATATATATATATATATATTCAATATTGGAATTGGAGTAAACTATATTCCTGTACAATGTAATCGAATTTTAAAAAGAGAAACAAAAGGACATTTAAAATATAAATGGATAGATATCGATTTCTGTCATTTATTTTAAATATTTCTTTTTGGTTTATCTTCAAAAAATAACATCAACAAATGCCATAAAAAAATTATGATTTATAAAGAATGAGAAGGAATTCTACCGAAGTATTTTCAATTTCAAATGAGTTTTTGAAATATTTGAACATGTTTTTTATGTCGAAGAAAGAAAAAAGAAAGATTTGAATTTATGTACGTTTTTGCATTAATAAATTTGTTGATCGTATTTTGTAAATAAGACGACGATTCAAAGACTGAATAATTACTTTTTGAAAAATAAATAAGAAAAATGTTATGAAGAAGAAAGACAATCTTTTCTATCTTTTTACGTTGAAAAGAATCTTTAAAAGACACATTTACATTTATTTTAAAGAAATACTCAATTGCATGTAGTGTTTAAAAATGGATTTTTATGCAGTTTAACTGTAACATTGATTAAAATATTCACTTTCTTATTATACTTATAGACATTTTATTAATAAAAGTAAGATAGAAATAGCTTATATTAATATCAAAATTCATCTCTCAGACAAAAAGCTTTCGGGGATTAATGAGTATTCTCTATTTTTTTTTTCTCCACCTATAAGTAATTTAAATCTAAATACTGATTTTTAAAAACAAATAATACTTTTTAGGAGGTTTTAAGTTTTTATACAGAATTTTTTAAACAAATGCTTGTAATAAATTAAGGTTTGTCACATATATAAACAATTTTCACATAAATAAAAAAAAAGAAAAACATTCTAAAATTAATGAAGATAAACTTTTTTTTTTTTTTTTAAATAAAATCTCGCAAAATAAATAAACGACAAAATAATTATTAATATTAATAAGTGTTAACTTTTATAATCTTTTTTTGTTTGTTTGTTTTTCGGGAAAATTATAAAAATTGTTTAAGAAAAAATTAAGTAAAAAAGAATCCTTTTGAAATTTATACCTTAAAAAAAAAAAAAAAAGAAAAAAAGACCATGCTGATATAGCCAGTATATTTTTCTCATCAAATCACAAAATGAAGTTTGGAAGATTCCAGTGTGATAACTTCTTTTTATAATTAATGAAAAAAAAAAAAAATTCCATTTAAAAGTTTCTCCAAAAAAATGAAAAGATATAATAGTATGTTTTTTCTACAAATATAACGAAAAAAGTTTCACCTGTAAAGGAAAATTCATTTGCTTAGTTATTGGTTGGAAATTTATACAGGGATTTTTTAAATATATTACTCAGAAATAAATTTATTTGATTGTCTAAATGCCGCCATAGGCAAGTCTTGTATAAATCTAATTAAAAATATATATTCCTATCATTATAACGTATATTTTTATTATTTCTTTTAACCTTATATTCACATTAAAATTTTTAGAGGCATATAAATTATATTTTTGTTTTGTTTTAAAAGTGTGTAGAAGTAAATAAAAAAATGAAACAATTTCGATATAAAATATTTTCGGAAAAGTAAATTATTTAAGAATAATACTTTTTACTTTCTTTCTTATTATATCTTGTTATTTTTATCGTTACTACTATTGTCATTATTATTACTATGTTTCTTTTATTTCCTTTTTATCATTTATTATTAATTTTAATTATATTTATTCATTTATCTATCTATTTATTTATTATTTGCAAACGTATACTTTAAACTTTGCCGAAATCTTAGCTCAATAAAATATTTTCTATTTCTTTTTTTTTTTTTTTTTTTTTTTTTTTTTTTAGCACTTTAAAAATAAACTGACATTTAATGAAAGAAATCAAAATCACACGAAATGTGCCTCTAAGTAACTGTGATCAGTATTGGTTTAATAACCCTTGTTTAATCTAATAAGTAAATTAAAGGACAGCATGCCGATGAAATTTAATGACTGAGAGAAAAAATATATGTAACGCGTCCATGTAGAACAAATAAGTAGTCATTTTCTAAATCCCTAAATTAGAAACATAGATTTGCAAGCTACGAGAATAAAATAAACAAATAGCCTAGATAGACGAAATGATCGAGAATTTCTAGTCTATACTTTTCTAGATAGTAAAATAATATTATGAATATTACGAATCCTTTGTATTGCGAGAAATTCTCGATTGATTTCCTAGAACTGGATTATAAATCAAGATTACATTTACTAAAACTCGTCTCATCAGTTCGCATCTATTTGCAAAGACTTTTAAATAATTTTGACCTCACGATATAATAGGAGAACAATCTAGAATTCTAATAGGGGTTTTTAAAACTCGTTAGCAAAGAGAACAAGAATTTATAAGGATGAATGGAACTATTTTTACTAGAGACACTATTTAGTTTCTAGATGTCAGTCACAGAATTTTTCCAGTGTGCAATATGGACGGTTAATTGTAAAAGTTGTGTAACTCCATATTCTTTAAATATGTATATTTATGCTTAATTGTATCACATTTAGTCATATATTTCATTATAAAATTGAAGAAACTGCAATAATTGCATTAATATCCCATAAATGGCATTACAAGTTTTTTTTTTTTTTTTTTAGAAAACTAAAAGTTCTAAATATCTATTATTAAAACGAAGTTTTAATTTACTTCAAATTATTATTCTTATAATTTTTTAATTCTTATAATTCTGATTTGCATTAAACACTAAAAATCGACTAAACACTCACTGAAGACCTTTTTAAGACCTTTTCTTATACCCGCTCTGTCTGTCACCGACGATTGTCCGAATGTGTCACATCTTTTTGCTTATATCTCCGCAGTCAGACCACTTAAAGGGTGGGGTTTTCACTAAAATATTAGTCATGTCTGACACTACAATTCAATTTCACACAGTCAGACTTTAGAATTTTTGATTAGTTTTCTTTTAATTAGTAAAATTATGAAAATAATAAGCTAATAATAGCAAAAAATAGACATTTAAATTTATCCCTAATCTAATTATTGCCAAAAAAAAAAAAAAAAAAAAAAAAAAACTTACGAGTTCATTTTCTTTTTCTTTCCGACAGGAAAATAAATATTTTTATCTAAACGTGAACAATAAATAATAATAATAATAATAATAATAATAATAATAATAATAAATTATGCATCTGACAAAAATGACGTCATTATCACTTTAAAAAAAATTTTGCACATTGATAAAATGCTAATATAGTTTACGATGCTAATAATATATGTTGTACTAAAATCAGTTTTATTTTTAAATCCTCCTGGGCGATTTTTTAAATTTTTGTGTTGAAGTACACCGAACCTTTTTCGCCAAGAAGTTTAGTTTAGCAACAGCGATTTTAATCTACGTAGCACATCAAAAATATAAAAATTATAAAATATTACAAAAATTAAAAAATTAAAAGTAACACTTATTTAAAAAAATAGAATGCCCTTTTCTTAATGCACTAAAAAGAACAAAATAACTTTTTCAGCTCAGTACCGCCGATCTGAATACTTGCATTTTACTACTATTCCAGTAAAATTGCACCTCAAACAAAGAAAAGGGCGGTTCAAACCATTTTATATCAAAATTTCGTGAAAATTTAAAATTATTATGCATTTATGAAAATATGAACTGTAATTAGCCAGATTGGAAATTTTGGTATAAAATGGTTTGAGGCGCCCTTTCCTTCGTTTGATGTGTAATTTTATTGGAATAGTAGTAAAATTCAAGTATTCAGATCGGCGGTACTGAGCTGAAAAAGTTATTTTGTTCTTTTTAGTGCATTAAGAAAAAGGCATTTTATTTTTTTAAAATAAGTGTTATTCTACACATAAATTTGCAAAACGCTCGTTATTTCAAAATTCATTTACAAGTCGATAATTCCCTTTTACAACAAACGGCCCATATATGAACAACTGTATACGTTTATAAAAGGAAATAATGCATACATATATATATTATGAATATCGGTAAAGGTCTTAAAACTAATCGTGCTGTAAAAATAAAATAAAGGGAAGCATCCACAGATCTAAATCTCTATTTTTAGTGTAATTATCACATCAATAACAAGTTTCATCTCCATTTCATCCAAATTTAAAAAACTTAGTTTATATTTCATGCCAATAACTCTTTTTTAGTTATGCTGATAAAAGATATGCAGACATATCACTGTAAAAAATTTTTAGAAAACATAAATTTCTAATTTTCTTTTTTTTTTTTTAACAGTACATAGACTACTGCTAAAATCTTACTTTTCATACTAATTTTCCTAGTTTGGTAATTTCGAATATGTAATTGTAGAAAAAAATTCAATTTCAAAAATTCGCCCCCAAAACAGTACTTTTTCTGTCATTTATTGGAAACAGAAAAATAAAATTTCGTGCCAATTTGAACCCATTTGTCCTTTTTAGCATCTACAATCATACATTAGCTTTTATTTTGTGACATATTACTCTTTTATTTATTTATTATTTATTTACATATTTATTTATTGACACTATCATTTATATCATAGATGCCAACATTTTAATTTATTCTGGAGTATTTTTAGTCCCGCCTTTATTTCATACCACTTATTTTTTAAGAAAATTTTTTTCTTATTTTATTGAAGTTATATATTGGAAAAATGATTTTTTTTTTTATAAATAAAGTAGTGCGAAATAGATGCAGGGCTAAAAATACTCCGGAATAAATTAAAATGTTGCATCTATGTTTATAAAAAACAGCAAATCTGAGTACATAGTTCTTCATTATCTTACAATCAAACCTATAGCAGTTCAAAAATTTTGCCTAATCTAACACAAATATTTTAACAATTTAGTTGTTAAAAAAAATAAACGATGCTATATGAATTTGGTTTAAAAAGTAAATGTAATTAAAGTCAGAAAACTGTAATGAAAAAAAATAGAAATCGTAACAGAAATTATGTCGTTTTATCTAGTTTTTAGATAGTTTTTAATTCATAAAACTACTTTTTGTCGTGATAAAAATTACAGTTTTCACAAAGTAAATAAAAATAACAATAATGAATTATTGAATGACTGGAAAATAGCCAAAATGCTTTTGATTATGATTTCTATAATAATATATTTCCATAAACTAAAAAATAAACAAACGTTTATAACAGAGAATTTTCTTTCATTCTAAAGAGCAAAAAAATCGTTTCGTTTGTTTTGTGAAGTTCAAAATTGTTGAATATTATGTTTTGATCTTTCTTTTTAATTATCTCTTGGTTATATTAAAGAAATAATTTCACCGACAGTTTAATTGTTGATTTATTGTTTTTTATTTTGTGAATCTTTCCGAACTTATTATGATTTGAAATACGTAATTATATTTTGTAAAATGACATTTTATAGATTCGTATGTGAAATCACTAGAAAATATATATATATATATATATATATATATAAGTGAAGACTTTAATGATTAAAATATATAAGATATTTTTAGATAATTCTTTTTACAGACAGGCTTATGGGAAATTAACATATTAGTTTATTTTGGAAATTACTAAAAATAATTATTTTAATCCTTTTTGATTTCTTCAAATAACTTTCTGTAAAAATTTAATTTGAGGTAAAAGAAATTATATATAATTGTTACAACACAATTTATGACGTCTATTGTCCTCTAAGGAGCGGATTTGTGGTGAATTTTAATGAGTTCAGAGAAATGTTAAAACGTAATTCAAATATTGGCTATTTATATTTAGACATAAACTTTGAATAATGAACTACTTGTTTGGCTTAATATTTGTCAATTCTACCTTGCTTCTATTTTTGTTAAAATACAACAACTTATAAAATTTAAATATAATTTAAAGATTAAAAAATTAACTTTTTTTTTTAATGGTTACTGTATTTTATACAAAACAAGTCGAAAATTATAATTTATTTTCGTTTACGTTACGTCTTGCAGCTTTTATATTTATACGTATGTAATTTTCGATATTTTTTTTAAATGTCACATTTGAATTTGAAAAATCTACAACAGGTGTAAAATAATTCACATTCTTATTGTTATAGCTACAGTTTTTAAGAAATTTTATTTATATAACACAATAGTTTTAGTTTAGTTAGAAATATAATAAAAACAACACTGCAGGATGTTGATAAACAATAAAAGTGGAAAATAGAAAAGCTTAGAAAAACTGTAAAAGCTTGAAATTATTATTATTATTTATTTATTTATTTTTATAGGAGTAGGGGAGGGGAGGGGTCGAGTCTAAATCACACCAACATCTCATGTCTGGTTCTACATTTCCCTGGAAATTTCCTCATATATGCATAATTTCCCTACATGTAGAATACAAATATTTCCCCATACGGTAGGAATATAAACATTATATTGTTGCATTTTCCCCTGGAGTGATCGTGTGTAAAGGGTTGTATGATGTAACATGGATAAAGTCCACGGAATTTTAGACAATTTTTAACTGATTAACAGTTTTTAACAGATTTTTAACATGTTATAATAAAAACATGTTTCACAAAGAAAGCTAACAAACAAAGTTCACAATTGAATGGCTGGAAAATACTCAAATTGCTTTTGTTTGCTAGTAGCATAATAATAGTATACAGTAAAAGAATTACCACACACCATGAAATGAACAATTTTTTCATAACTGAGAAAACTCCTATTTTTAAAGATCGAAAACCAGTATGCTTTATTTTATAAACTTTATAATTGTTTTTATTTTTTATTATTATTATTATTATTATTATTATTTAATCCTTGCTTTTAAATTATGTCTTGATTTTTTCTAACAACTTCATGTACATGAAATAGCTAATTTATTATTTTCAAATTTGAATTTTTCTAAGCTTTTAAATATATTATTTATATTTTACAAAATGTGTTTTATAGATTTTAAATGTAAAATTTCGAGAAAAAATGTATTGCATGATTAAGAGGGTGGGGAATGTTGTGAATTTTTTTCTTCTTAAGTGCCGTCTTAATGTTATAAAATTTTGCATGCATATATGCATTGAAATGCATTAATATTAAATATATTAAAATCTTACAAAAATTATTTGACTTAAAAAAAAAAGTTTTTAGAAAATATTTCTAAATGATCCATGCTTATTAATTACTCATCTCTCTATCTTTATATTATCATAATTAGCAAAATATTCTAACATGATTCAATGATATAATTATCAATTTACTTTTTTGAAAATAATTTTATGCTTAAAAAATCAATCAATTTACGAACTAATATTAAAATATGCTTAAAACATATTGTCAAACTACACTGTTAAACATTTCTGTAAATTTAATGTAAATATTTATCCCGAGTCTCTCTAAATGTACAGTAATTCTTAGTTAAAAGTGAATAACCGAGATTCTCAATCTTTATTCTGTATTTTTACGTAATTTTATTATTTATTTATTTTTTAATTAAAATTAAAAAGGACTGTTTCCACTTTAGAAAAAGCATTCCAAGTCCTAAATATATTCTCAACAATATTTAATTAAATTGATATTAGTTATTTAAATGGATGTATAAAATAAGTTTTTTAACATCTCCATTTATTTTTCTCTGTAATTTAACGTAAGACTTAACCCTTTGCGGCGCTAGACAATTTGAAACATTTAAATTATACTGCCACCGGAATTCATGAACTAAACTAAACTAAAAGAAATTTTAAATTTTAAGGTTTAAAAAACCGGCCTTTTCTGATATGTTATAAACGTGAATTTTTGCTAAAATATTTCCGGGATGAATTTTTGCAGCTGGATCTTAAATTTTGCGTCCTCGTGGCGAGGACACCGCGCGTTAAGGGGTTAAGATAATAGATTACACAGAGTTTTCTGTTGAAATTTTGTGTAATATAATATAAAATCGAGGGGAAAATTTAAAAACTAATTAACGGAAAGCATTTTTTTTTTTTTCAAAAAATTCAAACATATTTATTTAAATTATTTTCTAGATATTTTAGTCAACTTAATAATGTTATGTTTCAATGCATATATGTGCAAAATCGTATTAGTAGTTTGCAAAAACAATTGATAACTGATTTCATTGGAATTAGTTTCATGTTTTAGTTTCCATACAAATCTATTCTATTCTATTTCCAATGCAATGATCCCCATAATGCAAGTTTATATCAAATAATGTGTTCTATTCTGCTATGCTAAGGAAATCTTACATTTCGAATGGCTTACGAAATTATCAAATTAGAATACTCGTCGTTAGTTATATTCGAGTTACAATCATAAATGATATTTCACAGTGTTCTTATAACTTTACGATGAAAATATCCCTCAAAATAAACATTTTTGCGAAATTTTGACCTATTCTGCCATATTAAAGAATCGTAAATTTCAAATAACTTACTAATTTTTATAATTAGAAAATTCATAGTCAATAATGTTCATGCTAGTATCCTAAATGTTATTTTAAATATGGTCTGAGACGTTGAAGATGAAATTATCCCTCAAAATGGGTGTTTATGAGAAATTTTGCCTTATTCTACCATGTTCAGAAATTCCTGTTACCACTTCTTAATATGTTTTCTGTCCTTCATCTTACTGCATTGTAATCAATTATTACATTTTATAAAACACTTGCAGTTCTTTCATGTTTACATATGTTTAAAAAAAAAAAAGGGCAAAATTTTAAAAATAAGTTATTTTTAAATGACAAAAACTAATTAATTGTTCAAATATGAGAATCTTAAAGTTCTTCAATACATATATATGCAGGGTGGTTATAAGTAAACGTCCCCTATAAACAGCATCCTACACCGCAAACGGGTGAACGGAATGCAACGAAATTTGGTATATCATGAAAAACGGCAGTTTTTCGAGTGATGCAAGCGGAAGGACAAACGGACGGAAAGCTGCGAACTCATATATACGCCTAGTTCGACATCAAAGAGATTTGTAAAAGCCGACACTTAATATCTCAGCAAATATACCATATTTTGTTCTGATATTTTTAAAATAATCTTTTATCTTCGGTCTTAATCTATCCTGAAAATTTTACATTTCTACATGCAATATGTTTTGAGATCTGAATTTCAATTTAAAGCCAAAATGGGAAAACGATTGGAGTAATGGACTGAAATTCTGAAAAATATCTCTAAAACGGCTCGAAGGATTTTCATATAATTAATACAGTTGTTAATAGGACCTTTCTGAATCTAGTAACGTTTTCGTTTTTTCCAGGAAAACTCTTGTTTTTTATATAAATCGCTTTAAATATGGAACTATATTACTCCGCTAATTACATATGTTTCTTCGGGTGAAAACGCTGTTATTCGGTTCTTACTTGTAAGGTATGTGGGTTGGTTTGTTGACCGACTTGAATGCAGCCAATGAATTATTTAGAATTTTTTTTTAACGCAAAAGTACTTTATTACATGTTTAAAATATTTATTGTATATATACTAAGTCAAATTCACTTAAATATATTTTCTCTTCTGTTATGAAAAAAATAGTTTTGATTTCAAAATTTCATATTTAGTCAAAGAAATATTTAGATAATATTTTAAATAAGGAAGTATTTTATCATTTTAGATATTCCATTTTATCATAATAATGATGAATTTGCAATTTTTTAAAGCGAAAATTTTTTTAATCATTCATGAAAATCGATTTTATAATAACTCAATGATTTGCGATTCCTATTCATGTATCCTTACGCTACGGGAATGGAAAAAAACAGTAAATACATTTTTGGCGCCATCTATCGTTTTTATTTAAAACTTACTCTTTCGTAAATACATATATATATATATATATATATATTTCTTTTTAAAAATTAAAAATCTCTTTTGAAAATACAGTTAGTGTTTATTCATTTATTTATTTTTCAGACTTTAAAATGATACATAATTTAAATATTAACATAATCAATTTTTTTTATTATTATTATTCAAAGCAATGACTAGAGGATGAAACAATGTTTGCACTGTTTATTAGAAAAAACAGTGTTTTAATAAAATTCATTTTTCATGAATTTCGGTAAAATTCATGAAAAATGTGTCAAATAGCAATTATTAAAAAACATGTCAAAATAAATAAATAACATCTTTACTTTGAAACCCATAATAATTTATTTTAAAAAAATTATTCTTTCTTTTCTTTTTTTAATTAATTAACTTGTGCATGAAAAATTCTATCTCATAATTTACAATTACAGTAAACAAAAAATCCTCCTTTAATTTTAAATAACTATTTCTACCTGTTTCTAAACAAGTTTTTTTTTTTTTTTTTTTTTTTTTTTTATGAAAAAAAAAAAAAAAAGTTAAATCTGTATGTATATGATTTTTAAAAAAACTACTAGATGGCGCCACTACATTTAATTTATTTTTCTTAAAAAAAAAAAAAGAAAGAAAGAAAGAAAAAGAAAGAAAGAAAGAAAGAAAAAAACTTTTAATAGCTTCGAAACATGTAGAAATAATTATTTAAAATTAAAGGAGCGTTTTTTGTTTATTGTAGTTGTAAATATATTTATGAAATAGTACTTTTACGCAGAAATTTCTTTTTTTTTTAAACTTAACTTATATTTTCCATAAAAATGTAAAGCTTAATTTATATTTTGTCTATTTTTCCCCCCAAACGTTTTATATGAAAATATATAGGAAGTAAATTTTACCTGCTCTTTTGATGAAAATTTAAATTGTGAATATTGGAGCAGTATACTTAGCCTCAAAAGGGGAAAGAAAATATATAAAATTCCATTTTTATTATTTACTTGATATATTTTTTTAATTGTTTAATTTGTAATTCTCTATAAAGAAACTTGCAAAATGTAAATTACGTAATTCTAACTTAAATTTAAAAATTTTCACTTACTTTTTTTTTTTTTTTTTTTTAAGAGTTTGAGAATCCCAGTCAATAAATTTTTCTAGTGCGAAGCTTCTCCATTTTGTTTCCAAGTGGCAGGCTACTTGAAAATTTGTGAGTATGATAACGTTTGAAATACTGAATTAATTCACACTAAATTTGTAGTGTGGATTTATCTCAGAAATGTATTTGATATGTTCATTTGCCAACTTAATCCACCCTCTTGTTTCCCTGTGCCAACACACTGAAAATTTCAAATTTACATTAGAAAGGTTTTATGAACCGATTTGCTTAAAACTCCATATATAAATAGCCTTCATTTATAAATCCACTAAGTCCATTAATAAATTGTAGCTGCCATTTTGAAAAAAAATGGTGACAACTTCATACGAAAAGATAAATTAGTTTACCCTTCCTAGGAGCCAGAAGGACTTGTTTTAATTTTTTGATCAATAACCACTAAAAAGTAATGATATCAGTACAAAAAACCCTTAACGGCTTAAACGTTTGTGACGCCGCTACTTTGTGGCTATAAGAATTTGAAATATGAGTCTTAAAAATAATGATATTAAATTTTAAGTGACGCTTTGCAATTAGTTAAAATATACATAGATTTTCTTATTTGATCATTCACTTTTATCTTTTATTTATATTTATAATGCAAACATCAAGATCAGACAGATATTTAAAATACACTCACTGATGCTTTTTCATTCGCATTTCAAATTCAAAATAACAGTTTTAAAAGGAATGATATAAAAATTCCAGTGGCGCCTCGGTGTTATTTTAAAAGATTTGTTTTTAGATTCCATTAAAATTACTTTTGTTTTGCTAATAAAATATATTTACACATTTAAACAGTGCTTTTAATTTTCAAATATACTGTCAAATAATTATACTTTCACTGAGTTAGCATTATAAAGTAAAATTATTTATTTCAATAAATTGATTTATCCTTTGCGTCACGCTATCGAAAACTGCAAGTAAAATTTGTGTAAATGTTTTCTTTACGTCACACTACCTCTTTGAGCAAATTTTCACTTAGTTGGACACTATGATACTATGTTTTGGATAGCGTGATGCAAAAGATAAATCAATTTATTGAAATAAATAATTTTACTTTATAATGCTAACTCAGTGAAAGTATAATTATTTGACAGTATATTTGAAAATTAAAAGCACTGTTTAAATGTGTAAATATATTTTATTAGCAAAACAAAAGTAATTTTAATGGAATCTAAAAACAAATCTTTTAAAATAACACCGAGGCGCCACTGGAATTTTTACATCATTCCTTTTAAAACTGTTATTTTGAATTTGAAATGCGAATGAAAAAGCATCAGTGAGTGTATTTTAAATATCTGTCTGATCTTGAAGTTTGCATTATAAATATAAATAAAAGATAAAAGTGAATGATCAAATAAGAAAAATCTATGTATATTTTAACTAATTGCAAAGCGTCACTTAAAATTTAATATCATTATTTTTAAGACTCATATTTCAAATTCTTATAGCCACAAAGTAGCGGCGTCACAAACTTTTAAGCCGTTAAGGGTTTTTTGTACTGATAGACTATACACGAGATGCGCTTACAGAATTTCGAAAAGAAAATAGTTCCAAAATGTCCACCAGAGGGCGCCTTTTCATGAAAAGCTTTAATTTTAACACAATAAACGACCAAAACGGAATACAGAAACAATATTAACATTTATTGACTAGTTTCTGATCACCTTGTCAGCGAATCATCACATTAAGTAAAGGTAAGGAAAAAATAACAGTACGCTGTTTGAGAAAAAAAAAAAAAAAAACCTGTTTTGTATAAATCTTCCTCTTTTTCGCAAGTATGCAAATCTCGACATTTTTTTTCCTAGAACTGACAGCTTTTCCCGGTTTTACATTGTTACTCGTAATTCTTGTTCTCGATTGTTAATATTGTTTCTCTATCCCGTTTTGATCGTGTTAAATTTAATTTTTTTTCCGGAAAATGTGCCCTCTGATAGACGTGTTGGAACTTTTTTTTTTTTTTTTTTTCCAAAATTCCGTGAGCGTATCTCGTATGTAGTCTATATACCAAATTTTGTTGCATTCCGTTCACCCGTTTGCGTTGTAGGATGCTGTTTATAGGAGAAGTTTAATTATAATCACCCTATACATATATATTGAAAAACTTTAAGAATATCATATTTGAGCAATTAATTAGTTTTTGTTAGTAAAAAATAATTTATTGTTAAAATTTTGCCCTTTTTTTCAAACGTGTGTAAACATGAAAGAACTGCAAGTGTTTTATAAAATGTAATAATTGATAGCAATGCAGTAAGATGGACAGAAAAACGGAAAACATATTAAGAAGTGGTGACACGGTAAATAGTAAAATCTTGACTTTTTTTTTTTTTTTTGCTGGAAAAAATAAATAGCTGTAGAATTGAAAAAAAAAAAAAAAAAAAAAAAAAAAAAAAAAAAACCCTTAAAAATGCACAAATGATAAAAATAAGTGAGGGAAAAAGTTAAACAGTAATTGGAATTACAAATAAGTACATGATAAAATTTTACAAAAATAGAAAATCTATTGTCTGTCCTCTTTGGCAGCTTATAAATAAAACTGCATTTTACATTTATTTGATCATTTATAACTATACTAATTTTTGCTGAATATAACTTGTTTTTTGGTAAACATTAATTCTTGATTTTTTTCTTCCTCTTGATAAAAACTTTTAAACAAAAATGTCATTTTGCACTTTCAAAAACCCGAAAATGCTTGATACGCTTTGCCTTTCTTAAGCCTTTTTAAATTGAGTAGCGTAATTCCTCTAAAAATGTGTATTCAGAAATACTTTAGAACTTCTTAACTTATGAAAAAACTTCAGTTTTTTCATTTCTGCCAAAATGATTTGATGTAGAAAATACTCCTACTTGTTTTAGACTTTATATGCAAATTTTTAACGCTTGTCAGAATTTTTGTAGATTCAAATATTTTCAATTTTTAGAACACTGAAATTCTTGTGATTTAAAGAAAATAAGCATTTGTTTCCCGCTTGAAAATGAATGAAAACTTTATATTTTCCACATAAAAATGGTAAAATTTCTAGATATTTTTGACATGTCTTTTTAAAATCATAAGTTCCCGAGAGTTGGATTATTTTTATGCTTAACCTTGTTTTAAAAAACGCTTTGATTATAGTATTAAGCTCTTTTTTTTTCTATCTATACATATGTATTTCTTAAATTTAAAAAAAAAAATAGAGATAGGTGTTTTTAAGTCTTTAATAAAAAAATTATCTTAAAGATAATAATCTAGATGCTATATAGATGTGAATTTCATAATTTATCGAAGGAGTGAAATTCATGCAATTGAAAGAACTTACCATTCAAAATCTAAAATTTGGAATTCAACTTTATTAAATTCTCTTTTTAAGTATGTTTCCTTTACGAAAAACATTGTATTATTTATAATGTCGAGTAACATAATTTTCTTTTATTTGATAGTTAACCAAGTAAAGGAAAACTACGTTACTTGAGATTTTTTCTTATTCATATTACTTATTTGATATTTTATCAAAATACAGTTTTAAACGTAAAGTAACATTTATTTATGAATATAGTAAAATAAAGGTTAACTTTTTTATTATTATTATTATTATTAAGGTTTCATGGATACTTAATTAATATCATAAATCTAAAGATATTCTATAAAATAGTTAAAACTACAGGGATATCCATTCATGGGAATTCCACGCAGTCCGTATGTTGCTTATCTACCCCTTCTTCCTTTTTAAAAGAAGATTCATGTATTTTATAGTCTTCTAGGTAAAGTAAAGAATATAAAATTTAAATTTCTTACTGCCTCATTTGGTGAGTTTTTATTCAGGAAGTCATTAATTTTGCTTTTTTTTTTTTTTTTTTTTTTAAATAGTTTATTGATAAATATTTTTATATAATAAAACGGAAAATTTAGAGTATCCTTACTGCTACTAATAATAATTATAATAAACTTTTTTTATTATTAGACAGTTAATAAAAAATAAATAATATCGTATTTATCTTCTCAGAAGGACAAAGTAGATTGTGAAATGGATTAAACTAGTCATAGATATACAAATTTGAGTTAAACCGACCATTTTCGTACCGAACCTAATTGAAATAGTGGTGTAAAGACTATACAAAAAGATAGATAAGTATTTAAGAAAGGCCTAACCCTGTGTAAACACTATGCGTTAAATCTACAAAAAATATGTGCTAAAATTTTTGAATAAAAATGAAATTTTTGAAGGGATTTTTAAACGGTTTTTGAAGAACTTGATTTTACTCAAGAAATTCGGGTGTGCATCAATATATATTTTGTAAAAAGAGAGGAGTGGATTGGATAATTTGTTTTCTATATTTGTTCAAAAACTCATTTAAAAAAAAAAATACAGTGTGCAGAAAACTCTCATGTGGAAGTAATTATAACAATACGTAAACTCTAACATTTACCTAAGGCTAAAAATCTAAGAAATAATACGTTCCTTAAAAAGATATACTTTCTTTTAAAATAATCACTTTCGCTTATGATGATAATCATGTTTGAATTTAAAATAATTTTTAATGTAATAGCACTTGAGATATTTCTTTGCTTATTTATTGTAAAATAAATTGAATATATACTTTTAATTGCATTCAAATGCTAAAATTTTTTTTTATTAATAATTTAAAACAGCTTCGAATTTATATATAATTATATAATAAATTTAACCAAATTTATAAAATTTAGTATGATATAATATAATATAATAATATATTTAGTATAATATAATATAATGTAATATAATACAACATAATTATAATTAATTTAGTCAAATATATAAAAAATAAGTCAAATATATAAAATTATATATTTGATTTTATTTAAAATAAAAGACTTGATACAAAATATAAACAGTAATCAATAATTTATGGCTCAATCTCTTATTGACAAACTCGAAACTCAGATTTTAATTCAATTCATTCGAGAGCATCTCGAATCGAGTGAATATATTGATTTTGTTTATATTTTTAACTTGGGTTCAACAACTACATTAAAACTACAGTATAAAATGTATCTTCGTAGATCACCTATTCGTACATGTATAAAATACATGCATAAGCAGTTGACAAATGCTATAAGTCAAATGTTTTAAATTCTTTAACTTTGTAAGTCCCGGAGGTAAGTAACCGAGTGGTCATTTAGTATGGAATGATTTGTTATTTAGTCAACTAAATCACTTTTACAGGACTTGTAATATATCTTATCGGTAAACCTTGAACAACTTTTAAACTAAACTTATTTATTTATTTATTAAATGCCAGTCCAGTGACCATCAGGTCATTAGGCAACGAGCTCTCCAATATTTCTTCACAATACAGTCCAAACTCTTAAATGCAGAATACACGTCTAGATGAGCAGCGTCCATAACTTGTCCAGAAGCACACAAAACATAACTAGTTGGCATAGGTGGACTCTGCTCAGTTCCCCATCATATTTATGTTCTCATAAATTTCTAGTGCGAGACATATTATAATCATGTTAAAAGAAATGAATTTGACCAAAGTTTGATACAGTGACAGAATGAAATCCCCGCCTAATAGGCTATCCACCGTTCACTTCGATATATTTATCTTATTCTAACCTATTAATTTATTTTAACAGGGTCAATTCCATTGTTTAGTTTTCATGCTACTATTTCCAATGCAATAATCCTCAAAATTCATATATTTATATGAAAAGTTTACAATTTCGCTATGTTGATAAAATCGTAAATTACGAATAATTTACGAAATTTTCCTATTAGAATATTTGTATTCAATCATGTTCAAACAAATATCATAAATGTAATTTTGAAGTTGTCTAATGTATTTATGATTCTCACAATGGAAGTTTATGCTCAATTTTGCCTTATTCTGACATGTTAAGTAAATCGTAAATTCCAAATAACTTACGAATTTTTCAAATTGGAAAAATCATAGTCTATGATATTCATGCCAGTATCCTAAATAATATTTCGAAAGTGGTTTGACATCTTTAGGATGAAAATATCCCTCAAGATTGACGCTTATGTGAAATTTTGCTCTATTCTGCAATGTTAAGAAATTCGTAAATTACTAATAACTTACAAAATTTTTATATTGGAAAATTCATAGTCATTAATATTCATGCCAGTGTCCTAAATAATACTTCAAAAGTAGTCTGACATCTTTACGATGAAAATATCGTTCAAAACTGACGTTTATGGGAAATTTCACCCTATACTGCCATGTTAAAAAATTCGTAAATTTCCAATAACTTGCGAAATTTTCAAAGTAGCATATTTATTGTTATTGATGTTCATTCTGGCATCAAAACTATTATTTTAAAACTGGTCTGATATTTTTACAGTAAAAAGTTTCCATTTAATGCACGTTTAAGTGAAATTTTGTCCTATTCTCCCATGTTAAAAAAATCGTAAATTTCTAATAACTTACGAAGTCTTTTAATTCGAATGTTCCAAATGAATAGGGTTCTTGCCAGTATCGAAAGTAATATTTTAAAACTGATCTGACCTCTCTGCGATCATTTGTTCGTGAGATATTGTGTAAACAGACTAACAAACTAACGGACTAACACACTAACACACTAACGGACTTACACACTAACGGACTAACACACTAACAGACACCCTAAAGACAGACACCATACGAATTTTGTCATTTTCGGATTCCTCACACCTGAAAACGTGTAAAAAAGTCAAAAAACCGAGGTCAAAATTTTTCACGATACCCATACCTATAGTATGATGTTCCCCACACCTATAGTATGATGGGGAAATAAAAAGGTGAGTCAGTCAGATTAAAACGAAACAAACGAGTACGGAGGCAGTCATGTCCAGTCAATAGTCTAAACTCAGCCACAGCAGTAGCCCGAGGAGATTCCGAGACACAGTTAGGTTTTAATAGCACCCTTCATGATTTATTTTTAGTAGCACTAGCAGCAGCAATTCGAAAACATTTTTTATAGATCCTATTAATTTCAATTTTAGCAGAGTGAAACGGCCGGTCTCTAAAAGATCTTTGGAGAATATCCGTGCCTCTTTTTGCTAAGAGGTCCGCCATTTCATTTCCCCCATTTAAACTAAACTTTAGCACGCTTCACTGCTTTATAAAATAACTGACGGCAAACATAGCACATATTTTTTTTTATTTATTAAATTTTAAAAGTTTACTCTCAATCATATTCCAAAATCTATAATTGCCAAATCTTACCGGTTAGAACTAAAACTAGCCCATTTATTTAAACTGCATGCTTTAAAGCACCTTAGTTTTAACTGTGGTAATCCTTTAAAACCCGAATAATCTACTACGTCAGAAACGCCAAAGAAAAATATTGCAAATGCATACAGCTTTTTCGGTAGACTAAAGCATACCGTCTTCAGTGCAAAAAGGATTCTGAATCAGGAGAAGTGCTCGTATATATAGGAGAGGGGCCGGATTTAGTTCAACCAATAGGATTACGGGAAAGGTGGGGCTAGTGGCCAATAGGAATTTAGGAAAGTTAGCTGTGTAAATAGTAGAAAAATTAAGAAAATGTGGACTGAATATAAAATTTCCAACAGTCTGACAAATAGGGAACAGCGAAATCACAATTTGCAAGGTTTTTAAAATTTTATAAATATGAAATATAATTATAAATGTAAATAAATATAAATATAAAAATTTTAAAAAATTTAAAAACCTTGTAAATTGTGATTTCGCTGTTCCCTATTTATCTGACTGTTGGAAATTTTATATTCAGTCCACATTTTCTTAATTTTTCTACTGTTTACACAGCTAACTTTCCTAAATTCCTATTGGCCACTCTCCCCACCTTTCCCGTAATCCTATTGGTTGAACTAAATTCGGCCCCTCTCCTATATATACGAGCACTTCTCCTGATTCAAAAACCTTTTTGCACTGAAGATGGTACAGCTGTAGGCATTTGCAATATTTTTCTTTGGCGTTTCTGGCGTAGTAGATTATTCGGGTTTTAATATTCCAAAGCCAAGTCTCCTGTTATTAGTATGTGGTAATCCTTATTATGCAAATATATTTCAGTTTAGCTTTTTTTTTTTTTTTTTTTCCCTTGTGAAATAATAAATTTATTTAAAACAAAGAAATTTTACTTTTATTATTTTAAAAATACAAAAATTTCAGACGTCTGCGTGACTGTAAATTTTAAATTTATTTAATTTATAAAAGTATTCCTCTAAAGTAGTCATAAATATATTGAGTTCTTTTGTAATGAAAAGATATTCAAGTAGAAAATTTGATAATTTGAATAACTAGGTTCCTTGAAATTCATTACTCTGTGAACCTCATAATCCGCCTGCATACAAATTCAATGTAAATTTTAGTTTTAAGTTTGAAAGAATATCATCTAATGAGAAATTGTACTTAATGGCAATGAATGGTAGTTTTAGAATAACAATATATTTATAAAGAAATTTTTTATGCATAAATATTACAGTAATATATTTGTAAAATATTCTATTAAATGATTATTTAGATTTGGAATGGTTTGGAATGTATTTTTTCTTAAAATTAAAAACTAATTAATGTAGAGTTTGAAAAGTTCTTTTATTAAAGGATTTCGCCTGTTGAGAGAATAAGAAATATAATTATTAAAGGCATTTATTTAATTTCTAATTAACAATATATTTTTTTATAATTGCAAAATATATAGTAATATATTTTCAGGTAATTAATACAGTGAAACTTGACTAATTCGAACTTGTTTAATTCGAAATTCTGGATAATTCGAATTTTGTACTCGGTCCCTTGAATTTTGTATTAAAATAATGTTAAAAAAATCATGGATAATTCGAATTCTATTTTAGATAATTCGAATTTTTCATACGATTACCTTTAAAATATTACAGTAAAATTTATTCCCGAGATTTTTCTCAGCTAAAGTGCATTATGTTTTCTAACAGTCTTTCAAAAGAAGGATAAGGAAATTTCCTACCGGCACTGTATAAAATATGTTCTATTTACTGCCAGAAATTCTCTGTAATTTGAGAAAATACGAGTAATTTACGAAAAAGTTTCGCTGTCAGAAAGTATTTTCTCAAATTACAGAGAATTTCTGGCAGCAAATAGGTCATAATTTTTATAGTGTAGGGCATCAGAATATATGGTCCACATGCATGAACTTCGAGGGTTTTTTTTAATTGAAAGTCATGTCTAATGTAGAAGATTCAGTTTTTGTATCAATTGATGGGTTGAATTCATATGCTATGACACAAAGATTGTACTTAAAGAAGCAATCAAAAATATCTGACTATTTTAAAAAAGTGTTGAATAATTAAGATCGTAAAAAAATATTGATTTAATGGGAGGGGGTTAATGATGCAGTATTCTTAGATATAAAGTTTATGTGTTAAATCTTTCATCATAGAGTTTTATATATTTAATTCATCTCTTCTTTTTGACAAAATAGTATGTATAATTCGAATTTTTGGATATTTTGAATTTTTCTCTGGTCCCTTCAACTTCGAATTATCCAAGTTCTACTGTAATAAAGTTATATTTAAAAAAAAAAAAAAAAAAAAAAAAAAAACATTTTCAGAATTATGCGCAAGGAAAGAAAGAAATCTGTATTATTAAGTTAATATTTTTTTGTTATTTTGGCTATATTGCGATTATTAAAAATATATAAAACTTTGATTTTCAACCTAAGTCCAATGAAATAATTATCATTGACTAATAATATTCAAAATAAATATTTTACTTTAAATTAATTGATTCAAGAAACTCAGATTTCATTTAGAGCGTCTATAATTACATCTTTACAGTCGGCAGCAAAATTATTAAAGTGCACATATATTCTTTTTTTTTTTTTTTTTTTTTTTTTTTTTTTGCTAATTTTTATTACCAATTTTTTTTTTTTTTTATATAAACAGTATAAGACTAAGATCATGACTCAACAAATATTTACTTAATAAAACAGTATTAGATGCTTTTAAGTAAGAATTATTGATAGTGCTTCAATAATACGTATAAAGGATATATAATATGGAACATTTAATTGTAATAGCTAAAGTTATTTTTAGGATGAGTCTATTTATATCAGGCAAATGAAACCAAATAATGCGGTTTTTCTTTTCTTTTCTTTATTTTCCTTCAGTAATAAGTTAAAATAAAACAATGTATTATTCATTACAAGAGTAAAAATTTAGGCAAAATTTTCGTACTTTCTACCAAAACTAATTAATTATTTTAGACAGAATTTTAATTTCTATTTTATTAATGTATAATTTATCGTTCTGTTTTTGAATTATTTTTTACTTAAAAATTTAAACTATTTAGAAAAGTGAATATTCCAACCATATAAGTGGAAAAATTGACAGGATATATGACATCATAGTCGCTATAAGGGAAAATAAATTGTTATCTATTGTGAAAAAAGAAAGAGAGAGAAGGAGGGAGGGAGAGAAGTTAAAACAAAAGGGAAAGGTAAAAAATGTAGGCATCCAGTCCAGAATTTAATTGTGTTTAGGAAAGAATTTAAATTAATTAATTGCGCTAAAGAAGACTTTTTTTTTATGTTATTGCCAATTAAATATTGTAATTTATTTATTTATCTTGTTTTTTTTTTTTTTTTTTGTTATTACCTTAATGTAAAAGGAATGGTTAAACTAAATTTTTATTTCATATTATAGATTAAATTTCACACAGCAAGTTATACAGCGTGCAATGTGGTATTACTAAATGGTCTTTATTTTCGCAACCAATCGTCAAAAGAGCATATTTTCAGCTGCAAAAAGATTTAAACGGAGCAAGTAAAGATGCAAAATTTAAATATTGATATAGCTTCCCCAAGTCCTTATAGTTATATTCAATAATAATCTTTATTTTTTTGTTTTGAAATTCTAAAAGGAGAAACGAGAGCAAAGAAAAAATGTATATAAATTTAAATCATTACATATTATATAGATAGATAGATAATCAGAACGTACAGTAGAAATATAATATTATCAGCACATACAGTTGGAATTTAAAGAGGATTTAATATCAGTATTTAACTAATTAATATGATCAAAAACAAAGACCACCCAAATCAAACCAAAAAAGAATTATTATTATTATTGCTAATATTATTATTATTACTATTATTTGAGAAAGTAGACTTGTAAGTTAATTACTATTAAAGTACGTAATCTTTCTATTGGAATGTTTGTTATTATTATAGATACTTCTAAAATGAACATCTAAAAGAACTAAAATTTTAATGTTAGGGCACAAAAATCGCTTGTATATGTGTGTGTGTGTTTGTTTGTTTTACTCAAATAAACTCAACGTTCATTGTTTGACAGGAACAAACTTCCGCTATTTTCAACTACACATAAGTTTTAATTACATATATTTATTTATATAATCGCCTGTATATATATATTTTTTCAAATAATATCTTATAAACATATTTTCACTGAATACTTTTCCTTTGCATTTATGAAAATAAATACACAATCTTAGCTGTAATATAATTAAATTACGCCTTCATTTACGAAATTCCAAGAAGCTACTTATACAGTTGTACAAAATGAGTATTTTAATGCTTTTACGTATACATTTGTTAAGAGTTTTATATTCAATACTATTAAATGCATTTAATATGCTTACAAATGAACGTATCTTATTAGATAATAAAATTTTTCCTCTTTTAAATGTGCGAATCAAATTTCTTAATTTTTAATAGATAATATATAATAAAATATTCTTTCATAATTTTTTGTAGTTAGTTTATATTTTTGTATAAAAATTCATGATTTTTTTAAATAATTTTTTTATTAGTAATAATTTTGAACGAAATTTTCTATCCTGTCTTTTATATAATAAAATTTTTAACCTTTAAGTACACACATTTTTCTGTAGAAATGTCAATATTTTTTCAGTAATTAGTTATGAACCTAAGCCTCACAAAAAGACACTAAAAAAACTTCTTCATACATGTGTCAACTTATCGACGAATATTTAGTAATTTAATGTCTACAAAGCTGAGTATTTACTTCTTATTTCAACACAAATAATGAAATTTAGATAAATATACACAGCATAAACAAACTATCCCAAATTAAAAAATATTTATGTAATTGCGGACAGTGTTTCTTATTTATTAAACAAAATTGAATCAAGAGACTAGTTTATAGAGCATGGCGGTATCTAACAAACTGTCCTAAGAAATGTTCCCTAATTTTACAGTGGTGCAAATTATTGCCAAAATTATATAATATATTCAAAAATACTGTAAAGCAGGTGTGAAAAATTGCGTATTCAAGCTTCAAAATTCGACTGACGTGGAAGATTTAGCATGAATATATAGCTTAGTATGTGTGCAAAACGGCGCACTGTAGACTGAAGAACATTTTAGCAAATACAAAATTTATAAATTGAAAAAGGTAAACTTGTATTCTAAAAATCTTTATTAACTTTTTGATATCAGTCTATATATACAGAACTAGTAGTCATTATACATTTTTGTTCGAACATTACTTTGTTTTATTTAGCCTTAAAAAACGAAATAAAATATGAAAAAATGATAGTTTTCGAAGTTTGAAAAATTGCTTACATTTCCAAACTCCCAGAAAGTGCCTATGTCAAAACTCGAAGTTTTGCCGTTGTTGTACTTCTGAAGTTAACTTCACAGTTTTTGGTAAGGAAACTACGTTTTGTAAGATTTTGTAGATTTGTTTTATTTGTTAAGGTTTTTGGTTTGCCACCAGTGGTAACACTTCTCCCAAGCACCTCAACCACAATATTTATATTTTTTTTTCTTTTCTTTTCTTTTTCTCTCTACCTTTTCACTTTGTCTTTTAATTTTCCATAAAGCCTTATATGCTGTTCCGTTTTAGTTTTTGTTGGAGTATTAAAAGGTTTTAGGCGGGAAGTTTTTCTAGGAGTTTAAGGAGAATTTCGAAATTCTGTAACAAGATCAGATATTTTAAAAATTCAAAAAGCCTCATATTAATAAAAAATTTCACTATCTGGTTACCTGCCTTACATATTTCTTAATGTACTGTATAAAGGTACATTATTTGAGGTTATACTCGCCCCAAACCACGGTGCAAGTAGAACTATAAAACACCTTTTTTTTTTTTTTTAAGTCGAACATTGTTATACACCTTAAAAATCAATTAGTTATAGTTTCTGTCTAAACAGTTTCTGTCTAAAACTTATTTAAAATAATCCATTATACAGGTTTGTTTAAAAACATGTTTGTTTCAAGCATATATATATATATTTACGTAGATATTAAAACAATTAAACACTTGGGTTTTTTTTATTATAGTCTACATCTAACATTAATTTCTGCATCTGTGAAGTGTATTTAAACATAATTATAAATTTTTCTTTCTCATTCTCTTTGTCTTCTTCATTATTTCTACGATAACCTCCGAATTACTGTTATATGTAACACTACAGTGATAGATTTCATTAAGTTCAAACAATTCATTTTCTTTATCATTTTCAACCGAGAATACTTACGCCTGAAATTTCAAATCCTCCTTTTTTACTTTCTCTTACCCATAAGGTAGAGAAAGTATTGTTTTAGGCTCAAATTTTCGAACGCGAGATTTTGCTGTATTTACACGTTTTGAGGTCCCCTGAATACGAAAATCATGTTTTTAGCAAATGGTCTGTGTGTCTGTGTGTGTGTCTGTGTGTGTGTGTGTCTTTGTGTCTGTGTGTCTGTCTGTTATCAGCATATCTCAAAAACAAATTATGGCAGAAAGTTCAAACTTGGTATTCTAAATGTGTATCATATAGGGATGCTACAGTAAGCTTTTCGTTAAGATCAAGCAAATGGTTCGTGTACAGGGACAATCAAGAGAATTCTAATACATTACGTCTATGGGGGAAATTGCAGGAAAATAGAGTTTAACGTCTATAGACTGTACTAAACCAAATGAAACAAATATATATTTTTTGTAATAGAGACAGTTAACTGGGAAAATTTTTTTGTGCATGTAGGAGCCTCGCCTCCCCCCCTGTTAACATGTTTTTACTATTCAGTGAAATTTACTTAGATGGTAATTGTGACAATAAATTTATACGTAATACATCTAATTATTAAATTCATGGTTGGTATTTTCATCTTTCTCTCATTTGCTGAGTATTGTAAAGGAATTAAATAATTTAATATATATATATATATATATATATATATATTGAGAATAAAATGGACTTTTTTTGGATATTTGGTGTTAAACTACTTCTCTAATATGGAAATCGTCTGCCTTATCATAAAAGATAATTTTTTTAAATAATAATTTTAATAAATTATTTTTTAAAAAGAGAAATATTTTTTAATAACCGAATTAAATTCTATATAAATGTAGGTGCATTAATGAAACGGGGGGTTGGTTGAGGGGGGCGGTAGCCCCCCTCACACAGAACTAATTATCATATATAACTCTTCAGAAGCCAAATATGAATTGTTTAACATAGGTTTACATAACAGTACTCGTTATCTTACCTCTTAATCTCCAACCTGTATTTATAGTATTAAATTTCAGGGTAAGAGAAAGTCGTGTGAGTGACACACCAGATTATTAAAAGAATGCTAAACGCAAGTTGAGGATGTAGGTTTTTAAGAGCCATAACTACATTTAGTAAATTAACACATTTTGATAGCTTATCATTGTTTTTTAAAGATGTTTAAGAAAGAATATATGCTGTAAAAACCTTTTTAAGTATCCAATATTGATTGTATTAGCACTTTGCCATCCCTAACGCTCTAATGCGCTCTAAACGGTGTTTCCGAATTCAGGAACTCTTTTATTCAACTAACATCAATAATATTAAAAAGTTATATCTGTCCTATATAGTGACGAATAACATTCGAAATAATTAGGCAATCGTTACAGTTAAAATTTAGGTGCGGATGTTGAATAAAACAGTCCCTAAAGTTGGCAACACTGACAAGCGGAGAGAAAATAAATTGGATCGGCAAAAGGTTAATTCAGATGTCTCGCCCCCCACTAATAGCTGAGCGGTTCTTTGCTCAAAGCTGGTAGACGGTCCTGATTTCGCTTTTCGGCCTAGCCATTCGGAGTTTTTTTTATAGTTTTCATAAAAATTTGTATTATTACTGGCTAGGACACCTTAGAAAGGTCCCAAACAGAGGGCGTCCTACCCCTTAAATCCAGGTACCGAGTGTAGACAATTTTCTTAAACGAAACACCAACACTCCAATGTCTAAAGGCTGTAATGCCCTTAGAGTAAGTGGGAACAGAGTATCTCCGTTTATTTTCTTTCTTTCTTTTTTTTTTTTTTTACGCTCTTTAATTACGAGCAAATTACTTTGACATTATGCTTTGAATCAGCCAGAACTATCCATTGAAACGATAAAGTTTTTGATTGATGTTTGTACAGCTTCTTGATTCATTAATTTATACATATACAAAGAGTATCTCAAATTCCTTTTTCAGGTTGTAAAAAAGTAATACTGTGTGTCATTGCTTAGAACTTTTGCTTCCAACAGAGCACCTCTCCAAACAAACATTTATGGTTTGAAGTCTTAAAAATTCAAATGTTTTGATACTGCCTTCGCTTTTTCTTGCAGTAACAATAATACTCCATTTCCAGTAATGTTGTTCTCTCTCACAAGACAAAAGAAGTAAAACTTGTTTATATACATATATAAGACTATACCTACGGGAACACTGAATATTTTTACTTTCTCTCTATATAATTTCCAGGATAACAGAAATGATATTTTCAAATTAGTGTAACAAATCTGTAATATTAACAACTGTCACATGTATTAAAACATGTTACATTTCTGCACCCTGGAGGTAAAGGACACCATATGTGACAAAAACGTAACTTTTTAGGAATGATGTTAATGATGGTCTAATGAAACACATTTGTCATGAATAAAGAAAATGGACATGGTTTTCTCTTCAGTTATCCTATCTTCATTATAGTAACTCAATATAGTGCTTAATGCTTCTATATAAAACAAAATATGCAAGTCAAAAACATTGTGCTAACATTTTTCACAAAATGGGCAATGTTGTCCTTTACCTCCGGGCCACATATTTATAAAGTTTGCACACGTATTTGTCAAGAATTGTAACAAATTTCAGCTTTTCTAAATATCACATATTGCACTGTAAATGTTTTATAAAGCACTACAACTTACAAAAGTAAAATATTATTTAAAATACAAGGAAGAACCTTTTTAATTTTTTTTATATATCAACGTTTTTTATAAAGGTGTTAACACTGAATTTTTTTGATTAATACATTTTCAACGAAAAACGAAAATTACCCCTGAAGAATATTTATTAACAATCTAAACATTTAACTGTGTTTAGGGGGCTTTAGCATAACGCAGCAAGCATAAAAGCTTAAAATAAAGTTTGAGTTACGTAGCGTTAAAATTCCGATTTTGCTAAAGCAATTTAATAAATGTTAACGAAAATAAATCTTATTTCTGATAAGATACCATTTCTTAATTTTCAAAATTGAAAGAATTTAACTGCAACATGAAATTAAGATTTTCAGATATTATATTTAAATAAACATAATACAAGTTTAATAATGCGACTTACATTTATGCAATTTTGAAATAAATTATTTGAGATAAGTATATCAGAGAAATATCATTTTCTGCATCTTTTAGAATTCTGAAAAAAGAAATAATAGAAAAACGAGCTTTTTGAAGGACAATATTTGTTAGTTTGTAGCTTCCTTTTAAAAAGTGTTTTTATGAAATGGAAACATTTATTGTAGTAACATGCACAAAATAAAAAGTTAAGCTATAAAGTGTTTTATTTGTCAAATTCTTCTTTCTTTACACATATACAAATATATATATATATATATATATATATCCTAGTGACAGAAGTCTGTTCTTTTTAACAAACGTAAAGCACTGATTGAAATAGCTCAGTTAGTAGATCGTTGGATGCCTCAGGTTCGAATCAAAACTTAGTCACTTTTCACTTTTGCAAATATTAGTTTGCTGAGTGCTTGAAAAATCTACCATGTATAGTCATAGTTACTTCTATGTTACTACCCAAATTATGCATTGAAATCTAGGAATTATGCAGTTACAATACAATTTCACCCGTAAGGTTGCATCTGTGATCGCAGAAAAAATAAAAAAAGGAATCGAATTTTCATATTGCGAATTGTGCATAATTTTTTGGCAGTTACTAGGTAGCTTAGTTCGCATCTTTGGATGATTGAACCAATGGCTGCAAGTTCGAATCCTGGCCTGGTCACTTTTAGCGCTTATAAAAATTAATTTGGCTAATCCTTAGAAAATCTGTAGTATATAAAGCATATTGTTTGCAAAATTATTTATTTAGCCCAGTAGCTGTTATTTTTACTCTCTATTTATTCTATTTTATTCTCTATTATTCTATTTATTTTACTCTCTTTCATATTCATACAAAGCAGGCAATTTAATCTTCTATGAAATGTTTTCCTATTTAGAGTACAATGTTCTTTTAAAATTCAATGCAATTAGGAATTACTATACAAGTGCTTAAAAAGAAGCTAGATTTAATTATTACTTATAAAATTACTTAGATGAACAAATGTTTTTTTTTTTCACTTTTTTTCATCTACATTAATATCTTTATTAATATCTTTATCAATATCCATACATTTATTAATAACTTAAGTTCTCACTGTGATTGATAGAAGTTTTTCTCGCTCGCAACGTGAGGAATCTGGGTCCCCACTGCTTTCGGCATCAACTTACCCACTTCTTACTTCCCCTTCCTCAGCGGGTGAGTTCGAAGATTTGCAAAATCCCACTAATTTACATAATGCGTACACTTAATCAATATCCACACACCAAAATTCCCCATTCTAAGATAATTCAAAGCGAATTCAAACGGAAAAACATGTTTTTACACATGTTTATTGCCCTCCGACTCCGAGAAGGGGGGGGGGGTCGAATTTCGTGAAATCCAGTTGCAATAAATGCCGGATGCATACAAACAATTTACGCACCAAATTTCGTGACTACAGAAGTCTTTAATAGAAATATTATAAATAAATAAATACAAAAAGCACATCTTTAGTGTGGGACCCCTTTGGTGACCTTAAATATTTTAAGCCATTTTTGCGATGAACTGAATTGGCTATCTCAATTGTGCAATTAAAGATCTTGGCGAGAAACATCCTAGCTACTTCGCTGCCAAATTTCAAATTTTGCCAAAGGGATAGGATACTAAAGCTGTTCCATACACAAAATAAATAAATCAATAAAATAAAATAAAAACTCTTTTCTGATATTTACAAAATAAAAATAAAAAATCTTAATAAAATCCAAATTATAATCATTTACAATTAAGGGGAGAACATAAAAGAACCTCATAAGGTACATAATAACAACAAAAAATTTTGTTTTACTGCAGGAAAGAAAAGTACTGCTTAATTAAATAAAAATATTAAACTAATGCCAAATATCTCTATGAAAATATTTATCCACATACAAATTCCTGATTTAAAAAAAAAAAAAAAAAAAAAAAAAAAATCACCAACTTTTGTAGGTCAACTATTAATTTTTCTCTCTAATTTTTGTTATTATTCACGTGAAATTAAAAATATTTCATTTTATTTCTGTAAAATAAAAATATATATAAATGTGTATATGTAACATTTACTTTTATATTTCATTTTTATATTAAACTAACTGATTACTCTCCCAACAGCTGTTTATGTAAATCTTTTATAAAGCAGAAATTCTATATTTTCGTAAAAATGATATAAATTTTATTTATAGGTTTTAAATATGCATATATAAATTTCAAAGAAAAATATTTTACCGTTTCACTACAATATCATTTTACTACAAAACTTGTCGTAATCACTGTTAAGTTACTTCTCCAGGGGTAAGAAAAACATTTTTTTTTTTTTTTTTTTTTTTTTTTTTGGTTGATACAGTTTGCCAAGTATTTTATAAGTTACAGTGCTTTAATTTAAATACACTGCAACCTGCATATTCTAACCAAAAAATCTGATTGACTTCATTCAACTTTCTAACCATTATGTAATTAAAGTTTGTTTAAATAAATTTATGTAAGAGCCCTAACAGCACATCTCATCTACAATACATCCTCAGGATTTACTATGGATGGAGGTACATCCAAGTGACATCCTCAGGATGTACTATGGATAAGTGTGCTGTTAGGGAGAAGTTTTAAATCAATCATCTCGATCGAATAAGGTGTCTAATGCTATTGCACTTCAAATAATTTACGTCCATAGTTCATAATAATAAAGACTATTTTGTTGTGTCCATTCATTAATTTACAAAAAAAAAAAGGCTTTTAAGTAGGTCAATAGTTTTTATTCTTTAACGAACACATATACGAATATTAGCATTTAAATATACAGATATTGTTAGGTTTCATAGAATGTATATGTAAATTGTTACAACTCTTAAAATTAATTTACAAAAAAAAAAAAAAAAAAAAAAAAAAAAAAAAGCGCGTAAGAAGGTCAATAGTTTTTTATTCTTTAACGAACACACATACGGACATTAGCTTTTAAATAATATTGTTAATTAAATTATATTGTTATGTTTCATACAATATATATGCAAATTGTTACAACTCTTAAACATTAATTTACAAAAAAAAAAAAAAAAAAGGCGCGTAAGTAGGTCAATAGTTTTTTATTCTTTAACGAACACACATACGAACATTAGCTTTTAAATAATATTGTTAATTAAATTATATTGTTATGTTTCATACAATGTATATGCAAATTGTTACAACTCTTAAACATTAATTAAAAAAAAAAAAAAAAAAGGCGCGTAAGTAGGTCAATAGTTTTTTATTCTTTAACGAACACACATACGAACATTAGCTTTTAAATAATATTGTTAATTAAATTATATTGTTATGTTTCATACAATGTATATGCAAATTGTTACAACTCTTAAACATTAATTTACAAAAAAAAAAAAAAAAAGAAAAAAAGAAAAGAAAAGAAAAGAAAGAAAGAAAGGTAAAAGAAAAAGTTATAAAGTCTACCATTTCTTTAAAATTAGAGGATGATTGCTATTATTAAGGGGAAATATTTTTTTTAATAAATTTAACTGTTTAATTAAAATATTTTTATTAGAATAAGTAATGTCTTATATACCTATTATATATATTCATTAGTTCTAATCCATGCATGTCTAACATTTTATGAAATATGTCAAACAGAAAAATAAACTGTGTTTCTATTCATCAACATATAAATTCATAACTTCATGTAACATGAAAAACGTAATTAGAAATTAGAAATAGCTTACATTCTTATACAGAGTGTCCTAAAAGTTCCAGTACCGATGCTGATGTATTTTTTATTTACAAAACAACAAACCTTAAAACGATTATTTTTATGCTAATGATAAAAGGCACATTTAAAATAACGGAGGAAAAAATACAGAACTTGCATTTATAATAAATGTTCAAAATGTCCACCTTTTTCTAGGAGGCAACGCTGAACTCGTTTGCGCATGCAGGGCCTGATTACCCAAAAGGCTCAGGAAGTACAAGCTTCCCCTCTAAAATTTAAGAGGGGGCCCTAAAATGACTAAAAACAGGTTCTTGGAATTTCTGTTTCATATTTTCACCCTCAGATTGAATTTTTTCTGAGAAAGGTCGCCTAAAGCAAGGTAAAATATTCACTATTTCGGGAAAAATCTGTTTTTTAGCCTCAAAAATCTGAATGTTCTTAATTAATAAGTTATACGATTTTAATGTTGTGTGTAGAAACTACCCAGGTATATGAATGAAAAAAAAAAAAAAAATCCGAAATGAAAGGGGGCCCAGAAATGACACTGAGCTTCCCCTAGCTTCAAAGCTTAATCGGGCCCTGTGCGCAAGTGTTTAGAAACGCGTTTTAACATGCTGGGAGTGACTTCTTGTAGAGAAACTTGTACCCACCTGCACAAAACCTGTATTATGAAATTGTCGAATGAACTGATATAGCATATTTTTACTCGGTATTGCATCATCTGGATATTTATATCGTCAAACATCTTTGCATCTTTCATGCGATTTACATTCAAAATAAGCTTCAAACAGCGAAATTCTCTGAATGCGTGATAAAAACATTTCACCATGAAGAACAAAATAACATAAAACTTTATTCTCACACAACTTGAGCGAGAAAAGAAACAAACTATAAAAAATAAAGAACTGATGCAATAATAAGCAGTCGATAAAATTTTATATTAAAAAAATCATGGACACAGTGAGTTCTTTAAGTTGGAGCACTGGAACTTTTAGGACACCCTGTATAATGCGTTGTTTTTTCGCCATAATTAAGGTCGATTTTAATACTTGAAATGATATTGAAAAATCATTTATGAATAAAAATAAAAATAAAGACTTTTCTTTAATTAAGTCGAATTTACGTTAAAAATATACTTACGATAGTTTTTCAATGCTCTATAAAATAGTTAATGATTAATAAGAAAAAAATTAAAACTTTAAAGAACTTTTATCGATTTTAATCTGGATTATAAACTATATTTTTCTTTTGTAAGTCAAATTTAGAATTTAAATAACTGGAAAACATTATAAAAATTAAAAATGAGTAAATGAATTATAATAAATGTTTTCTGTCAATATTCTCCAAAGAAAAATGCCTCATTATCTAGCTTATAAAAACTAATTAGCAAAATTAGGGACTCTGAAATTTTCTAAAAAAGGTGATTGTTTTGTAAGCTAATGATGACAAATAAAAGTCACTGTTTTTCATTCCTTTATAAAACTCTAAAGTTTTTTAACAAAAACAAAATTACCAATATTAATTTATCATAATTTCAATATAATTTATGTGTTTTAGTTGTGTTTAGTTAAGGATTTAATTTTTTAATTGTTGCTTATTTTTATCTTGTTTTTCGTGATACATAGCTATATGCTCAAGATACAATACAATGATTAAAAAATGTATAAAAGTAACATTCATGAATGTTGCTTGAATTCAAAACGTTTCTAAAAAATACAAAAATTAATACACCTTCCAAATTTAAGTTTATTTCAAATATTTTGGGTGATATATGGCGTATTTTGTAATTATGTAAAATACAAAGAGCTTTGTGATTTGTAATTATGTTTTTCTTATACGAAAATACGATAGGCATTCCAAATATTCAAATATGATTATTTCATTTGGAATATTCAATTGATTTTAATTATCTGTTAGTGAAGAGAAATTGTTTTTTCATTACAAAATGGATTTTTTGCAATACAATAAAAATACAAGTGGAATTGTTCTTCTACAATATTATAATGATTATTATGGTAAAAAAAAAAAAAATTCAAGTAGAATTGTTCTTCTATAATATGATAATTTTTATTATAGTAAAATGAGATCTTATGTTTTTTTTATAACTTTAAATATACAAAAAAAAATTACATCATGTAACATGTACACAAAATTCAGTAATTATCCTGAAATCTGAGCTAGGTGATCTTACAATGTAATGTTCTCTTTTGGCCCTAGAATTTTTATACTGTCAAAGAAATTTTAATAACATTTATTTCACCACGAGCTAACCCACGATATAACAAAGATAAAAAGGTGTTTTATGTAATAACTGATACAAGACGGGCTGATGATAACAGGGGATAACATATTATACACCTATATACGTTAAATCTCTATATATCTCATATGCACATATATACACAAGAATTATTACTCTCTGAACAAATTAAAGGCGGGAAAATTCTTAAAAGATAAGTTTGTAGTAGTATTAGTTCAAGTTAAAACTCGTTTAAGGAAGATGTGCTGTTTTATATATGCGCATGTTCACAAAAATTAACCCCGTTACCCATTTAATTAAAACAAAATTTTGCATGTTCAAGCAGTTGATAATGTTAACACTTTCCTAATCTCATCTTTTTTTTATTATTATTATTATTTTTATTATTTTTATTATTTATTTATTTATTTTATTTTATTTTATTTTTATTTATTTATTTATTTATTACTTTAATTAATTAATTTATTTATTTTTGTTTATTTTTATTTATTTATTTTTTTTTTAATTTATTTTATTTATTTTATTTTTTGGCAAACAATAAACACCATTTTACTGTTCCTCTAAAACATTACATTGTTTAACAAAAGAATTTTGCATATTCGTTATATTTGGTAACATTGATGATGATATTCGTCAACTTTGCATATTCATCTTCAAATTTAAATCCGTCGAGGCCGCAATTTCCTCCACGTTTTCCACCCAAATTATACATCTGGTGGTTACCGAAGTGGGGGACCCATCCCCTCCGAGGAGGATCAAAATTGTGAAGGTCGATCCATCCTTAGGGATGAGTCCCAGACCGTCGCTAACTGCCCATTGCGCAACACTAGTGCAACGTTAAACCCAACCAAGCATTCAACCGCTTTTGGAAGAACTGAATTAAAATAGGCCTCTCCTAAGAAAGAAGTACAAGACCCAGAGTGCTGTAGGGCAGATTATTTCATTGGCAGCTTGTGTCAGCCGTTTGTAGTAGTTATTTTTCCAACGCAGGGTTGTTCGGAAGCTCTGGAAAGCATTGAAGGAAACTTATTCAGTTTCTCTTTTTTCTTGAACCAAACACTTGTAAAGTGTTATACTTTTTGGATACTGCTATTTTTTATAGAAATTATTACTTAATTTAATCATATAAAACAGCTATAAAAGTTTATAAGAAAAAAATATTGGCTGCTAAGAAATCATTTCCAATCAGCATGATCCAAGTTATTCTCCAGCCATTGGTTGCGGATCCTAAAACTAGAAATTAATGCTGTATAGCTGCTGCATTTGTTGATGGAAGAATGACAAAGTTAAAATTTGAAGTGAAGATTTTGGTTAATGCCTTATTGCATGGAGTATATTAAGTTCATCCAGCGAATTACCATTCGCTCTTCTAAAAAGATATTTCACCAATACCTTCTTAATTTTAGTTACCTTTTGAGGATCAGTTTGAGGATTGTTGAACTTAGAAATCAAAGAATTAAATTCGAGATTTTTCTTTATCTATTTGAAATCTGAAGGTTTTTTTCTCTCTTAAAATTTCTTATGTGTTGCAATGTTTACTAGCTGCAAGTAGAAAGGTAAGGGAATCTTCATTGGGTTAAGTGCTGCCTATCACTACAATTAATTTAATAATTAGTCATTCGTTCGCATTAATTACATTTGCATTAATGACATTTGAACAGGTCTTTATTACCAACCGAATGTAGGACAGTTATTCATTCAATCTGCAAGCAGTCCAAAAGCATTCGAAAAAGCTTAAATTTGATATCGGAAATCTGTAAAAAACTAGCTTATTTAGTTGTACCACAATGTTTTCGTCAAAAGTAATAATAACAGACAGTTTTAATATCAATCTTTTTTTTTTTTTTTTTTTTTTTGTCTCACCAGTCATTCAGTTAATAAAAATTATAAAAAAAATCACTGCTTTAAATTAAGAGTACATTTCGGTACAGCTATATGATACATATATCTCTATACAGATCAGACTTATTCCAAAGCAATGCCCTTTGCATAATCAATATTTATTTTATATACAACGTTTAACTCAAAAAGTTCTACGACGTAGAATGAACAGAATTTCAGCTGGTCCCAAACATAAGAAATTGACAAGGGGGTTTTCTCAATATTTATTTACAACAATCACAGAAAACTGTATTACCAGACAATCAAAACAAAAATGTGAGTAAAGCCCCTTATAATTTAGCTTTTTTCGAGAGAAACTGAATAGCAGTTCATTATATGGCATAGAACTTTTTGAGCTTACACGATACTTAAAACAGGAATAAACTACTACGTCAGAAACGCCAAAGAAAAATTATTGAGGTGCATACAGCTGTTTCGGTAGCCTAAAGCGTACCGTCTTCAGTGCAGTCTTCTTTGTGCAGTCTTCTTTTCGCTTTAGGCTACCGAAACAGCTGTATGCACCTCAATAATTTTTCTTTGGCGTTTCTGACGTAGTAGTTTATTCCTGTTTTAATATTCCAACGCCAAGTCTCCTGCTATTATTTACACGATACTTGTTTTAAATTTTTATATAAGTAGCTCAATGCATTTGGCCATTAAATTATGCAAATGAAATTTCGCTAAATCTTACGCATTCGTAGTTAAAAATTATTTAGTAAAAATGCTCACATTTCATTAGATATTTAATATTTTGTCATTCTGACTGCAGTATGCTGTGTCTAATTTTGTATGTCGAGTTTCCCGAAAATAGATTTGCACTGGGTTTAATACCTTGCGTGTTATAGCTAGAAATGTAAACTTTTTCTTTTTGACAGTTTTTTAAAGAAACCCTTATAGCTCCCTGATTACATGCGATAGAGACTTAAACATTTATACAGAAAATGAGAAAGAGATCCATAATCACGTGCTACAACCAGATCGTATTGCAAGCATTACATTTTTTACAAGGTGATGCCAAATATTTTCATTGTTCTTTAATTTTTTACTGATCCCCCTTTCACTTTTGGTGTGAAACTTTAACTGAAGTACATGAGTATAACATGTTTTTTACACTCCTTAAGTTTCAAGATGATTTGTTTAGTGCTTTTTGAGATATTTAAAAAGCGTCTGAAATTGAAAGTGTCAAGTCATTTATGGGAAGGTAGTGTATCTAATTTACTACAAATCTCTAGCGTAGGTACTTCATCAAACTAAGGGTAACAATAAAGCTAATTTAATATTCTTCCTAATCGCAATCTCATCAAATAGAGAAAGGTGTTGAGGAGACGATTCATATTTTAAATAATCTTAAAAATTTTCGTTTACGCAGCAGAAATCTTTATAGACAAATAAAGAAGATTGAAAACCATAGTTGCTTTCCTTATTATAAACAGAAAATATTGTATAATTCTCTTAGTAATTTAGCTTCCCCACATCCTGTAATCAAGAAATATAATTTTTCACCAACGTTCTTTGCATTGCCACTGTTTATTATAATTATAAATATCAGCAATCAACCAATTTGACTTATTCATCAAAAAATGTTTAGAATATTAATTATCCAAAATATTATGAAGCAGCAGCCAATAGGACAGTTTAGTAAAATCATAATCATCGCTAAATTGCGTGAAAGGTCAAAATCCAATTTGATTCATATTGGGCAGTAAGTAATTTTATTCACAACAATAAAAAGAAAACCTAACATCAGCTACTTTCGTATTAGGTACCAATTAAGTATCTAATGGCATTAGATAAGTTCCTTTACCACACATCTATAAATTTTTATTACATAAAGTTATATGCAAAAATCAAAATCATGAATTGATGCAGTGTACTTTAATATTTTTTGAAAATGGGAAATGTTTACTTTCACGAAGATGTGAAGAAATATTTTTTTTTAAATGGCACGGCCATATTTAGTTTGTTATTTCTAATGAAAGCTAACCTCGAAGTATAGAGGCATTTTCAGGTCTCATTCTGTGTATAACAAGGAATTATTCCTGAATTTATAGATTTTTATACATTTGTGGACTAACGAGTCACTTTTTGAATTAAGTTTCTGGACTAATCAGTTTTTCTAACGTATTCAAATATATTTACAAGTAATCAAGCTACACTATTAAAAAAAAAAAAAAAAAAAAAAAAAAAAATGCAACTTTGCTGCAAGAAATTCTCTGTAATTACAGAAAAATACATTTTTTCAACGTAATTTTTCCGTAATTTACGACTTTTTTCTCAAATTATAGAGAATTTCCAGCAGCAAAGTTGCATTTTTTAAACACTTTTTAGCTGATTTAAAGTAAAACCTTTTCAACTCAGGAAATATTTAAAAAAAAAATAACCATATAATTTTTAAGTTGCTATTTTCTACTCGAAAGTGTGAAAGATTTTCATATAAAATTTCATTAATATATATATGTATTGATTATAAATTTTACAAAATTTATAATGAGCTTTCAGTGAATTTGGATATTTTTAACATGTCTTTTACTGTTTTTAAGGCTAGGTGTTTTGAACTTTTAAATTCATAACATGTTTTTATTATTATTATTATTATTATTATTGTCTATGTTTGGTGTAATGTATTATAATTTTATTCAAGCAATACTGTAATCGGATTGTTTCTGTAGTGTGCTTTTCTTTAAATAAATAAATAAATAAATATATTCACAAGTAATCTACAGGTGATCTTTATTTTAGATGTCATTGTTTTTCAAGTGATAAAGTTATACCGCTCGCTGAAATATGTTTAAAATCTTTTTTTAGTAAAGTAGGATTATTTCTTTCGATATGCAATTTTGCATTGCCACCATTTGTAATGTTTCTCCTTACGTATGCCAGGATACCTGCCAATATCCAGTTTTACCCTTTAGTTTCTTAAAATATCTTAAAGTATTATGTCAAATTTGCAAAATCTTTACATTTTAAAAAAAACTACTGATAAACGAGATATTGTTCCAGGTTTGTATGTACAAACCAATTGCCGATTTTTATATCCGAGACTATCACCATTCATAAATTGGATGGTTTCTGAATATTTGTTGGCTATTTCTTCTGGATGGCTACTGATGATGGCTTCTGAATATTTGTTAGCTACATCTTCTGGATATAACCTACAAATATTCGAAATTTGAAATTTGTCATCGAAGTAGCTCAGTCGTTTCTCGTCAAGATGTTTGGTTACGCAATTGCGATACTCATTTTAGTTCATTGCCAAAATTATAACAAAAACATAAAAATCGCTAAGGTGCTCCTTTGCTAAATCTATACCTAAGTAATTTTAAGAAATGTGTATAGTAACCGGTGCTAGGATATGAAATACAGTTACTGCATACCTTTATATGGAAGAATATATAAAAATAAGTCATGTCGTAATAAATTAAATTCTGTTTATAAAAAATGTAAGCAGAATTTTTTTCTTTTCTTTTGAGAGAGAGAGAGTTATATTTGGACAACTAAATTCCTATGCTTAATACTTTCTCCATTCACTTTAAATTTGACTCCATTGACTGTCATTTTTCTAAAATTATTTATTCTGTATATTATTGAATTATATTGAAATTGCTTCAAGTTTTTGGAAATCTTATTTATCCGAAGCAATTTACTCTAAAAGCATAATAAATTGTTTTTTAACATTGAAATTAAAAGCCTATATTCAAGTATAATGAAATTGAATTTAAGAAAGAAACAGAGAGAGTTTTAAAACATAAATGTATATCTAAGTATGATAGATATCGGTTTCAATCATTTATTTTAAATGTTTCCTTTTCGTTTATCTTCAAAAAATAATTCCCACAAATGTCGAAAAAAAATTATAATTTATAAAGAATGAGAAGGAATTCTACCGAAGCATTTTCAATTTCAAATGAGTTTTAGAAATATTTGAATATACCTTTTATTTCTGCAAGAAGAAAAAAGAAAGATTTGAATTTATGTAGGTTTTTGCATTAATAAATCTGTTGATTGTATTTTTGTAAAGGATATGACGGTACAAAGCCTGAATAATTATTTTTTGAAATATGTATAAGAAAAATGTTATTAAAAAAAAAGAAAGACAATTTTTTCTATGTTTTTAGATTGAAAAGAGTCTTTTAAAAGTATTAAGAGTATCAAAACAAATTTGCATCTATTTTAAAGAAATACTTAATTGTATGTAGCATTTCCAAATAGTTGTTTTATAGGGTAGGTGTTCCAGTGATTGGCATGCTCCAGCAATTCACATATATCCCGAAATAATTAATAAATAAAAAATAAAAATAAAATCATATATTTTACATATAAGAATTTTAACATTTTATGTCAAACACTGGAGCATAGGGTGCTAATAACTGGTAAAATGAATAACTAGCCGTGTCAAACACTGGAACATAGGATTCCAATCACTGATAAAATGAAAAACTGGCAGTGTCAATTACTGGAACATTGAGTGGGTGTAAAATAAAAATTCATAAAAAAAATTAATTGTTATCAAATATATATTTTTTAACATATATGTGGTTCTGAATGTCTTTCATACCATATGTACTAACTTAAGATTTCTAAAAATATTTTCTTATGACTAGAACATTAAAAACATCAGAAATTGCTCTAAAAGTGTCAATCACTGGTGCACTTACCCTACGTGTTAAATGTAGCATTGATTAAAATATTCGCTTTTTACTATACTTATAGATATTTTATTAATGAAAGTGAAATAGAAATAGAAACAGCTTATATTAATTTCAAAATTGATCTCACAGTCAAAAAGCCTTAAGGCATGAATGACTATTTTTATAAAATATACTTTTTGTATATGTAAATGTACATTTAATTATAATACTTTTTTTTTTTTCAAGATAAATGTATATTTTTCTAAGTTTTGATAAAAAAAAAAAAAAAAAAAAAAAAAAACTTTAACAAATATTTGTAATAAATTTAGATTTGTCTTACTTAAACATATATATATATATATATTTGTCTAAATGATAAAATTTTTTCAAGATTAATTAAAATATCTTTATTTTTTTTTTCTTGAATAAAATTCCATTTTATTATATAAGTAAAAAAAAAAAAAAAAAAATCATCAGTATTAATGAACATAAGATCATACAAATGATTTTTGGGAATACGAAAAAACTGATTTAACAATAGTTAAAATAATCTTTTAAAAAATGAGCCATTTTTTAATACTGTTATATTTTTTAAAAATACCTGGAATATTTTTACCAACAAGTCATAAATTGTATATTAAGGCAAATTCAGTCTTTTGAATTCTTTTGTAATTATTGAAAAAGTTATTATAATTTGAAATGTGCAAAAACATTTTTATTTAAATGTCTCAAAAAAAAAAAAAAAAAAAAGTCTCCTCGACCTATAGCAAAAAATGTTTTTCTTGCAAAGAAAAGCACATTTGCCATTGTTATTGGTGGGATATTTATGTAGAAATTTTTTTAATTAAAAATAAGTCTCGTTGTTGTCTGAATGCAGCCACAGGCAAAAATATTGAATAAGTACAATTAAAATTTAATTTAATTTAAAAAAAAAAAAAAGATTAAATTAAAGACTTTTGCTATTAGCTTGATTCTCATTAAAAGTTATGAAATGAAGTGTTGCCACCTAAATTTCGTACTTTAATTAATTTTAAAAAAATCTAATTGTCGTATCAAAAAATCGTTTGCACCCCTGGATTCAGACAAATCGCCCCTTTCATTTGGTACCGAATTTGTAACGAGCCACGTACTTTTTAAAATGACTGAAATGAATTAAAATTAAGTGTTGCCACTTAAATTTCATACTTTAGTTAATTTAAAAAAATCTAACTGTCGTGTCGAAAAACTGTTTGCACCCCTGGATTCAGAAAAATTGTCTCTTTCATTTGGTACCAAATTTGTAACGGTAGTATTGATATCCCTAATTTATTTTACCCCTTTTTCTATTTTTAACCCAGATTCAGCAGAAGGTTTATGACACACAATGTAAGCTTAAAAAATAATTTAAAAAAAGAAAAATTAATTTCACATTGCCTATTGGTCACGTGTGTTAGAAATTACCAATAAAAATGTAACTTTTTTGTTGCCACCTAAATTTCATACTTCAGTTAATTTTAAAAAATCTAATTGTCGCGTCTAACAACTGTTTACACCCCCCCCCCTGGATTCAGAAAAATCGTCCCTTTCATTTGGTACCAAATTCGTAACGATAGGACGGATATTTCTAAATTATTTTCTTTTTTTTTCGTTTTTAACCTAGATTTGGCAGAAGGTTTATGACAGAGAAAGTAAGCTGAAAAAAAGTCTTTAAAAAAAAGTCTTTAATAAAAATATCCACATTATATAGTACATATGTATTTTTTTTTTTTTTTTTTTTTTTTTAATATTTATATTTATTTATTTATTTATTTGTTTTATTTTTATTTATTTGTTTATTTTATTTTTATTTATTTATTTATTTTGTGACTTATAGGTATTAATATCCTTTGTTTTAAAAGTGATTAAATCAAAAGTAGTAGAATCTTCCCATCTGAAAGTATCTTTTGAAATATAAATTTATTAGCGACAGTATTTTTTTTTTTTTTAATCTGAAAATGTATAGTTTAAATTTTGCCGATATATTAGCTAAAAATGGAATGTTCTCTTCTTTTTAAATCTTAAAAAATTAACCAACAATTAATGACATAAATCAAACGAAATGTACCACAAAGTAACTATGATTGTAATTGCTCAAATGACTTAAAAAAACGTACCGGTGTAGTTTCATGAACTTTAATGCAAAATGCAGGTAGAAGGAAGGTTCGTTTATTGAAGGAAATAAAAGATAAAAATTTATTTTTCTTGAAGCCAATTAACAGTTAAGATCTTAATACTAATCGTGCTTTAAAAGTAACATAATGAGCGCACTCACAGCTCTAAATATACATTTCTGGAGATGCGTTCTCCTTTGTAGATATTAAAATTACCTTAGAATGCAATATTGAGCTTCAGTTAGAGCATTTCAAGTTTCTTCTCCTGCTGAATTGCAACTTTGTAAGTAAGCACACTGAGAGGGAAAAAAATACCCCGCCTTCATCCAGAACGAATAAGTAGTCATTTTCTTAATTCCTAAACTAAGACAATAGATTTACAAGCTATACGTATAACGTAAGCCAATAAACTGAATAGACGAAATGATCGAGAATTTCTAGTCTATACTTTTCTAGATGGTAAAACAATATTAGGAATATTATAAATAGTATGAATCCTTATTCGTATTGCGAGAAATGCTGGCTTGATTTCCTAGAATACGATCATATACCAAGATTATAGTTGCTAAAATTCGCTTCTTGCGTTCACATATATTATCAGAGACTTTTAAATAAGTTTGACTTCGATAGTATAAGCAAACGCTCAGTGTTGGGCAAATTTCAATCATCTGGACGACTAACGATTAATGATTAAATTAATCGTTAATCAAGAATATTTTGACTAATGATTAATTCAATCGTTAATCAAAAATATTTTGACTAATGATTAAATTAATCGTTAATCATAAATATTTTGATTAACGATTAATTTAATCATTAATCGCAAACGTTTTGATTGACGATTAAATTAATCGTTAATCGTAGATTTTACGACTAACGAATAATTTAATCATTAATCATATTTTTTATGACTAACGAATAATTCAATCGTTAATCGTATTTTTATGACTAATGATTGAATCAATCATTAATCAAAAGTTGTATGACTAACGACTAAATCAGTAATTAATGATAAATTTTATAAGAAATAATAAGAATTCACAGTAAACCTTTTTTCAATATCATTTAAATGTGTTTAGGACTTCACATTTCGGTCTGTCTATATGACTGTCAATCTGTCCATCAGCTTTTCTTGTCATAGTTTTAGAATGACCTGAAACTGATGTATATTACTCAGGTAGCGTTCTGCGACGGGTGCGAGTCGGGTTAGCATTAATTTTTGACCCACGGATAAAAACGTGCGTCTACCCATATTAGAGAATTATTTTATGTTGCTTTTTCAGGAATACAATCTTTTGAATGCAGAGATTGAATGGCATTTTCTTCCTTCGTAGCAATTTAAAGCAACATGACTCATAACGTAAGTTTAATTCGTTAAGAAGAAATGCTTAATATTAATACTTGACGTAAAATCGTTGTATGAGAAAAAAGTTTGCCTTTCAAAGTATATGCCTTGCCTTTCAATGTGTGTACTGTGAATGTTTGAAACAGTTGATTTTTACTTTCCAAACACTACAGTGAAGATAGTATTGTAATCACGTAAAAAATAGGAGTTTGAGATTTTGGTAGTTCTATACGTTTTGAGGTTCCCTAAATTCATATTTACTATTTTTACGATGATGTATGTGTGTATGTATGTGTACATGTATGTGAGTTAACACGATAGCGTCTAAACGCTTTGTTCAAATGAGCTAAAAGGGGGTATATATATATATTATAGCTCACCATAGCACGAACCGTGTTGATTTTAGTGAATCTAGCACTTATAGATTTTTTTACTGGGACACAAAGAAAAAATTTTCATCATCATGGTCTAAGGACCCAAATTTTCTATAGTAAAGTAGCATCTAAATGCCTTATTCGGCTGAGCTGAAAATTTATACACATGTTACGAGTAACAGTCGCACAAACTGTACAAATTTTGGTGAATCTAGATTTTATATATATATATATATATGTTTATTCTAAAGAGACACAAAGAAATTTTTAAAGTAAAATTTCTTTAGGCGCGTTGAGCACTTTTGGGTGAACAAAAATCATTGAACTCCCGTCATCGTCAGCTGACGCTTTCCATCCTTGCATGATACAAATAATGTATCATACAATTAACTTGCTAATGTGAAGTGTTAATAATTATATACTGTACATTGTTTTACAATCTGGTGCGGCTCTGCACGACTTCTCTCACCTCCGGGCACTGTGTCTATAGCAGTTAGACCTCACGAAACCGTGAGAAAGCCCACAGCCGCCATTTTTCTCACGTTTTTACAATCTGGTGCGGCTCTACACGACTTCTCTCATCTCCGGACACTGTCTCTATCCCAGTTAGACCTCATCAAACCGTGAGAAAGGCCAAAGCCGCCATTTTTCTCACGTTTTTACAATCTGGTGAGGCTCTACACGACTTCTCTCATCCCCAGCCACTGTCGCTTAACGATTGCAGCCGGAAACGTTGCAGTTAGACTCACAGAACCGTGAGAAAGGCCAAAGACGCCATTTTTCTCACGTTTTTACAATCTGGTGCGGCTCTACACGACTTCTCTCACTCCGGACACTGTCTCTATTGCAGTTAGACCTCACAAAACCGTGAGAAAGGCCAAAACCGCCATTTTTCTCACGTGTTTACAATCTGGTGCGGCTCTACACGACTTCTCACATCTCCGGACACTGTCTCTATTCCAGTTAGACCTCACCAAACCGTAAGAAAGGCCAAAGCCGTCATTTTTTTCACGTTTTTACAATCTGGTGCGTCTTTACACGACTTCTGCCATCTCCGGGCACTGTCTCTTAAGGATTGCAGCCGGAAACATTGCAGTTAGACCTCACAAAACCGTCAAAAAGGCCAAAGACGCCATTTTTCTCACGTTTTTACAATCTGGTGCGGCTCTACACGACTTCTCTCATCTCCGGACATTGTCTCTATTGCAGTTAGACCTCACAAAACCGTGAGAAAGCCCAAAGCCGCCATTTTTCTCACGTTTTTACAATCTGGTGCAGCTCTACACGACTTGTCTCATCTCCAGCCACTGTTTCTTAAAGATTGTAGCCGAAAACGTTGCAGTTAGACCTCACAGAACCGTGAGTAAGGCCAAAGCCGCCATTTTTCTCACACTTTTACAATGTGGTGCGGTTCTACACGACTTCTCTCACTCCGGACACTGTCTCTATTGCAGTTAGACCTCACAAAACCGTGAGAAAGCCCAAAGCCGCCATTTTTCTTACGTTTTTACAATCTGGTGCGGCTCTACACGACTTCTCTCATCTCCAGCCACTTTCTCTTAAAGATTGTAGCCGGAAACGTTGCAGTTAGATCTCACAGAACCGTGAGAAAGGCCAAAGCCGTCATTTTTCTCACGTTTTTACAATCTGGTGCGGTTCTACACGACTTCTCTTACTCCGGACACTGTCTCTATTGCAGTTAGACCTCACAAAACCGTGAGAAAGCCCAAAGCCGCCATTTTTCTCACCTTTTTACAATCTGGTGCGGCTCTACACGACTTCTCTCATCTCCAGCCACTGTCTCTTAAAGATTGCAGCCGGGAACTTTGCAGTTAGACCTCACAAAACCGTGAGAAAGGCCAAAGCTGCCATTTTTCTCACTTTTTCAATCAGGTGCGGCTCTACACGACTTCTTTCATCTCCGGACACTGTCTCTATTGCAGTTAGCGCATTAAATAAAATTTTAATATAATTTTTGTAGTCTTAGTTTATATTAATGAATAAAAAAACACTTCATTTAAAAGTATTTCCTGCACAATAAAATATTTCCTTACGATTCAAGAAATACACACGTAATTTTTCAAATTTTCACTTCTGTCGGCACTCCCGGAGTGCAACTTTTTTTTTTTTTTTTTTTTTTTTTTTTTTTTTTTTTTAATCATTATGGTATAGACTCAAAATTTTTAACTGCGATAGCGTCTAAATATCTTATTCAATTAAGCTGAAACTTTATACACATGCTATAGGTCGCTGTTGCAGAAAGTGTATAGATTTTGGTGAATCTAGCGCATATAGTTCTTTTACAGAACACAACGAAAAATTCTTTATTATTAAGCTCAAATTCTTTAAAGTGTGTTAGCGTCTAAACGCCATATCGGTTAAGCGGAAAATTTATATGCATGTTTTAAATTACCGTCACGCTAACTATATGAAATTTTGGTCTGTGTAGCGCTTTTAAGTTTTTTATAGAGAAACACAAAGAAAAAATCTTTATCATTGTTGCTTAACAGCTCAAATTGTGTTTAAAATGCGATAGAGTCTAAACGCCTCATCTATTTGAGCTGAAAATTTATACATATGTTAAAGGTCACCGTTGAACATAATGGATAGATTTTGGTGAATTTAGCACGTATAGAATTGTTACAGGGACAAAACGAAAAAGTCTTTTCAATTATGCTCTACTTTCTCAAATTTTTAAAATGCAATAGCGTCTAAACGACATATGCGATTGATCTGAAAATGTATGTACGTGTTATAGATTGCAGTCACACGAACTCTAGGAATTTTGGAGAATGTAGCACTTACATTTTTTTTCACAGGGACACAAAGAATTCTTTATTATTGTGGCTGCGGCTTCAAATTAATAGCGCCTAAACACCTGATCGAATTCAGCTGAAAATTTATATGAATATTATCGGTCACCATCACACGAACTACATAGATTTTGGTGAATCTAGCATTTATAGATTTTTACAGGGACACGACGAAAATTTCTTTATCCTTATCATCTGTGGGCTCAAATTATTTGAGGAGCAGTGATGTAAATGAACAACATACTATCTAAACAAAAATAATCAAATACCCTATATTAATTTTCTCTTTCGTTTGTTTAAGGACTTCTCTTCCTATATATTTACAATCATTAATTACTTAATGTTCAGAAAGTCGAGAAGAGTCACACCATTTTTAAAGTAAGTGTAATACGCAAGAAATTTGGTCATATTACACACTGAATCTTTGTTTGTAATTAGATTAGTTATTTTTAATGTAATTTAAAATTTTGACTAATGTATATAAATAAAAAGCAAAGAGTTTGTCGGGAGCACATCCGAGTGGACCACTCCTATTTTTGATTGGTCTAGATTTAACTACTTTGGTGATGAAAGTCGGCCTTTTTTTTTTTTTTTTTTTTTTTTAGTAAAACGGATGATTTTTTTTAAAAAGATACTGCATAGATGTTATAGTTTTTAAAAGAGTTCTAAAAATTGTTCATTTTTTGTGTGGACACTATATACCAGAAGTTATTAAAGATATTACGTTGCAAAGTTTTCTTTTAATTAAATAAAATATGAAAATAAATATTCGTTATAATTTATTAGTTGCCCCAACCCCCAAGAAAAAAAAAATAAAAATAAATAAATAAATAAATAAATACGCGTTCATTTTCTTTTGACATAAAAATAAGTACATTAATTTAAACGTGAACATTAAAAAATTGTAAAAAAATAAATCATGCATCTCACAAAAATGACGTCATTATCACTTTAAAATTTTCTACATGTTGATAAAGTGCTAATGTAGATCTATAGCTATAAGATTCAATTTAAAAACATGGTATATAAAAAGTTTTTTTTTTTTTTTTAATCTTATAATTATGTATAATTTTGTTGTCATTTCGGCGATGAGTTGATATGGGTATCGCAAATGCCTAAGTAAACATTTTGGCGAGAAACGTCCAAGTTACTTCAGTGCCAAATTTCATGTTCCGCCAAGAGTTCCAAGCTTTTTTTTTGCACAATATTTCTCAATTTTATTTTAAATATTTTTGTAATGCGAGTGCGGAAAAAAAGGAATTTTTTTTTTTTTTTAATTGGTCTAATTATACAAAATATCTTCATGTAAAATATTATACGTTTTCCGTTCTGCTTATTATCAAAAAGAAAATGACTAATGCAGTTTTTCCTGTATTATTGATTTTTCTATAAATTAAATTAAATTAAATTATACAGTACCAAGACGAAGAAGTCTGCCGAAGTCAGAGAGCGCCCGAAGTGAAGTTTTTAAGCAATTTCAATGTATTTTCTTTTTAGTTTTAATTTGCTGAACTGTATAAAAAATATAGATTATTTTTTTAATTCATTTAAATATAGTGACCAACGAAGCAGGCAAAGCCTGCTAGTACTAATCTATATATATAAAAGAGTAAACTCACTGATTCATTAATTCGCTCACTGACTCAACACGGCTATGGCGATCCCCCGTTCCCCCCCGGGGGGGCAGAAGGCAAAAACCACGTTTTTAAGCATAACTCGGTTCCAAATTACTTCACAGTGAAGAAATTGCAGATGGGGAGACTAGACTTGAATACAAAAAAAACATTTTCTGCGATTTTGGAATTTTGGATTTTTAAGAGGGGTAAGGGGTAAAAATGAGGTTTTCGGGGGAGGCAAAAGGCAAAAACCACCTTTATAAGCATAACTCGGCTCCAAATTACTTCACGGTGAAGAAATTGCAGATGGGGAGACTAAACTTGAATACAAAAAATCATTTTCTGCGATTTTGGAATTTTGGATTTTTAAGGGGGTAAGGGGAAAAAATGAGATTTTCCGGGGGGGGGGGGCAGAAGGCAAAATACACCTTTATAAACATAACTCGGCTCCAAATTACTTCACTGTGAAGAAATTGCAGATGAGGAGACTAGATTTGAATACAAAAAAAACTTTTCTGCGATTTTGGAGTTTTGGATTTTTAAGGGGGGAAGGGGGTGAAAATGATTTTCGGAGGTGCAGAAGGCAAAAACACCTTTATAAGCATAAATCGGCTCCAAATTACTTTACGGTGAAGAAATTGCAGATGGGCAGACTAGACTTAAGTACAAAAGAATCTTTTTCTGCGATTTTGGATTTTTAAGGGGGGAGAGGGGGTAAAAAGGATTTTCGGAGGCAAAATTAGCAATGCGTGGATTTTCGAGTAAAATTCTAGCAATAATAGCTCAAAGATATAAAAAGAAAAAATGCCAAGCGTCTTCTTGAAGGTATTTGCAAAAACTCATTTTTGATTTTTTCCGATTTTCAATTTTGGGGTTTTTTTTTTGGGGGGGGGGGGGAGTTGCGAGGGGGTAAATTCGATCCCCCCTTTTAGCACTAAATTCATCCGTGGAAATCTATGAGCTGAGGTCACAAATTTTGTGTGTGGCTTATTTACGTGTGTCCAACACCCATTGTAACGGGATTTTGTGAAAGACCCCTCCCTTTTACACCTTTGGGGGTTGGGTGGGGTGGGGTGGGGCATAAAAGAGAAAAATCATTGATTCACTGACTCAACACAGCCGTTGCGATTCTATGAGAGATAGACTCGCAAATTTTGGTGAGCACATTGGTTTTAGGAGACTGACGCCCATTATGGCAGGATTTTGCGAAATATCCCCGCTCCCTCCTGGGGGGGCAGAAGGCACCCCCTTATAAGTATAATTCGGCTCCAAATTGCTTCACGGTGAAGAAATTGGTGAGAGAGAGACTACAGTGCAAAAAAGCATTTTCTGCGATTTTGGAATTTTGGATTTTTAAGAAGGGGTGGGGGTAAAAACGATTTCCGCAGGGAAATTTAGCAAAATACGTGTTTTTGGGTAAAACTGTACCAATAACAGCACAAAGATATAGAAAATTGTCAAGATCCTTCTTCAGAATATTTCCAAAACCTCATGTTTGGTTTTTTGCGATTTTCGTTTTTTTTTTTTTTTTTTTTTTTTTTTTTTTTTGGGGGGGGGGGGGGGGGGTTACACCTATTGCAATGGGGTTTTGCGAAAGTCCCCCCTTTTCCCCTTGGGGGTGGGGGGCAATATAAACCCGTTTCCAAGTATAACTTTGCTTCAAATTATCTCAGCAAGATTAATTTGTATATGTGGGTTGTTTATGCTTTCCGAACACGCACAGTAAAGGGATTTCACAAAATTTCACCCCCCCCCCCCTTTAAGGGCGGAGATAGGCAAAAACACGCTTATAAGAGTAACTGTGGTCCAAATTATCTCAGGATAGCGATTTTTTGATATGTCAATTGGTTATGCATACTCAAGACACATACTAAAAAGAGATTTTGTAAAATTCCGTCCTATTCCCTCTTGGGGGTGGGGTTGCAAAAAGCATGTTTCGAAGCATAACTTTTCTTCAAATTATCTCAGTAAGCTTAATTTTTACATATGAGTTGTTTATGCATTCCAAACACGCATTATAAAGGGATCTTACAAAAATTCCCCCTCCCCTCCTTCGAAGGAGGGGAGGGGGGCAAAAAACGCTTTTAAGAGTAACTCTGCTCCAAATTATCTCAGAATAGCGATTTCTTGATACGTCGATTGGTTATGCGTACTCAAGACACACACTACTAAGGGATTTTGTAAAATTCCACCTTATCCCCCTTCAGGGTGGGGCGAAATCATGTTTTCATGCGTAACTCTGCTCCAAACTATCTTAGAAGATTTTTTATTTGCGGGGTGGTTATGCATTCCCAACACGCACTATAAGTCGATTTTGTGAAATTTTCCTTTTCCCCCCTTTAAGGGCGGGGTGGGGGGTGGAAACACGTTTTAAAGAGTAACTCTGCTCCAAATTATCTCACGAAAGCGATTTTTTATAGGTTAATTGGTTATGTGTACTCAACACAAACAAACAACAAAGGCATTATTTGGAATTACGTGCTATCACCCCCTTGAGGGTTGGAGGGGGGGATTAAAAACATGTTTCCATGCAGCCTTTGTCATGTTGATGTTTTCTTTTGGTTTTTCATAAATTTGTTTGGATATGATGGTTTTGAAAATTTTTAAAACAATATCGCGGTCAGCAGGCTCCAAACAGATCAACCATTTATTTTTAAAACATGGATATGACAAAGAAGCAATTGCAGCATTTTGTGATTCTGGTTTGTTGATATCAAACAAATTTTCAAATCTTGAACTTACACTCTGTTTGTATGTTTCAATTAATGATTTGCAATAAGCAAAATTGTTCTTTTTGTCAATTTTCTTCAATTTTTTTCTAAGAGCAAGAAGACAAGGTAATGTAATTCCATAATAGGTGTTCTGTTCACTTTGCATAATATCAAGCGCTTCAATGATGGGCGCAGAACATACTAAATATTCTTTTATGTATTCGAAGTCGCTATCTGTAAAAGTATTTTTTATATTCAAAGCCTTATGTAACTGTAAATTCTTCTCTTTTATATTTAAAATTTGTTGAAATGCATCAAATAAACTATTCCACCTTGTTTCTCCAGGTCTACTCAAAGTATGCTGTAGTGTATCATATATTATTTCTGAAGTACGGGGGCGTGCCGTTGCCTTCCACAAAGCATTGCACTTTTTCATTACACTGCAATGTTTGTTTGATAATGGGGTATCATTTAAATTCAAAATTTTATTAGCATCTGTTGTTGCACATAGACTTAGTGTATGCGCACAGCAACGTAAATGCGCTGGTAACAATAATTCGTCAGCATTTAAATTTTCGGGAAAATCCACGTATGAATCAAACGATTTTTCATCTTCGTCTTCAGAATATTTTCTAGGAGTTACCTCATCTTGCATATGATCAATATTCTCTGATTTCCAATATTCACTTGTTTCAACATTGAAGAGCTGCACGCCAAACTCCTTAAAGGCTTTTATGAAGTTAGATCCATTGTCTGTTATTGATGCCACTATTTTATTTGCGTCAAGATTAAAATCTTGGTTAATTTCCTGAATTACTTCAGATAAGCGGTCATAACTATGTGTACCTTTCAATCTTTGGCAGGCTAATGCAGCCGACACCCTGCGCATATCATTGTTAATCCAGTGGGCTGTCATAACAAGGAAACTTCGTTTTTTGCTGGACCAAATATCTATCACAGTACATACGTATTCAACATTATGCAAATCCGATTTTATTTTCAAAATTTCGTTTTCATTTATTCGTCGTGTCAATGTTCTTCGACTGATTAGTTTGAGACCAATCTTTGATATTTGTAAATCTAAAAATATTTTCGAAAAATATGGGTCTTCTATAGTTCTTAAAGATACCATCGAATGAATAAAATATTTAGTTATATTTTCTTCAAACGTTTCTTGAGAAATTGTTTGTGCTTTATTTTGTGTAGGATAAATACTTTTGGAAATGCTAACGCTATTGCTTGCATTTTTATTTTCAGATCTTTTTCTTTTATTATACTTCTTATATTCTTTCACACAATCTTCTCCATGCCGCCGTTTTAGATGACTAAGGAAATTGGATGGTGTGTTATAACGTCCTTTTACTTTAACTTGTTGATTAACCGGACATTTCATACATAAAGCCACAGGTGTAGAAGCATTAGACTCTTCAGGCAAGTACTTAAAAAATGTTCCATCCAATAAAAGAAGCCGCGGTCGGGAACAGCTGAATACATAAATTGAAGGAGGTGTATTGTTACTATCACAGTAACTGATGGCAATATCATAAGCTTCATCATCATTATCTGGAATTTCCATTTTTTACCAAGAAAGAATTATTTTTTTCACTTATAAATATTCGACAAATATTAACATTTAATATATTTATACAAATAAGCGGGATAGTAAACAAAATATCACAAAATGTTCCATCTTTCTCAATAAAATTGTAAATAAAAAAATTTTATCTTTCAAAACTGTTGCTAAAAATAAATTCTAAAACAGGAGAAAAAATATATATTTCGCAGACGAACAAATTTTAAATATCTAATTATTAAAGTCATTTTTAATTTATTTTTATTATCTAAATATTCTCATTGGAATGTTTAAAAAATGTTTTATCTGCAGACGATAAATTCTCATTTACTAATATATCTTCAAATTAAACATAGTTTTTGTTATTTTAGTTTTCTAGTCAGGAAGACAAAATTCAAATCAGTTTTTCATTCAAGAATATGCACAAACTCAAAATAAATTCATTACATAAATAATTATATAACCGGTTGATGTAGCTAATAAGCTCAGTAATATTTTTAAGAAATATTATTTTATGCATTTTTAGTAGACTTGCGTAAACTGAAAAGAAATTTCAGTTTAAACTTCATTTTAAGTATTTTTAAAATAAAGAAAAGTGTCGAAAATTGAGTACCTAATAGTTTTTAATTTTAATTTTTATAATTTTCATTTTTGAATTTGCGAAAATACCATGTAAACTATTAACTATTTATAAAACAAATTAAAGACCTCTATTTAAGAGATATGCTACCCAAATACTTACGTATTTAGGTACTTTCGAATTAAGAAATTTTGTCAAATATCTAGAAGAATTCTATAGGAATCATCTTGAAACTTCGGTAGCGTAAAGAACATGTTATACTTCACGTTTTTCAGCAAAATTTGTGTCCTGAAGAGGAAAAGTTCACCAGTGTTAAAAAATAAACAAAATCCAAAATGTTGTGGATCACCTTGTAAAAGATAATGCTTTAAACTCGTTTTGGTTGTAGCATATGATTATGAGGATTTTTTTTTTTTTTTCATTATCTGTATAAATTTTAAGAGGTTACCTCATATGTTCATGAAGATATAACGGTTTCTTTAAAAAATCACAAAAAAATTTCTCCTTTTTTAATTAAAACACGTAGGGCATTAGATCCAGTGGATATTGAGCAACTTACATGAAAACACCCAACCATGTAAATTTAAAACCTTCATGTAAATTTAAAACCTTCCGAGAGATACGAGGCTTAAAACAAAAGCAAATGCACATGGTAAATTATAATTGTAGCTATTAATGTATCTGAATATTTTAGTGTAGTCCTGTAATCTGAAGGTTAATCATATCATATTCTATACAAAACATTATGTTAGAATATTAACAATACATAAAATTTCTTTATGATTTTTACAGTAGAAAATTATTTAAATATGATTTTTAAAAATGTCTGACCTAAAACGCAAACCTGACCCTGTACACAAACTAGTTGTACACGACCTATTAATGCCATTCTTAATAGGGAACATTCCATTGTGAACTCCACTAATAAATAACAATTTTTAAAATTTCTAAAAGTATTGATGGGGGCGGGAGACAGGCAGATAGAAAAATAAACAATCGGACAGAGAGACACACAAGTTGAAATCATATTCGCACCTAAAAATAGTTAGAAAGTGTTAAAAACACTTAACGTAAATGAAAGTACAATTCCAGCAAATTTTTATTAGTAGTTCTTAATGTAACTGAATATTTTTGTGTAGCCCTGTAAATCAATTGCTAATTATATTATATTCACTGGTGCGTATGAATAACATATTTCAATTTCATTAAGCTTTGTAATAATGTTATCAAAATTTGGTTTATTGAATTACCTCACAGAACGCACGGCTTTGGAATGCTTCGGTGTGTCCCTGTACACAAACCAGTGGTGGTATTTAAACAATATATATAGGAAACAACCAATTATGAACTTGAATAACATATTTCAATTTCATTAAAATTTGTGTTCAATAAAGGTATTAAAATATGGTTTATAGAAATACCTCCCATAGAACACAATGCTTTGAAATAGTTTCGGTTGTCCCTGTACACAAACCGGCAGAGATATTCACTCCATTTTCAATAGAGAACATCCAGTAGTAAACTTGAATAACATATATCAGTTTCAAGAAATTCCATAAATATTTATGACAATTAGAGCGTGGACAAACAGACGAACAGACAGACAGATACACAAACTGAAGTAAAATTCATACTTAAAAATTGTTAGAATGTGTTAAAGATACTTAATGTAAACGAACGTGCAATTCCAGCAAAATTTTACTAATGTCTCTTAATGTAACTGAATATTTTTGTGTGGCCCTGTAAATCTAATGCTAATCATACTATAATCTATAGAAAGCATTCTTTTGCGCATATAAATAACATATTTCAATTTCATTAAGCTTTATGCAAAGTAAAGTTACTAGTGGATCTGCAGATCAGGAGCCTCAACGTCCTATTTGCATCAGACATTATTCAATAGGCCATTTTTATTTATTCCTTATTGTGTATTAGTATATATTGATTCGATCGACTTCTTACCAAAATCAGATACATTACAAAGGGGGCCTGCCGCCCCCTCAACCCCCCGCTGTATCTCTCTTTCTATCTCTCTTGTATATCATATAAAGTGTTACGGAATTGTAAATAATTGCATTTATTTTTGCATAATTTTTTTCAAAGAGGTTTAGTAAGCTGATAAAATGCTAATTTTGTGCATTTCTAGTCGTTTTAGCGTTAAAATAGCCTAATTTTCCTTTGAAAACTCATTAAAAACTCCAATAAGGGAAGAAATGGATTTGGCGCCAAATTTGGCGATTGTTTCCCTCTTTGGCGATTCTTTTTGGCAACGGCGAGAAAATATTTATTAGGTATATACCAAATATGGAAGCTCTAATCTCATTGGCTGATGTGATACGAGAATTTCCCAGAACAGTCTGTGTTCGATAGAAATGTATAAAAGGAGCATTATTTTCGCCAAGGCGGTCAGTCTCAGATCTGTGTCAGTTTCGTCAAATGCTTGCTTTGCTTTGAGCCTCTTTGAATGAGACTTTCTTTATGTGTTATTGATAAACAGTTTTACTGTTGTTTTGCTGTTAACGGCTGTTGTTTAAGCTATGTTTACTGGTTGAATTGAAGCTGATACTTGGTTTATAGACCTGTATTTTCCTGGATCTTTCTGTGAATAAATCACTGAATTTTTGCAAGTTTCGCCTTTCATTCTCGGACAACTTACGAACCCCCAAGTACGCAACAATATGTATTCTTAATAAACGACGGTCTTGTATTATTTCCCTGAAATTCATAAATACCAAATTTAATAACTATCAAATTTCATACAAAAAAAAAAAAAAAAAAAAAAAAAAAATCTGGTGTGAAACAACCACACGACTTCCATTATCCGCTATTACATGTATTATATGCATTTTTGAGAGATAATGTGATCAGAAAACATAAAAGTGACCTAAAGAGAAAATCGTTAGAGCCGTTTTTGAGATACCAATTTTTACAAAAAATCAATTATTGACCGGAAAAAAATAATTACATACAAAAGCATATTTAAAAGTGATTTAAAATGGCGAGTTTGAAAAAAATCCGTACAACCGTTTTTAAAGGAACGCCTTTGCGAGGCCTGAACTTGAGCTATTTATACAGGACGCCTATCAATTTTCCTGAACTAACCAACTATATCATTCGAAAGGACATCTAATAGAGTGTTTATATAGCAAGTTTGCAGAAAATCGTTAGAGCCGTTTTTGAGATACGGACTTACGGTCCCACTTCCGGTTAAACTCAATTATTGACAAGAAAACAATAATTACATACAAAAGCATATTTAAAAGTGAGTTAAAATGGCGAGTTTGAAAAAAATCCGTACAACCGTTTTTAAAGGAACGCCTTTGCGAGGCCTACAATTGAGCTATTTATACAGGCCGCCTATCAATTTTCCTGAACTAACCAACTATATCATTCGAAAGGACATCTAATAGAGTGTTTATGTAGCAAGTTTCAAGAAAATTTTTAGAGCCGTTTTTGAGATACGGACTTACGGTCCTACTTCCGATTTCCGATGTCCCACTTCCGATTTTTCAATTTTCACCAAAATTTGGAAATTTCATCTGTACACCAGACGTATTTCAATTCTAAGGTTTCGTAGATCTATCTTTATTAGTTTCTGAGCTATAATAGCCAGAAGATTCTTCACATACATACATACATACATACATACACACACACACACATACATACACACTGACCAATTGCCAAAAACCACATTTTTGGACTCAGGGGACCTTAAAACGTGTAAATCAGGTGAAAACCCGATATCGAATTTTCAGACCGAATACAATACTTCCATTACCTACGGTAGTAGGGTAATGGAAGTAAAAATTACATAGCATATCGGAAATATTTTGCATAACCTTTAAACTAGTTATCAATTCTATGCCCACAATTTTCAAGAGGAAAACATACTTTTAAAATTCTAATAAAATTTCATTATATTTGATGGGGTGTAACCTTGTTAAAATACACTTATAAGAAATACCGACTATAGACCGTAATAGTACGAAATTCCTTTATGTATCTCGGAAAAGTAGCCACAGTCATTATAAACGCCAATAATAAGAATAAACCTAATTAATTATAACTCATTAATTTTTCAAACTAATTTGACATCATTTGGATGATTACAGTACATGCTCGAAATTTTTTGTGTGGTCCCATAAATTGTTTAGTCTATGCATAACCTTTTTTAAGAGTAAACATGATTTTAAGCATTTTTATAATGTATGTTAAATTTATTAAGTTCAATTCAGCATAAACGCATGAAACTGCGCGCTTAAATTAAAAATTTGTCCATAGGCTCCAATGTTACGAAATTCTTTCGTGTGTCTTTGTAAACGAACCATAAACATTGTATACACCAGTAAAAACTATTCAGCTTATTTTGCGTTTAAAATTAATAATTGTTCCAAATTTAACATCGTTTGGATGACTATGTGACATTGTTAGAACACTTCTGTAAGATCCTGTACATTAATTAGAAAGCTTAAGAGAACATATTTTCTTCAAACAACATAAGTTTAAGCATCTTACTCACGTACGCTAGTTTCATTTTCTTCATTGCAAAGTAATGATATTAAAATGCGTTTAAACGAAATTCACCCCATACGCCGTAATGTTTAGAAATTTGGCGTGTCCCAGTACACAGTTTATAAAAAATATAGCAATAAAAATTATACAGCTAGTTATATGCAAAGCTGGAACGAGGGCGCCAATTTGCAAGTCAATCGAAGGATTTTTGCGGCCGCTATTGCGGTACATAAAAATTCTTCCCATAGGCCGTAAAAATAAGAAAAAATTTGGCGTGTCCCTGTACACGAACGACAAAAGGAATACACACCTAACACTGTACAGCTAATTCCGTTGGGCTCATGAATATGTGTACCTAATTGCAAGTGAATAGCGTTATTCTGTGAGGTCTAACTGCAACGTTTCCGGTTACAATCTTTAAGAGACAGTGGCTGGAGATGAGACAAGTCGTGTAGAGCCGCACCAGATTGTAAAAACGTGAGAAAAACGGAGGCTTTGGCCTTTATCACGGTTCTGTGAGGTCTAACTGCTACGTTTCCGTCTGCAACCTTTAAGAGGCAGTGCCCGGAGATGAGAGAAGTCGTGTAGAGCCGCACCAGATTGTAAAAACGTGAGAAAGAGGCTTTGGCCTTTATCACGGTTCTGTGAGGTCTAACTGCAACGTTTCCGGCTGCAACCTTTAACAGACAGTGCCCGGAGATGAGAGAAGTCGTGTAGAGCCGCACCAGATTGTAAAAACGTGAGAAAAATAGAGGCTTTGGCCTTTATCACGGTTCTGTGAGGTCTAACTGCAACATTTTCGGCTGCAACCTTTAAGAGACAGTACCCGGAGATGAGAGAAGTCGTGTAGAGCCGCACCAGATTGTAAAAACGTGAGAAAAATGGCGGCTTTGGTCTTTCTCACGGTTTTGTGAGGTCTAACTGCAATAGAGACAGTGTGCGGAGATGAGAGAAGTCGTGTAGAGCCGCACCAGATTGTAAAAACGTGAGAAAAATTGCGGATTTGGCCTTGCTCACGGTTTTGTGAGGTCTAACTGCAACGTTTCCGGCTGCAATCTTGAGGGACAGTGTCCGGAGATGAGATAAGTCGTGTAGAGCCGCACCAGATTGTTAAAACGTGAGAAAAATGGCGGCTTTGGGCTTTCTCACGGTTTTGTGAGGTCTAACTGGAATAGAACCGGAAATAAGAGAAGTCGTGTAGAGCCGCACCAGATTGTAAAAGCGTGAGAAAAATGGCGGCTTTGGCCTTTTTCACGGTTCTGTGAAGTCTAACTGGAATTGTATCCGGCTGCAACCGTTAAGAGACAGTGCCCAGAGATGAGAGAAGTCCTGTAGAGTCGCACCAGATTGTAAAAACGTGAGAAAAATAGAGGCTTTGGCCTTTATCACGGTTTTGTGAGGTCTAACTGGAACGTATCCGGCTGCAATCTTTAAGAGACAGTGGCTGGAGATGAGAGAAGTCGTGTAGAACCGCACCAGATTGTAAAAACGTGAGAAAAACGGAGGCTTTGGCCTTTATCACGGTTCTGTGAGGTCTAACTGCAACGTTTCCGTCTGCAACCTTTAAGAGACAGTGCCCGGAGATGAGAGAAGTCGTGTAGAGCCGCACCAGATTGTAAAAACGTGAGAAAAATAGAGGCTTTGTCCTTTATCACGGTTCTGTGAGGTCTAACTGCAACGTTTCCGGCTGCAACCTTTAACAGACAGTGTCCGGAGATGAGAGAAGTCGTGTAGAGCCGCACCAGATTGTAAAAAACGTGAGAAAAATAGAGGCTTTGGCCTTTATCACGGTTCTGTGAGGTCTAACTGCAGCATTTTCGGCTGCAACCTTTAAGAGACAGTACCCGGAGATGAGAGAAGTCGTGTAGAGCCGCACCAGATTGTAAAAACGTGAGAAAAATAGCGGCTTTGGTCTTTCTCACGGTTTTGTGAGGTCTAACTGCAATAGAGACAGTGTGCGGAGATGAGAGAAGTCGTGTAGAGCCGCACCAGATTGTAAAAACGTGAGAAAAATTGCGGATTTGGCCTTTCTCACGGTTTTGGGAGGTCTAACTGCAACATTTCCGGCTGCAATCTTGAGGGACAGTGTCCGGAGATGAGAGAAGTCGTGTAGAGCCGCACCAGATTGTAAAAACGTGAGATAAATGGCGGCTGTGGGCTTTCTCACGGTTTTGTGAGGTCTAACTGCAATAGAGACAGTGCCGGAGATGAGAGAAGTCGTGTAGAGCCGCACCAGATTTTAAAATATACAGTATGTAATTATTAACACTTCACATTAGCAAGTTAATTGTATGATACATTATTTGTATCATGGGATCATGAGCATGTGTACAAAATTTCAAGTCAATAGCGTGATTTTTGCGGCCGCTATCGCACGACAGACAGACAGACAGACGGAACACAAAATCCTTTTGTGTCTCAACAGAGGGCCTCCATTGACGTTTCGGCAAAAATTCAATAGTCAATAGCTTGCAAAAGTCAATAGCTTGATTTTTGCGGTGGCTATCGCGGTACATACAGATTCTTCCCATAGGCCGTAGAAAATCTTTGGCGTGTGCCTGTACACGAACTAGAAGTGGAATACACACCTAACACTATACAGCTAATTCCGTTGGGCTCATGAACACGTGTACCAAATTGCAAGTCAATAGCGTGATTTTTGAGGCCGCTATCGCGATACATACAAATTTCTCTCATAGGCCGTAATAATAAGAAAAACTTTGGCGTGTCCCTGTATACGAAATACAAATGGAATACATACCAAAAACTATACAGCTGATTTAGTGAGGCTCATGAACATGTGTATCAAATTTCAAGTCAATAGCGCCATTTTTGCGGCCGCTATCGCGCGACAGACAAACACACACAGCAAAACCGTTTTGAGTCTCAACAGAGGGCCTCCACTAACGTTTCGGCAATTAAAATATGCTTTACAGAAATACCTCCCATAGATTACAATGCTTTGGAATACTTTTGGGTGTCCCTGTACACAGAGCAGTAGAGGTATTTACTCCACTTCCAATAGGGAACATTCGATTGTGAACTTGAATAACATATATCAGTTTTAAGAAATTCCATAAATATTTACGGGAGATAGAGCTAGAGCGTGGACAGACAGACAGACAAACCGAAGTGATTAACATTTTTCAACCTTGTTGGAAAGTTTTTAAAAACCGTTACTGAAAATTGCTATCAAAAATTTAGCGGCATCATTTGATCTTCTGAGAAAAGGAGGGGGGGATATCAGCTATGGATACAACTACAATTCAATCACGATTAATTTAATCATGATTAATTTAGTCATGATTAACAGTTAATCATTTGCTGCAACTAATATATTAATCACGATTGATTTAATCACGAATAATTTAATCATGAATAACGGTTAGTTGTCTGCTTCTCGAATAATTTAATCATGATTGAATTTTTAGTTGCAGCAAATGACTGAAATATTAATCACGATTGATTTAATCACGATTAATTTAATCGCAACTAACGGTTAGTCGTCTGTTTTTTGATTAATTTAATCGCGATTGAATTTTTAGTTGTAGCAAATGAATAACCGTTAGTTGCGATTAAATTAATCGTGATTAAATTTTTAGTCAATTAATTAGTTGATTGAAAATTTAATCGATTGATGCCCAACACTGCAAACGCTCTAGAATTCTAATAGGGATTTCTAGAACTCGTTTTCAAATGACACTAGAATTTATAAGGACGAGATGAAACTACTTTTACTAGAGCTACAATTTAGTTTCTAGACGTCAGTGACAGAAATTTTTCTCAGTGCATCAACAGCAATAACTCGCAGCAATTTTTTGTACGTTGGCCGTTTCTTATTGCATTCGGGACTATTTTTTCGCAAAGTAATTTAGATCTAAAACCATTGTTGCAAGTATCTATTTACAAAGATTTTATTCATTAATTTTCAAAACCATACTTCCATGCATTTTACTGTGAGTTTTCATATTCTGTCTATCTTCGATGTAGTTGCTCCTTGTCAACTGCTACTTAATCTTCCGATAACTTGACTTTCGCATCGCTTTTCGTGCTTGTGAGACTATGTCGCAACACTGTAAAAAATATTCCGGTCAAATTACGGGAATTTCCCGGCAGCAAAAATGCCGGGAAACTCCCGTAACATTACAGCCATTCTTTCGATAAAAATGGAGGTTCCCGTGAATTTGAAAGAAATATCCCGTGGAAAAAAAAGTATTACTTAAATTTGCGAATTTTACCCTTTAAAAACGAAGAAAGGGAATTTTTCGTAAAAAATCAGTAGAATTTCCCCTTTTTTTACAATTATTTTTTATAATGAGTAATTCCAAATTTTTACTTACACTAGTAATATTTCAGACTTCTTTCAAACTTCCAATGATTCAACTTTGTATAAAATCATTCAGATATTCAAGAATAAAATTTGTAAACAAGCACCATTAGCTCCGAAATCACACTACAGTTGTTTCGGTTTCAAATAACTAAACGCTGTTCTTCAAAATAAGCGAGAAGTAAGAAGGTACAAGTGCAGTAAGACTGACTAAGATCATGCTCACAGCATGAAAGTAACGTCGCTGCATTTATAGTGCTCTCGTCACTCATGACTAAATTGAACTTAAAATGCTTGGCTGAAAAAAGAGGATTTTTTTTTTTTTTCTTTTTTTTTGATTGCACATATACTTTGTTTACACATATGAAAAGCATCCAATTATCAGTTTTGTTCATATATATATATATATATATATATACAGTCGAACTTCGTTAACGTGAACACTGTAATCGTGAATTACTTTTAACATGAACTGTTTCCACAATCTCCGTCAAAAGGGAGATTAGTTTAGTTATATGATGATCAGTTATTAATAGCATTCAGTTATTTGAAAAAATTCAATATTCAAAGTTACTTTTTTTATGTTTCCCATAATAACAATATATTTTACCATGTTTTTTTATTAACTTCGATTCTTGTTTGTTTGTAGGTTTGTTTGTGTGTTTGTCAGGGACAAATCTTGCAATCGATTTTTAACTAACTTCCCGACTAGCTAGATATTTGAAATTTTCAGGACAGCTCACAACACGGTGACAATACATTTTTCTAATAATTTTAGTCAACTACTTCAAGTCCCGCTGCCTTCGGCAGCGCTTATATGATTCGACAGAAAATTTATTTAACTAACTTCCCGACTAGTTAGACATTTGAAACTTTCAGAATAGTTCAGAACACGGTGAAAATGCATTTTCTTAATACCTTTAGCCAACCGTTTCGGGTTCCTGCTGCCTTCGGCAGCGTTATCAGTACAAAGCTTGCAATCGATTTTTCACTAACTTTCCCACTAGCTAGACATCTTAAACTTTCAGGACAGCTCACAACACGGTGACAATACATTTTTCTATAATTTTAGTCAACTATTTCAGGTCCCGCTGCCTTCGGCAGCGCTTATATAATTCGACAGAACATTTATTTAACTAACTTCCTGACTAGCTAGACATTTGAAACTTTCAGAATAGTTCAGAACACGGCGAAAATGCAATTTTTAAATATTTTTAACCAACTGCTTTGGGTTCCTGCTGCCTTCGACAGCGTTACCAATACAAAGCTTGCAATCGATTTTTCACTAATTTCCCGACTAGCTAGACATTTGAAACTTTCAGGATAGTTCAGAACACGGTGAAAATACATTTTTTTAATACCTTTAGCCAACTGTTTCGGGTTCCTGCTGCCTTCGGCAGCGTTATCAGTACAAAGCTTGCAATCGATTTTTCACTAACTTTCCAACTAGATAAACATTTGAAACTTTCAGGCTAGCTCATAACACGGTGACAATACTTTTTTTTAAACTTTTAGTCAACTGTTTCAGGTCCCTACTGCCTTCGGCAGCGTTTATATGATTCAACAGAAATTTTATTTAACTAACTTCCTGACTAGCTAGACATTTGAAACTTTCACAATAGTTCAGAACACGGTGAAAATGCCTTTTTTTAATACTTTTAGCCAACTGTTTCAGGTTCCTGCTGCCTTCGGCAGTGTTACCAGCACAAAGCTTGCAATCGATTTTTCACTAACTTCCCGACTAGGTAGATATTTGAAACTTTCAGGATAGCTCAGAACACGGGGGCAATACATTTTTTTTAATACTTTTAGTCAACTGTTTCAGGTCCCTACTGTATTCGGCAGCGTTCATATGATTCAACAGAAAATTTATTTAACTAACTTCCCGAGTAGCTAGACATTTGAAACTTTCGGAATGGTCCAGAATACGGTAAAAATGCTTTTTAAAAATATTTTTATCCAATTGCTTCGGGACCCTGCTGCCTTCGGCAGCGTTTCCAGTACAAAGCTTGCAATCAACTTTTAACTAACTTCCCGGCTAGATAGCCATTTGAAACTTTTATAATAGCTCGAAAGACGATAGCAAGGAACTTTTTTAATACTTTTATCCAATTGCTGGGGTTCCGGCTGCCTTCAGTAGCGTTTATATGATTCAACAGAAAATTTAAAAACATGGTTTATAAAAAATTTTTTATCTTATAATTATTTAAAAATATTTTCATAAATCAAAGAATGAAAAAATTATTCATATTTGTAAATTTTTTAATATACAGAAGAGGAACAGCCCTCACCCTTACAAGTTTGGCGGGAAGGCACACACTGTACTTTTAAATATAATCTGATATTCTTTCCCTGTTTAAACTACAGTTTATATAGCTAACTAAAGAAGGGACAAGTTAATTTTTAACATTTATCGCATAAAGAAAAGATGGATTACCGATCAAAACTGATTTAAGAAATTCATAAAAATTCCTAAAAAAGTAACGTACGCCTCGTTACTATTGTACCTCTCCTATGAGTGGCCGGCGTCAACCTACAGCGTCTGCATATAAGAAATCCACGTGACACATCATCTTGTCCAACGAAACGTCTTACCCAGCTTGCCCAATAATTTTTTTGTTTAACTTAATTTGTTTATTTTATTTATTGATTTATATTTTGTTATTTATTTATTTTATTTTTTACTTTTTTTCTGGGGGGAGGGGACTTCTTTTGTGCCTCTTATTCTAATTTATAGATGTGTAATTAACTTATATACTTCAGAAAAAAAAACATTCTTTTTTTGTTCCCACTTAAATTTTGAAAAACAATCGAAAAAAAAGTCAATTTGGTAAATTATTTTTCCATTCTACTTTGAAGTTTTTGACTATCATACCTCCTAAACTAATGAAAATAGAACTACGAAACTTCAGAATCGAGACAGGTCTAGCGTAAAGGGGATTCTTCCAGCTTTTGGTAAAAATTGGAAAACTGGAAGTGGAGTATCCGAAACAGGAAGAGAGACCATAAGTCCATACCTCAAAAACTACTCTAACTGTTTTCTTTAGAGTTGCGTTGCTATATAAACACTCTATTATATGTCATTTCGTATGGATTAGTTTTTTCAAAATCGACATATTAACCACCTTTTAAATATCCTTTTGTATGCAATTGTTGTTTTCCGGTCAACAATTGAGTATGTCAAGTTTTGATGAATGTCGATATCTCCAAAACAGCTCTAACGATTTTCTTGAAAATTGTTACATAAGCCCATTTTAGATACCCTTTCTCATGTATTGCGTGATTATTACAGGAAAATTAACAGTCATCCTGATTAGGTAGCTCAGATTTAGATCTCAGAAATTGGTGTTTCAAAAAAATAGCCCTACCGATTTTTTTTTTTTTTTTTTTTTTTTTTTACTCGCTATGTAAATTCTATTTTAGATGTCTTTACACGTATATTACTTTTGTCTTTTCGGAAAATTTTTAGGTGTCTGCTTCGTTTGGTGAATTTTATGTCTTCTCATCACATATATCCAAATAGTGTATATAATACGTGTAATAGTGGGTAATGGAAATCGTATGGTTGTTTCAGACCAGAGTTTTTTTTTTTTTTTTTTTTTTTTTTTTTTTTAATTTTACTTATTTTGAAATTTTTGCCATTCTTTAAAGATAACAATGGAGCAATCAAAAATATTTTATAAAAATTAATAATTGATAACAATGCAGTCTAATAAAGGATAAAAAAACATATATAATGATACCATTGGAGACAAATAAAAAAAAAAATCTTGGCACAATTTCTTTCTATCTTTGCTCTTCTCACATGCCGCGAAAAAATTGATGGCTAAGGGAAGTTTATGAGAATATATATATGTCATTAAAAATATTTAAATTATTGATTAAGTTTATAAATAGGTATATGATAAAATTTTCCAAAAATAGAAAATCATTTATACTGAAGACAATCTGTCCTTTTTGGAAGCTTACAAACAAAGTGAAATTTTACATTTATTTCATTATATGTAACTGTAGAAACTTTTGCTGAATACCGCTTGTTAAACACTGACAATTCTTGAATTCTATTCTATGAAGAAAAATTTTAAACAAAAATATCATTTTGTATTTTTAAAAACCCAAAAATGCTTAGTGTTCTCTGAAGAATTCTTAAGCCTTTTTAAATTGAGTGACGTAATTCCTTTAAAAAATGTGTATACAGAAATATTTCGGAACTTTTAAATTTATGAATGAATTTCCTTTTGACAAAATGATTTGATGTAGGAAAAACTCCTGCTTGTTTTAGACTTTATATGTAAATCTCTAACTTTTGCGAAAATTTTTGTAAATTCTAACGTTTTCAATTTTTAGAACACAGAACTTCTTGTGATTTGAAGAAAATAAGCATTTGTTTTGCACTTGAAAATGAATGCAAGCTTCGCATATGTCTAATAAAAATGGTAAAATTTCTAGATTATTTTTGACATGTCTCTTTTAAATTTTAAGTTCTGGAAAGTTAGATTATTTTTATACTTAAGCTTGCTTTAACAAACGCTTTAGTTATAGTAATAATTTTTTTTTTTTTTTTCTTATAGTTATGTATTATATTGATAAAAAATAATAATAAATAATAATCTTAATAAATTAATAATAAATTAACAAATAACAATAATAATTTTTTTCTTATAGTTATATATTATCTTGATAAAAAATAATAAAAAATAAAATGAATTCCTTTTAAGTATTTTTTAAATTTTATTTTCAAGATAACACTCTTAAGTAATTAAATGTGAATCTCACAATATGCAGAAGGCGAGAAATCCACGCAAATGAAAATAATTAAACATTCAAAATCTTAACTTATGAACTCAGCTTTATTAAATTCTCTTTTCATATTGCATTTTTGGTAATAAAATACATTAGATTAATTTTAAAGTAGAATAGCATGCTTTTCTATTATTTGAAAAATTATCAAAATATAAAATTAAGCAAAATCTGATTTTTTTTTTTTTTTTTTTTATCTAAAAATATTCTGGAAAATATTTAAATTTATGTAGAAGGTTTTGCACATTGTCCTTTTACTCTAAATTTCAAACAATCTTCTAGCATGCATGGCAACATGCTAATTATAAACCGGAAGATTGCTAGTGCACGCCCCTTTTTCCACGCCACCTTATTTTTGGAATAATTATCTCCAAATGTAGTTACGATTAAATAAGTATAAAATTACTCTAAAAAAAGACTGATGTGGAAAAAAAAATAAGAAAAGAAAAAAATTAAAAGGCAAATTCTAAAAACCTCCCGTTTATTAATGAGATGGCTGATGTTCTGGTTTGGCTGTTATCTACATTCCATTAATTGTAGATTAAGAGCGGACAATGCCTAATCTCAATGGTAACCAAAGCCCATGTTATTCTATGGGCAAATTTCTTTCCACAATTACTCATTAACAAATGCATTTTTTATTTTTTTCCATTTTCACTTTCAGAAAATTCTCCATCGTTAAATTATTACTCGTTTTCAAAAAATTGATTTTTCACATTTTTAATAGTTTGTTTTTTAGCTAAAAAAAGCAAAAATTTACTAGTTATTTTTTAAAGTCAAAAATAAAATATTGAAAAATAAAATAAATTTTAAAAAACGAGTAATAACTTAATAGTTGTGATTTTTTTTGAATGTATAAACAAAATTTTAAAAAAAACATTAAGTAATGAGAAATTTTTGAAACAAATTTTCAAAGCCCATAGAATAACTTAGACCTCAATTATCAGAAAGATTATTGTACGCTCTTAAATGAGCATTTTCGGAATTTTCGTAAATCTATAAATCATCTGCTGCTTCCTACAACTGCTTTTATGGTCGCTATTTCATACCTGCCAACAGTCTAATTAATATTCCGTACTATTGCAAGTTCCCGCCCATTTATCAAACCAGTCTATTTTTAAAATATTATTCTTATTATTTAATCGCAGTTACATGTGACGTTATTCTAAAAGTAAAATGGTGTGAAAAAAGAGGTGGGAACTAGTAATACTACAGAATATTAATAAGAATGTTGGCAGGTATGCAACTTTGACTTTTCTAAAGCTTACATTCTTCTTCTATTTCTTGTCCCCATTTGGATCTCCATGAAGCTTCTTATATTCTTAAAAACTCGAAAAATATTATTAATAATATTTCCTCAACACTTTTAATGGCTAATGCTTGAAAATTACTCACATAACTTTCTCTTGATCGTTGCTTTTTTACTTCTTAATTTATTTCTTGCAATTTCTCTCTTTTTCTATTCGCCTTTTTCTTTCTTTCTTCTTTCTTTTTTCTTTTTTTTTTGTAATTCTTGTTACATCAGTATTTATATCAAATTTCAGTTTTGTTTATTTAACTTTATCACTGAACTCGATTTTATGCGTTGCTACTTGGTCTGCTGCACTTGTTTTTACGTTTTTTCCATGTAAAAGTCCTGCTATCAGTTCGAGATGAAAAAAATTGCTGTAAGTTTTTCGCAGTTTGTGGTGTTTACATATAAAGTATTTTATTTATTATTTTTCAACAACAATCATCCGATGTAGTTTTAAAATGCTAAACATTGCGCTTAATTTTATTATGTTCCATTTTTACTTTCTCTTACCCATAAAGTAGAGAAAGTAATGTTTTGGGTCAAATTTTCGAAAGTGAGTTTTTGTTATATTTACACATTTTGAGTTCCCCTAAATCTAAAAATCCATGCTTTAGCGGTTGGTTTGTCTGTGTGTGTGTCTGTTATCAGCATATCTCAAAAACAAATTATAGCAGAAAGTCCAAACTTCATATTCTAAATGTGTATGATATAGAGATGTTACACTAAACTTTTCGTTGAGATCAAGCAAATGGTTCGTGTACAGGGACACCCAAGAGAATTCAAATACATTATACGGCTGTGGGGGAAATTGCAGGTAAGTAGACTTTAACATCTATAGACTATACTAAACCAAATGAAACGAATATATATGTTTTTATATGCGTAAAAACATGTCTCATGTAGAATGTTAAGGAAATCATCCATTGTTCGTTTGCAGGGCTACACAAAAGGACTAGATAAAAGTGCGACAATAGTTGCAAATTGGTGGAAGTGTACTTCATGCTGAGCCGTGTATTATTATTGTAGAATAATATTTAGGTGCACCATGTGGTCTGTACATAATCTTCAAAAGATATACAAGGCTGCAAACATTTAAGCAATAACATTCTTTTTTGTTGTTAGTGGATTTACTTTACTATAATATTTTATCATTTCCAGGAATGCTGTTCAGGAATTCAAATGAATTCCTCATAGAGATATGGTAAATAATGTATGTTTTAAGCTAAATATTCATCGCTTGTTTTTTGTATATTTACACGTTTTGAGGCTTCCTGATTACGGAAATCAAGATTTTTAACGTTTGATCTTTGTCTGTGTCTCTTAGAGTAACTTAAAAACGAATAATTATAGGAGATCCAAATGTTGTACTTTGAAGTTAATATAAGTTTGTTGATTGAAAATTATGATCAAGACAGATACGTTTTAAGGAATGTTGCGTATGAAAGTTGTCTGAATAATTTTAAATGAACTTTTTATTTTAACCCTCGCTTTCCCAAGATCAAGGCATTACTGCAAAAAAAAAAATTGTTTTCAGGTGCCGCTTCGCACGTTTGGCGAAAATCACCAGCACCGCGCCTTTATGTATCGTTTAGAAGTTGCAACATTCCACTGGTTACGTTTGCTATCACTGGCGAATTAGCGCACTTTTTGAATGAGGCGGGCTTAACTAAATTTCAACTCTAAAATGGGGTCAAAATGACCCCATCTTGGGAAAGCGAGGGTTAAATAGCAGATTTAAATTCCATATAAATGTTGGTGCAGTAATGAAACGGGGGGGTTGAGGGGGCGATATCCCCCCACACACAGAACTAATTATCATATAAAACTCTTCCGAAGCTTAATTTGAATTGTTTTAACACAGCATTAAAACCCGAATAAACTACTACGTCAGAAACGCCAAAAGAAAATTTGCGATGCATGCAGATGTTTCGGTAGCCTTAAACGTACCGTCTTCAGTGCAAAAGAAAACGGTACACTTTTGCACTGAAGACGGTACGCTTAAGGCTACCGAAACAGCTGTATATATCGCAAATATTTTTCTTTTGACGTTTCTGACGTAGTAGTTTATTCGGGTCTTAATACTCCAACGCCAAGTCTCCTGTTATTATTTGTTTTAACATAGGTTTACATAACAGAACTCGTTATCTTACCTCTTAATCTCCAACCTGTATTTATAGTATTAAATTTCAGGGTAAGAGAAAGTCATGTGAGTGACACACCAGATTATTTATTTTATTTTATTAATTTTAGTATATATATTTATTTATTCCCAATAAAATTCAAAAAACGTACGTTCGTCGTATCTGATGATGGTAGACCTATAAACAACTTATTCATCTAAACTGCGTGGTTCCAAACATTTCGCTTTTAATTAGAGCAATCCTTGTTATTATATACAAATATATTTTAATTTTACATTTGTTAAGAAACACTAAATTTTTTTAAAACAAAGATATTCTCATTTTAGTACTTAAAAAAATACAAAAATTTCAGACGTCTGTGACTGTAATTTTTTTATTTTTAAAAGTATTCCTTCGGCGTTGTTATAAATATATAAAGTGCTTTTATAATGAAAAGAGATTCAACTAGCAAATTTCATTATTGGAAAAACTATGATCCTTTAATCTCATTATTTTATAAACTCATAATCCACCTGCATGCAAATTCAATGCAAATTTTTGTTTAAAGACCAAAGAAAAATCATTTAATGAAAAAATATACCTTATAACAATACATTATAGTTTTAAAAGATGAATATTTTTATAAAGCATTATTTTTATGCATAAATCTTATAGGTTAAGAAATAATATATTGGTAATATATTCTGTTGAATAACTACTTAGGCTTAAAGTGTTTTAGAATACATTTTTTCTTCAAATTATAAGCTATAGTTAATGAAGTTTAAAAATAGGAAGGATCTAACGGATTTCATTTGTTGAGAGAACAACAAATGTTATTAATTTAATACTTAAATGTTAATAATTCGTTTTTGTTTAACTTCTAATTGATCTCAGTAATAATATTTTCTTATTTAAAAAATACATATAGAAATATTTTCAAGCGATTAATAATGAAGTTACATATTTACAAATGTATTTTGAGGACTATGCGCTAAGAAGAAAACTTAGAAAGATATTTTATTTAAGGCAATTTGAAAGAAACGCACATACAATTATATAATAATATTAGTCGGTAATAGTATTAGACTATAATAACATTTAATATTTTACAAGGTTCACGCCTAAAAAAATTTATAGATTTTTTTTAAACGCTAAAAACATTAAATCTAGCCTCTGTTATTTGATGCAGAGACCAAATTAAGCTTTTAATATTAATTTATGTATATATTTTTTTTTTTTCTTGAACAGTGTGTAAATAATATTTGAAAATCAACAATACATACAAGCACTTACATACCAAAAAAAAAAAAAATCAAGATCAAGATCAAAATCAAAATCAAAATCAAAATCTAGATCAAGATCAAGATCAAAATCAAAAATCGAAATGAAACACAAGAACTGTTTCGCTTTTCTCTAAATGAAGTCACAATACGAATTTCACATTTTATTTTATTTTTTAACTTAAGATAGTAAATGCCTGACAGCATTATTTACTTTAGAAATTCACTTTTCTTAACATTATATATATATATATATGTATATATTAACTAGAAATATTTTATTTTTAAACAAATTAAAAAAATTAGTTAATTAATTAATTAAAAAAAATAAAGAAGAACAAAATTAAAAATCTGTCCTAAGTATTGATTTTGAACAAGAGTTCTAATTAATTATTTTTTTTCTATTTGAATGTTGCCAGACATCGTGTTAAAAAAGAAAAAACATTTCCATTTGCTCTATTTTTTCTGACAGAAATAACTCTCCCGAACTAATAAATATGCAATCTTAAGTTAGTATTTTTTGTTATTTACGTTGTAATAGAATATAAAATATTTTAAAATATATAAGAAGTTTTTTTTTTTTTTTTTTTTTTTTTTTTCAATCCAACTAGAATTAAATAATTTCCATAAACTACTAATATTCAAAAAATAATATATATATATATATATATATATTGAAAAACATTAATATAATCAGTGCAAAAATGTTTTTATGAAATTTAAAGATGAATCAACTTCAGTATCAAAACAATTCCTCGGATCACAAGCTGAGACTACCCATATCAAATCAAAGAATAATTAAAGAAAAATCGAAATAAATATTGGAAATTGGAAATGGAAAAAAAGCATTATTTGCATTCTAACGTTTTCAAGGGCCTGGTAGAATGCAAATATGCTAAAATATGGATGTTTTTCTGTAACAAAGAAAGCAAAAGCTAAGAATTTCTTTGTTCGCAGGCCCGAAACACCCATAGACAATCCATTAAAGAAGAATATAAAAATAAAACTATAACCTAATATGACAAACCATAACCATATAAAATTAAGATTAAAATAAAAATACAAAGATACAAAAATTCATCTTACTGAATATAATATTTGATATGAACACAACTCAAAAAAGAAATATACTTAGTCAAAACAGAAAAACGAAAAACGAAGATCATAATAAATCGATAATCATAATAAAACCTTTACCTAAATATGAAAAACCATAACCATTTAAATGTAAGATTAAAAAATAAATAAATAAATAAATAAAAATAAATAAAAAACCCATAAAATTGTAGAAGAATAAGATTACTTTAACCTTTCAAAAATGAAATTGAAGCAATAAACGTCGCACATGTAAAAATGTAACAATCAGTTATCAGTTAGATTCACAGTTAATTAGTTCAAAATAGCATGGACCATAGAGTAATTTTTAGGATTCACAGTGGAATTCATTTAGGGTAAGGATTCAAATCCTGAAATAAACAGATGATGATTCCTAATATTGAATCATGAATATTGCTGCCATCTGGAGTAATAAGATGAAAATAATGGAAAAATACAATCAAATAAATTTAGGATTCAAATAATCAATGTATTTGATAGAAAACCAAAAAATAATACCTAATATTTAAACGTAAATTTAAATTTGAATAAAATGTATGCTGAGAAAAAAAAAAAATAAATAAATAAATAAATAAAATAAATAAATAAATAATTAAAAGAATTTTTTTATTAAGTGTTTGGGATAGCCATTAATTAATGCTAAATTTTTAAAGAATCGAAATTGTAATTTTTGATGTTTGTCAGACACTAAATATTTGATCCTTAGATTATAATTAAGAAGAATATTGACAAATACAGATTTATGTAAGCATGTTTTAAAGTTAGTGAAAAAATTTACCTTAAAGGGGAAATCTTTCTTTTTATCGTACAAGTCAAATTCTAATTGGCCATTACTATTAAGAATAATTTTTAAGTCTAAGAAATTAATGACACTAGAATCCAAATCAGTACTACTTAGAGACAGATTTTCAGGATATTTGACAGGTAAGTCTAGTTTGGTGCGATTTTTATCCAAATATAATATAATTATATCATCAATGTATCGTAGTAATTTAAAGTTAGTACACTCAATGTCACGCTCATAATAATATAAGTATAGATCAGCTAATATGCTAGAAGCAATTCCACCTTGTGGCAATCCTAAACGTTGTTTATATAAATAATTATTGAATAAAATATAGTTATGGAAAAGGATAAACCTAGTCAGAGTTTTAAAGGCTGAAGGAGTTATGCTAACATTTAGATTTAAATACTGCAAATTTTCTACAAAGAGTTTATTTATAATATCAAACATATCTTTAATATCAATATTATTAAAAAGATCATTGAAATCAAAAGTTTTTATACCAGTAATATCAGTAAGATTTTTAATTTTATTTTTGAGTTGAAAACTATTTTTTAGAAAAAAATTACACTTGTTAGAAACAATATAACTATGTAATTTTTTAAGGATATTCAATAACATAATATTAGCATTAGAAGTATAGGCATTGCAGGCAACAGAAACAGTACGAAATTTAATAGGATCTTTATGAAATTTTGGAATTACAACTAAATAAGGATAATTGTAGTTATTACATTTAGTTTTTATCAACTTATAATAATTAAATATATGCCTATTTTTAATATCGATACTGTCATTAATCCTAAGAAAAATATTACTAGTATCCATAGTATCAAAAAGAAGTTGTTTATAATACTTTTTGCAAATAATTGCATAGTTATTAGCCGCCTTGTCAACATAAGTAATAATAAATTTAGACTGTAAGTCTAAAATTGCTGAATGAATTTCTTTGAAATTATAGTACTTGATATTAGAAAGATGGTGCATATTATAAACTAAATCAAGTTTAAATTTCTCCAATAACTTAAATTTCCACTCATTAAAAAATTCCACTGGTTTATTATAATCAATAGCAATTTTGTATATAAAGAGATCCAAGTCTAAATTAAATTGAGTAATGATATCAATAAATTTGAATTTTGAGGGCATCCGAAATTTAGTACCATACTTCATCAAAGATCTAAGAGTAAGATTTTCCACAATATTGATATCACCAGTAATAATATGACCATGAGATGTATTGAAAAAAGATTTATATTTGGAATCAGAACAATAGCATGGAGGATGATCATTAGAAGTAAGAAATTTAGCAAATTTATTGTAGTTAAATATTTTTCTACCTAATGTAATATTGTATTTAAAAGTTTTTTGAATGATGAAGTTTTTGATGGGAAAAGGATTGGATGGATCATTAAGTAAATATTTTTCTACCTAATGTAATATTGTATTTAAAAGTTTTTTGAATGATGAAGTTTTTGATGGGAAAAGGATTGGATGGATCATTAAGTAAATTGTGAATATGAAGTTTATTAAAAACCAGATGAGAAAAATTTATCACCAAGAGAGAGTTATTTATTTTTTGACCAGCCTTTAAATCAAGTTTAATATTAAAACACTCAGCCCTAAAGTGTAAAATATCAAAGAACACATCACTGAAGTGTGAATCAAAAGAATGAGAATGGAATGCTTTAAAATATTTAAGAAGATACTTCTTTTTTATTCCAAAAATAAAATTACGTATAACTTTCCAATTATAAGACTGAAGAAAAATACTTTCTAAGGATTTGAGATTTTGTAAAATATATGAAATGTCCAGATGTTGGGAAGACGACCTAGAAGATCCCCTAGAAGTTCTAGTAGTCTTTTTATATAAAGAGTGATTGAGAGTTTTATAAATATTACTGTAAAATTCAATATTTGAAACCTTGGAATAAACAGAATTTTGTTTATTATAAACATTAGAATTTAAACCAAAAGGATAGATAGTATTCAGTGATTTAATATATTGTGATTCAAGTAGGAGACGTTCATTCAAATTCTTCTTAAAATTAAGAATCTTCACAGTAATATTATTAAAGTCATGTTGATGGAAGTGCATATATTCAAAATTAGTGGTAAATTGACGTATATATATATATATATATATATGTATATATATATATTTTTTTTTTTTTAATTAATTTTATACAAAATTATAAATTGCTTGTGCAGCATTTATAATTCCAGCTTTAACTACTTGTACTAGTCCGTAGGGCGAGAGCTGCTATCGTTCAGGTTCGTTTGCCAAGTCACGCAGCTAAGTGAATTTTTGCACATGGGTTTTACATGATATTTCTTTTAAAAATTTGCAATGTTCCCCAAAAAGAACTCGCACATTAATTTTTTATTCATAAAAACATACATGCATTCCGGTTATCATTCCGAGATAGTTTGTTTTAAATGAAAATGTCAAGAGATGGCGCTGTTAAGCAAAACATTCTTTTTTAAAATACTAAAATAAAGGTTTAATCATCGAAATGAATAATTATTATTTCCTTCTTTTAATAGAGCAAAATTAATTTATTAAATTGATTCCAATTTAATTATTTTCTAACTTTTTTAAACGCATTGTTCAATTATTCGATTCGATCTGTTTGCAAACAAAGGAAATGGAGGTTCCCGTACCGTGTTGTATACAACTCGTTGAGAATTTAAATAATGAGGAAATAATCAATTTTTTGGAAAAAAGTTTTAAAAAAGTTCTTCAATCGCAATCAGAATGGCTTAATCTGGATGGTAAAGAGCACATTGTGACTAAAAATCTCAGTGAGTTTAATTTGAATGCATATTCGAAGTCGAACATTGGATATCATCGACAGTGTTAGATGCGTTTTACGGATAAAACTAAGATTGCCAAAGCTAAAACGCGCTTAAAAAGAAAAAAAATGTACCAGTGAAGTGGAAACACTTCGATTAAATCGTCGTATGTTTTTTTTTTTTTTTTTTTTTTTTTTAACTAGTACGGGCATTTTTCCTGACGTATGTGTAATATGCGAAAAAGAACAATACGTAAAAAAAAAAATATAATTTGAAAAGAAAGAGAGGAAAGCTTTCACAGTGCTTAACGTATAAGGCAAGTGAATCAATGCAAAAATCAACAATATTAAGGGATAATAATCGTTTAAAAACTCAAATTGAAGGAATAGATTGCATAGCAAAAGAAGTAAAGTATCACCGAAGTTGCTATTTTAATTATACATCTTTATTAAAAAGAAATTATAATGAAACTTTTCGAGGTACTTCGCCTATATTACATAAATCATATAAATTATTTTGTGAAACTGTTATTCCAAACCAAATTATTTACTCTGGAGAAATATTAAATATGAATAAACTATTGAAACTTTTTCGCTCTCTGAAAATGTATATTGTATATTGGAAAATGAAAGTGACTCTGAATCAGATTAATCTTCACTAGACTATACATATATTTCAAACATAATATTATATATCATAAATATTCCGTTGTTCATCACTTTTTTTTTTTTTTTTTTTTTTCAATAATGTTGTTACAATTATTATTATTCATGTTTCTTTCTGGTGACCTATTTGTATTGAAATATATATCAACAAAATTTAATTCTTTTTCACGAAAATATTTTATGGTTGCCCTGTATTTAATTAAAAGTAATACTACATTTAGTGAAAGAAAGGATTTTATTTGGTTTTAGATATTAATGAAATTGCGTACAAGCTGAAATTAGTGACACTTGCGTACAAGTCCAGGTGTTCCAAATGTTACAGATCTGTTTTCGAAAAATCAAGTGGCATTTCCGTACAAAATTTGTTTCGCTGTATTTTTCGTTTGTAACACAAAGGGGTTGTATCCATATATTAAACTTGAAGATAAATACTCTTATATAAATACGTGAATTTTCTCTTATACATGTAGTCTTACGACTGACAAAGTTATGAGCTTAACGCATATAAAAGTTGCAAGCTATAATAGCTGTAGTTATTTTCTAGAAATCGCATACAATTATTTATTCACTGAGTCAAGATCAATAAAGGTCCTTATCAATGCTATTAAGGTCTTTAAAAATATTTTTATTTCTTAAACACTTTTTTACTTTTTAACAAGTATGAATTTTTTTGTCCCCAATAAAGGAAAAAAAAGTTAAAAAAAGATCTCTCTTCTTTATCAATAACGAATTGAATCATATTCCAATTCCTGAAATTATTTGTCGTTCACCTATATGCCTCTCTTTCTCCCCCTCCCCCCCCCTCAAAAAAAAAAAAAGTGTTTAAAAATGAAAAAAATCGATAACTTTATTTTAAATTATAGCAGATCGATGGTTCAACCATTCGTTTTAAAGGTATTGGTGAGCTCTTTTGAAAGATACCCATCATGAAACTTTACTCCCCTCGAGGGTGGACTTCCCCCCCAGGGGGTGAGGCGGGGCTCCTACATACACAAATTTTTTTTCCCAGTTGACTATCTCTATTACAAAAAACATATATTTGTTTCATTTGGTTTAGTGCAGTCCAACGAAAAGCTTTCTGTAACATTCCTATATGATATACATTTAGAATACCGAGTTTGGGATTTTTGCTACTATTTGTTTTTGAGATATGCTGATAACACAGACAGACAGACACACAGACCATTCGCTAGAAACATGATTTTCGTATTCAGGGGACCACAGAACATGTAGATACAACAAAAACGCACGTTCGAAAATTTGACCCTAAAACAATACTTTCTCGACCCTATGGGTAAGAGAAAGTAAAAAGAAAAGAAAAAGAAGGAAAGAATAGAAAGAAAGAAAAAGGTTTTAATGTTTGCATCATATGGATACAACCCCTTCATGCAATGATCCTCAAATAAAGCGAAAGAAATGTTGTACGCAAGTGCCACTAGATTTTTTGAAAACACACCTGTAATATTTAAACCACCTAGACATGTACGCAAGTGCCACTGTTTTCAGCTTGTACGCAAATGTCATGTACGCATCTGTCACAACACCAATGAAATTTTAGTACAAAGATTTTATTATATTCTTTTTTATTATATATTACACATTACACAGTGTATTGTTTATTGAAAGGATAATTCTTACTATAACTATCGAAATTATTGTCTCTGATTATATAAAAATGACCATCATTACTATTACAAAAAAGTATTCTATGCATAAAATATTTATAGTATATGAATAATTATATTTGTAGGTTAATAAAAAATATATATATTATAATATTTAGTTAAATATATAGGGTTTAAAAAATAAAAGTTTTTTTGTTACATAATTATTTGGCATTCTAATTAAAATGCATATAATTTACTTTGAAAAAAATTTATTTTTCCATATTTATTTTTTATAGGCAGTTTTAAAATACTTTTCTTTCTTCTTCTTCTTTAGGAAAATAAAATTAAATATATTGTAAAATTTTAAGTATAAAATTTGAAAGCATTTCAATAGCTCTTACGGCATTATGGGATTTTTTTTTTTTTTTTTTGCTTGTAAAATAATAATGTGCAACTATTTTTGGGGGAACATTGTATTTTTCTACTCTATATACATCTACCTTTTAGAAAAGTAAGCAATTTCTTTGTTACCAGATGTGGCAAACGAAACTTAATTTCTAAGCATAATTTGGCCTGTCGCCCCAAGGACTATACCTTAATATAACAATTAATCGAAATATTTAAAATTATTTTACTTATTTTCTTTCCGTTTGTTATTTCTTTAACTAAACAAGAGGGTTTTTACTAAATTTTTATATATATTATAGATTAAATTTTATGGAGAAGTTATAAAGTGTAATGTTTTACCATTGGTAAGGTCTTAATTTTCTCAACCATTCGTCAATGGATCCTGCATACAATAACAAATAAAATACTTAATGGTGTCATGCTGCAAAAATAACTGCAAAATCAATTTTGCAACAATTACAATTTTCAAATATTTATCTACAATGTAAAAAATTTCTATACGTATTTATTGAAATTATTATCCAGAGTCTCTGTAATTTCACAGTATTTCTCCGTAAAAAAAAAAAAAAAAAAAAAAAAAAAATTCAGATTCTCGATATTTATTCTATATTTTTATTTTTGGTAATTTTACTTTATTTCTCAATAAAAGAAAAAAAAAAAAAAAAAAAAAAAAAAAAGGTTATTTCTACTTCTCGATAAGTGCTAAAAATCTTTAATATATTCCCGCTAATGATAAATTAAAGAAATATTAGCTATTAAAATGTATGTATATAATAGACTTTTTGACATCTCTGTTAACTTTTCGCTATAATTTTGCACAAAACTTAGGATAAGTGATCACAAGTAGTTTTTCTGTTGAAATTCTTAACAGTGTAGTATACAGATCTCTAAAATGAGATTCTCTACTTCAATTTAAAATCTTGGTTCGATTTCGATTCATCATTTAGTGTTGCTACAAGAATTACAGACATTAATAGTGGATTAAAGTAAAGGCATGTTTGAAGAGAATAAATTTAATTTAAATTAATTGATAGAGTAAAATAAATTAACTGTTTTTATTAAATTGCTTTTGTAGTTTTTAAGATTTTTTTCCCCTTTAATAATTTCTATCGGTTATTTTGGATTTTTGCGACAATTAATCGTGTAGTCTACAATCAATATCTATACTTGAAAAACTTTTTCACAACCGTAAAATTAATGGAAGCACTACCGGTTTCGACAGAACGTAGCTTTTCTTCTTCAAGTGCAAAACTCGAGTTACTGCCTTGGAGGCAAAAGCAAGACTAGTCTTGCTTTTACCTCCAAGGCAATAGCACGTATTTTGCACTTGAAGAAGAAAAGCAATGTTCTGTCGAAACCGGTAGTGCTTCCATTAATTTTATGGTACGTGAAGAAGTTTTTCAAGTTTAAATATATTAATCGTCTGTTATTCTTTATTTTACTGTGTTTTAAATTAAAAAAAAATTACTATCATTTTTAATATTTATAGTATAAGTATATAAATATATGTGTGTGTTACTCAGTGTTCATTGCTTCATAGAGACATTCTGATACACATAAATTTAAACAACATATGTTTATTTAAATAAACACCTATATTTACTTAAACAATATATCTGATCACACTTGCACTGCATACCTTTTCTTTACCTTTATAAAAAGAAATACATAGCCATTGTAAATGTTTATAGCCATATTACAAATTTCAGAAAGTTTTACTGACCACATTGCAGATTTATCGATTTTTTATCACCACCAAATTATTTTAAACTAATGATATGTGTTATAGTCCTACGAAGTCCTGGAAATTCAAATTATCTGCTACGGCTGTTGCTTGTTCCAAAAAATAATTGTTCATATGCTGGAATGCTTTTCCCTCTCACAATATAAAAACAATCAAACACAGTTCTATCAATTTCACATGCTTCTTTTTTTTTTTTTTTACTTGACAGTTGTAGCATTTATTTTGAAATTGTAGCCCATATTAAGTTTCTTCCTTTTCTCCCCGAATATTATTTACTTGCTTTTTACTTATTCTAAACTATCCAACTTCATCGCTATTTTTTCTTTAATCTAAATTTGAATTGCAATTTTTTATATCACTCAAAAATAAAAAATAAAAAAATTACATAGAAATCGCTCTAAATCTCGCTTTTGGTACCCGCTGCCTACGGCAACACTTTCCCCACTCGCGGTGCATCGGATTCAGGTTCCCGCTACCTTCAGAAACGTCTTCGCTGGGCACTTCAGTTTGGATATTTATCAATGACAGGTGGAGCTGATATTATTCAAGAACTGCGATTTTAAAGATGGCTGTATCTCAGCACCTATTAAATATTTTGTTTTTTGCACCATGTATTTTATTGCCATCACTCTTTCCACTATATTACCATTTAATTCCGATCAATATAATAAATAAAAGAAAAAGTAGATTTTATTTTAAAAGGAATTAAATAAAAATGAATAAATTTTAATTAAACTTAAATTTTAATAAGTTTAATTATTTTTACTATATTATCATTTTTCCTATAAATACAACAAATTAAAATAAAAGGATTTTCCTTTCAAATGAATTAATGAAATAAATGAAAAATAAATAGTATAACAGCGGTTAGAAAGCTACACAGGCGATTAAAACGAAAGAAATTCAAGAAAATGAAACAGAAAAGTTAATGAATAAAATTGAGAAAAAATTAATTTAAAAAAATTCAAATTCGAAAACCGAAAAATTCTCAGGATCTAAGCTACCCCTCTGCCAAATTTTGTAGCTCTCTGATCAGTAGCCTGAGCTCCAGAGTGCAGACAAATACACAGACACACATAGCGACACTTCTCTTTATTTATTTAGATTTATACCCTAAATCTCTGAAAATGTGTTTTTCGTTTTAGACTGCATGAATCAATTCAATTTTTCCTTTTGTCTTCACCTTTTTCTTTTTCTGAAGACAAGATGAGAGTAATGTATGGGAAATATATTATCCTATTTACTATTTATTTTTTAAGTGGAATTGCTGAAACTCTCCTGAATACCCTTCATATATATTATTGGTGATATAAACTTATAAATTTGCATCCTGTTAACTCTTAAATATTGGTTATAGAGTTTAAAGGCTAATATTAACGTCCCACTGATTATGCAATCTAAGTAGCTTTCAACATAGAAATCTCCTTTTTTTTATATACAACTCTTTTATATTACATATTTTTATATACATATAGGGTAAGTGCACCAGTGATTGACAGTTTTAGAGCAATCGCTGATGTTTTTAATGTTCTAGTCATCAGAAAATATTTTTAGAAATCTTAAGTTAGTACATATGGTATGAAATACATTCAGAACCACGTATATGTTAAAATATATACATTTGATAACAATTATTATTATTATTTTGTAAGGATTTTTATTTGACACCCACTCAATGCTCCAGTAATTGCCACTGTCATTTTTTCATTTTATCAGTAATTGGCACCCTATGTTCCAGTGTTTGGACACTGCTAGTTATTCATTTTACCAGTTATTAGCACCCTATGCTACAGTGCTTGACATAAAATGATAAAATTCTTATATGTAAAATATATGATTTTATTATTTTTCTTATTTATTAATTATTTCAGGATAGATGTCAATTACTGGGGCATGCCAATCACTGTAGCACCTACCCTATATTGTATATAATAATAATAATAATAATAATAATAATAGGTATGAGATTATACGTGCTTTAAAATTAAATATTTACATGTACTCCGAGTGTAATTTTCCCGATAACAGAAATAATATTTTCAAACTAATAACAATACTGTGGTATTATTAAACTAGCAAACCCGTGCGAAATTTTCGCACTTAATTTATTTTTGTTTTTATTATTATTTATTTACCTTTAAAATTCGAAACTCATAAATATTATATCAATTTCACCACATAATTAAAATTTTAATTTACCAGAAGCTAAATTATTATTAGAAACAAATTAATATTGTGCAGTAAGGAAACCAAAATCATTTCATTAGATCATTGAGTTGAGTCTGCGTGCTTAAATATAGTCTCTTTATAAATACATTATTTTTTATCATCGCGTATTTTATTAATTATATTGCAATCGTATCGTTTCGACAAAATTTAATAGTAACTGGTCCACGTTATAGGAATATTATATAGATGTCACCACAATAAAAAGGTGTTGTAGTTATAAAGTTTGCCCATGTGTTGCTGTCAAAAGCTCTAATAAAATTCAGCATTAGTATTGTAATATAAAGTGTTACAACTTTTAAAAATTATTATTGTTTATAATCAGAGAAATGAGTCTTTTTTAATTTTTTTTTAATTAATAATATTTTTTAAAAAGTTAAATAACTAAAACATTTTGACTAATACATTTTCAAATAAAAGCGAAAGTAGCACCTGAAGAATGTTTCTTCACTATGTAAACATTTAACTGCGTGTTTAGTAGTCTTTAGCATCAAAACTACATAGCAAATTTAAAAGCTTAAAGTACATTTTGAGCTACGTGGCGTTAAAATTCAGATTTTATATATCTATGTAAATAGCTGCTGGCTGTTTTATAAATGTTAACGAAAATAAATCTTCTTATTTCTGATAAGATATCATTTCTTAATTTCAAAATTGAAAGAATTTAAATTAAGCTTATCACATATTGCTTAAATAAACATAAGCAAGTTTAAGAACTCGACTCACATATATGAAATTATTAAAGAAATTATTTGAGAAAAGTTTATCAGAGAATTGGTAATTTGTAATTCCTTTAGAATTCTAAAAAAAGAGAGAGAGAGAGAGAGAAATAGTTAAAGAAATGTAAGTTGGGAACAATATATCTTAGTTTAAAGCTACCTCTTAAAACAGGTTTTTCAGCAAACTGAAACACTTTTGTGTCTACACAAAATAAAAAAACAAATTAAATTTAATGAATTTTATTTATATCTAAATCTGTATTATTATTTATTGAAATATGTACTGGGCTGACTTTAATTTAGGTTTATTCCATATAAATTCAAGGAAGTGTGTTGTTGCTCGACTATTTTTGTTTCTTTTGATACTTGTGTCTCTTAGGCACATATGAGAGACGTTCAAAACAACTTTAAATTTTTTTTCTGCTATTAACCTGGGATTTTATACAGGTCATCAAAAGTCATTCTCATGGTCAAAAATAGGATTATTAGACCTTTATATTTTGGCACAAATCTCTTTGAATTAAATTTATCAGAGCTAATTTTAAATATTAGTATCAAAGTGCATAAGGTAAGTTATACTGCTGTAACACTAAAATAATTATAATAGTTCAAATTTAAATGTAAAATCTTTGTTAATTTCAACAGTGAATAACTCTTCTAGGGAAATAAACCATAAAATAAAATATCACACAAATTAATCTCTGAAATCACACTAATAAGAAATTTAATTGTAATTGTGTAGTTTTTAACCCTTTACAGTTTACAGGTACATGAAATGTCAGAAAAATGACGTTTCAAAACCCCCCATAAACTAAAAGGGGATGAAATTAGATATATATATATATATATTTGCATATTTATTAATCAGCTTAACTATTATGAATACTGTGCGTATTGTTTAGTGGTTTTGAGTTTTAAAAAAAATACGTACTTATAAAATAATGCTTAAATATTTACAATTTTTTTTTTTTCAATTTATTAATCTACTAGCAGGCTTTGCCCGCTTCCATGGGCACTATTTAAATGAATTGTCAAAATCCCATATCAGTCATAATAACCTAAGTTAGAGTTCCCATTGTGTTCGGTACAGGATTTTCCTGCTCGCAGCGTGAGGAGTCCGAGTCCCCACTGCCTTCGGTAGCAACTTACCCGATAAATACTTCCCTTTCCCCAGCGGGTAAGTTCGAAGTTTTGGCAAAATCCGGCAGATCCCATAGATTTCCCAAGACAAATTTAGCACTAAAAAGGGGGTCTTGAATTTTCTCCTTCGTAATACCCTACCCCCCCCCCCTCAAAAAAAAAAAAAAAAAAAAAAAAAATCAAAGATCACAAAAAATTGAAAATGTGTTTTTTGGAAATATCCGAAAGAAGACACATAGTTGTTTTCGATACCTCTGTACCATTTTCAGTAGAGCTCTACTCAAAAATCCGGAATTTTAGAAATTTCCCCCCGAAAAACGATTTTTCCCCTCCCTCCTGTAAGAATCAAGCATTCCAAAATCGTACATAATATTTTATTTATACTCATGTCTAGTCTCCTCATGCGCAATTTTTTCACGATGAAGTAATTTGGGGCCGAGTTATACTTACGAATGTTTTTTTTTCTTCCTGCCTCCCAAGAGTAAAGGGGGGGGGGGGGTATTTCAATAAATCCCGTTACTTTAGGGGCCGGATACATATAAACAATCCAAGCACCAAACTTTGTGACCGCAGATCTCATAAATTTCCCAAGACAAATTTAGCGCTAAAAGGGGTGTCTCAAATATGCCCTTCGTAACACACACATCCTTCCCCCCCCCCCCCCAAAAAAAAAAAAAAAAAAAAAAAAATGGCAGATCGCAAAAAAAAAAAAAAACGTGTTCTGGAAATATCCCAAAAAAGACGAATGGTTTTAGTGTGTTAGTAGAGTTTTACTCAAAAATCTGAAATTTGCAAAATTTCCCGCTACACAAAATCGCTTTTCCCCCTCCCTCCCCTTTAAAATCAAAATTTCCTAAATCGCAGATAGTGTTTTATTTGTACTCATGTGCAGTCTCCTTATGTGCAATTTGTTCACTTTGGAGTAATTTGGAGCATAGTTATGCTTACAAAGGTGTTTTTACCTTCTCTCTTCCAAGGGGGGAACGAGGGTATTTTCAATAAATTCCGTTACTTTAGTTGTCGGATACATATAAACAATCCAAGCACCAAAATTCGTGACCGCAGCTCCCATAGATTTCTCAAGACAAATTTAGCACTGAAAGGGATGTCCAGATTTTGCATGTTCCTCTCGTAACCCCCCCCCTCCTCCCCTCAAAAAAAAAAAAAATCATTTGAAATATTGTAAGAAAGTCTGATAGCTTTTTTCAACATCTTTGTTCCATTTTTGGTAGAGTTCTTCTCAAAAATCCGGAATTTGCGAAATTTCCCGCCAAAAATCAATTTTCCCCTCTCTCCCCTTAAAAATCGAAAATTCCCAAATCGCAGAGAGTGCTTTATTTGTACTCCTGTCTAGTGTCCCCATGTGCAACTTCTTTACTGTGGAGTAATTTGGAGCCGAGTTATGCTTACAAACGTGTTTTTGACTTTTGCCCCCAGGGAGGGAACGGAGAGGAATTTCAAAAATATTGATAGTTATAATTTTAAGTTGGGTAAAGATCTAAGTTTCTGCCAAGCGCCGTTGAATTCCGTCCTGCCATTCTCAAGTGATGCCCGGACAAAAATAGCGTTACAGACATACAGACACCATGACACACACAGACAAAATTTTCTGGAGTCATTTTCGGCTTTCATATTGTGTGAAACGTGTAGATATCGCAAAATTTTTTGATTCTGACAAATTTATAGACAAAAGTCTGATTTTATTAATATAGATTAAAATAGTATCATACTATGTATATTGTTTTGTGGTTTTGAGTTTAAAAAAAAAATACTTATAGTGTAACCACGTTTCTAGGATTTTAAAAAAGTACCTTTGTGAAGGTTAGGCTTAACACCCCAGGTTCAAAACCTGGCCTGATTATTCTTGTCTCGAACAGAAATTATTTCGGAAAGCCCATAAAAAAATCTTTCACTTATAAATTGTCAAAGATACTATCCTAAATATTCACTATTATTAAGCAATTGTGAATTAAAATTAATAAAATATAATTCCACCAGCAAGACTATGTCTGTATTCTCAACACAAATGAAATACAGAACTTTTCCAACTTTCATGTGAGTGAATTGGGAGAGCTAGGTATCGACGGAGATTGCTCAGTTGGAAAAACATAGGCTGTTAAGCCATTGCTGTCGGGTTCAAATTTCACTTGCTTCCTCTTTGTTCTTGAGAAAAATAATTTGGCCAGTTCGTCAAAAATATGTAGAATTTAAGGCATATTGTTACAAAAATATTTATTTATATATATAAAATCGTTTGTCCTGAGTGCGTGAGTGAGTGAGTGAGTGAGTGATTCATCATCGCCCAACCCAATCCCCTGGACCTAGAATCATGAAATTTTGTAGCAATGCTCCTTCTATTACGTAGACATTCATTAAGAAGCGATTTTACAAAATTCACCCCCCCAACGTCGGGATGGAGGGCAAAACGTGATTTCACAAAATCCTTTATATCTCAAAAAAAAAAAAAAAAAAACAGATATCAGTTAATTTTTTCCTTTAAAACATAGCTAACACAAATACCTAAAACTCAATTTCTGGAATTTTGGAAATTTGGTCCACAAGAGGACATGTGGAAAATGTGATTCCACATGTGCAAAATGTGATTTCACAAAAAACCTCAATATCTCAAAAAAAAAAAAACAAATATTAGTAAAATTTTTGCTTTAAAATATAGCTAACATAAAAACCTAAAAACCAATTTCTGGAATTTTAAAAATTCGACCCCTGGGGAACAGGGGGCAAAACGTGATTTTACAAAAACCTTTATATCTCAAAGAAAAAAACAGATATCCGTAAAATTTTTGCTTTTAAATATCGCTAATGAACAGTAAAATTTCTACTTAGAAATTTAACACATATTTATAGCAATATTTTTGAAGATGAAGAAAACAAGAGTTTCATCTTTATATTTTTAAAAATCTCTGAAATTATCTGAAAATTAATTAATTTTCCAATAATCGTCGGTATAATTTCAAAGACATTTCTAGCTTCACTGTAGATTCCAAAGTTTTATTATCAATAACGTAAGTTACACCATTTTCCCTCAATCATAACACTATCAATAAAACGTTGTAACTCCTAATTAATTATGATTCAAAAATGATTTTTGTTGATAATTTTTTCTTCTGCATTTACAAATGAAAGTATTGGATTTGTAAAAATTTTTTACTTGCGATTTCGATATATTTACATGTTTTGAGAGTTCCTGAACACACTATTTGACGGTTTTTAGAAAATGTCCATCTGTCTGTGTATGTATAACAAAACTTTTGTCTGATCTAGATAAATAACTAATGAACAGAATTTCTGTAATTTATAATCGCACAAAACATGATATGTGAGAAAACAATTATGAGGAATTTTGTTGATTCAATTTGTTGAAACAACGAACATTTTGTTGAATCAACTTTTTTTTGTTGTTGTTGTTTGTTTATATAATCTCGACGCACGTTTAGTTAAACAGAATCAAATAATTTTGTTGATTTAAACAATATGTTTTGTGATTCGGCACTTCGCTCGCTCCTTGGCTGTTTACAGAGATTCTGTGATGTAGAATGTTCATTTTCTGCAATTTTGGATATGGATATATCTCAGAATTAAAATTATTCCAAACTGCATACGTAAATTTACCAAAACCTTAATTCTATAAAGCAGTAATTGAGTAACAGTGATTTTTCTTTCAACCATATTCGCTTAATCAAGTGTACAAAATTATGGTTAAAATGACAAAATAAATCTAAAAATCAGTCACTGTGAAGTCGTTCCTTCACATATATTAATTTTAATTACAGCTTTAAATAAAGGCAATAAATAATTATTATATTTTCAATAAATTAAATGGCTAATAAAAATAGATAACGAAATTCTAAATTACTTTTATTTATTCGCTTTTGTCTATAATAAATATCTTAATTCTAATAATACTTTCCTTTTAAATGACATTTATAAGCTCTTCTAAATCATTTAATAAATAAAATATAAAAATAATATTATTTCCAGTCATAAGCCGTTGGATACATAATTACATTTTCATTCCTTTAAATTGCGTATGTTTATTTATTCGAAGCTAAATTAAGCAATACATTTCCGTTCTAATATCATTAAAGAGTAATTTATATTTTTTTATCACGGGATGTGCAATAAATCCTAGTCTGAGTGTCTCCCTTAAATAACGGCCTTCTGGCGATAAAGTTTGGCATTGAGGATTGGCGTTAGTTTTTTAACGGTCGTGCTAAGTTCAAAATATTTACATTAAATTATTCTACAAACAAAGGAATATCTTTGGCTATAAATTTGGCACTTTTTCAAAATTCTTGGCGTAATTCAACAGTCTGATCTTAATTCCAACGAGAGTAAACTTCAGAATTCGCTCTTAAATCTTGACGTAACAACACGTAATCGCGAAGCCCTCTCTCTCTCTCATCTAACCCTCTGTATGTCTGTTAAACTTTATAATAGATATTTGGAAATAGTACTTTTTATGATAGACTTTCTTGATTTTCATGCTGATTAAATAAAGATGATTGCTGCAAAATTATTGATTCTTATTTCCTCACGGTCTAAAGTTCACTGTTCCTGGAGTTTTATTGCGATTCTTATACTATAGCTCAAGTCTTCTTCGGAATCTTCTTGATAAACTTTGTTGCCAGACCTCTTCAGAGTGGTTACGAGATAAAAAGAGAGAGAGGGGCACTTGTTTAGATAAATTTACTAGCTAAAGAAACTATTTTATTTCTGTTGTTTCAAAGTTATACGGACTGACTTTCTTCAAAAAAATAAATCGGCTCCTTGGAGACAGATGTGTAGTTCACCTTATAGTGGATATTTAACAGTCTGCTTAAAGTTCTATCTTATGTATGTACTATTTGATGTGTGAAATATTTCCTCAACGACAGCGGGATATGCAAGTATTCAATGAATGATCTTCCCATCGTGTTTTATTTTGACGCAATGGTTTCACCGAACTATTGGAAGTTTCTTCGCTGCAATTTTTCATTGACTACCGGCGCTCGGCATTTTATCCCAAGTCAAAGTCGCTGGACCTCGTTTTCTATAAGCCGGGCCGGTGTTTCTCCTTCGTCCTCTCATACTGTGTGTTATGGAGGCTCACACTCTGAATGTTGCAAACTCGTGTTCATGTGGAGTGACGGAATGACTTCAATTTTTTTTATTGTTCGTCTTTTAGACATTTTTCAAGTTATTAACGGATTTATGTTTACGGAACTGCTAAACATTCGAACTTTAGTAGAAAGAAAAAAACTGCGCGTTGTGAAATAGGGTATTACGTTTGAGTAAATATAGACAGGATTTTCACTTTATCTGAGAGAACTCACGGATAGAACGTTGGTCATCTAGTAAGGCCATGTGTTTTTTTTTTAGTGCTCGGATTTTTATGCCAGCTGTCTACACAGGGAAAGTTTTACAAGTATTGCTAAATCGGAATACTGGAAAATACATAATGTATTCTAGACTATATGAGACTTCAAACAGAACGTCACGTGTGAAAAAGATAAAATGCATATAGAGTATATATATATATTTTTTTAAATAGTTTTTCGTTTGTCAGTTTAGCAGAATAACGTAAGTAGAATGTTTTTATATTTTATTGATGAAGATTGAAATTTTTATTAAAAAAAAAAATAATAATAAATATATTATTACTACCTTTTTCGTGTATAACAATAATTTTATGACTTTCTATAGTATATTCATGGTTACACTATGCATTCTTTGTCTAAATAATATATTTTTCATTTATATGGAAGCTATTTTATAAATCTATATATGGTAATTGATGATAAATTAAAAAAAAATTGTTTTTTTCCATTGAATAAATTTCTTGTTTTTTCAATCAAGGGTAAAAAGAAAAAAAAGGTTTCATATATTTTTTTACTGAATTGAAATGCTGTTTTACTGGTAATTTTTATTAAATGGGTTTGGAATAAATTAATTTTGTATATAATGTGTAAAAATAATTTTTCATTGATAATTTTGGTAATAATAATTATGAAATGGATCAATTAATATTCTAGAAGAAAACTAGGATATTCACATTTAGTGCAAAATTATTTCGAGATTTATGACATGAAGCACATATTATTTTCACAACTTAAATTTAATGTTGAATTTGTTTGTTTATCACAGTGAATATACAAGTGTAAAAATAAAATAAAAAAAGGGAATTAAGTAATTACATAAAATGATGTAATGTTTACAAAATTTTAGCGAATCTTTATTTTTTTTTAATTCATTAACATCGCAATATTTATTGTGTTTAAGGTGTTAAATTTTCCATGAAGTAAATTTCTTGTCTTTTAATCAAATGCTTAATAAAATTCGTTATTGATTATTAATTGTATGTTTTATATATATTTTTATTGCAAAATAATTATCACTGTGTTTGTTAACTGAATTTGATTAATTTTTAATTTAAGAATTAAATTTTGAGTTATTTCGCATGTTGGCATTTTCTAGGTTGGTTGGAAATACACATATTTTTTTTATATATACCTTTTTAGAGACGTGTCGGCGAAAATTCGTTTTTGATATCAGTCGATATCTAGACACTTATTTCTCATCTTTTTACACACATATATTTTTTTTGTTCAATTATTTTAACCTGCTTGGAACTGCCATTGCATAACAAATTAATAAATAAAATAATTGGAGTGATAATTTCAGGTATTCCCATACTTTTGTTCATAAACTTATATACTTTTGTTATTGCTTTTTAATTATGCATCACTGTGTCTCAAAAGCTAAATGTCAACACTACACTTTTCTCTAAATACCATTATTTATCCTTTCATTTAAAAATAGATAAACAAATAAAATAATTTAGATTTATACATCTAATTTAAGTCCTTGAATTGAAGGAGGCACAATTAATATGTTAGGATTCAAGTTTATGTAATTTTGTGCCACAATGTGCATTAGTAGAGCTCCTAATTGCGCTTGTGTTGTTGGCATTCAATGCTCTTTTCCTTATCTTGAATTACTGGCCAAATTTTTCTTGGTGAGGGGACCTGCATTGATTGTCATTGTTTGTATGATTTTACATTAAACTTTATTTAATTTGAGTATGAATATAATTAACTTACATTTTTTTTACTATTTAAATTTTACATAAAATTTAACATTTTTTTACAGAAATCGAATGGAATTGTTTTTATTTAGGGTACATTTTTCTTATTGTTTACTAATATTGTTTCTATAAAAAGATCTTTCCCACAACGCATAGGTACATACTACATAGGACATAGCATAGGGTCCACAGTGACCGAATAAATAAATAAAATAAAATATTGAATAAAATATTAATTAATTGATTATATCTCCAACAATTTTCTTTTTTAACACTGTATGTATTAAGGACAATATGTAAATCCAGTACATAATATATTTTATGAATCTATACTGGCCGTATCTTGTTGCATGCAAGTGTCCTAAATAAATTTAACACACAATTTTCCAAATTTACATATTTCTTTTCTCATTTTTTTCGGATATTATGTACATTGACTTTCATGTAAACCTAACAAATTTGTTAGTCTTGAACATAAGGTTCAATGTTTTATTTATTATACTTACCAGGCATTCTTAAATAATCATGTACAATCACTTATACAGAAAGGGGAGTTGGTTGTATATCTTAGATACCTAAACACATAAACATAATTTTATTCTAATATTATTTTTGGTTGTCGTATATTTTTCAAGTTTCATTTTTTTACAATAACATAACACAGTATTTTCTTTGCCCATTTTAACTAAAATGTTACATTTTGACACAAATGTTTTAATTATTATTTTTTTTCTAATTTCATAAAAGTTGAGAAATTTTATAACACATTATATATTTTTGTCAGTTAGATGTTATCGCTTAAATCCATGTACTCTTATGCTGGTCGTGAAATTTGACATCTAATGTAATTTTTCATTTCACACATTTTTTTTTTCCCACATTCATTCAATTTTGTTAGATGAAACCTATCATCATTTTCTAAAATTTTAACCCTTGATTACCTTTCATACGAAATTTATTTTATGTGCATAATAGTTTTATTTCGTTCATTTGCGTAAAAAAGAAAAGTTTAGGAGTAATCGAAATATGATTAAAAAGAAAAAGGGAAGACTGTTTAATTTTTTTTTCTCAAACAGAGATAAACATCTCGCCGTTTTCGCCTGAGTTTGTTTACGTTCAAATAATAATAGTGATATTTTTTTTTTTTTTTCATTCAGTTCAAATACGTTGATTGCAGAGAAGTTTTTTTTTGTTGTTGTTTTTTTACTGTACATATCATGCCATATTTTTATCGCATTTATTCACTGTGTCATGTTTGTTTATTGGTGTTTATGTCAGTATGTCTATCATATATATATAGGAATATTTTATTACTATTGATAGCAAATAATTATGACAACAAGATATATAGTAAGCTTACTTTAACATCAAATTGGGCCCACTGCTGAATAATTGCAGTACTTTTTTTAAAAAGAGGAGAGATAAAAAAAAAAAAAAAGATAAAAACATCTTTTGCACATGTGTGAACAGATTTATTTTACTGTTCTTTTTATCAGCTGATTTGGTGAAATTCTTTTTATTCACCTTTTTGAAGTGAGATTACACTTCTTGTACTCGAGTCTTTTTATTATTATTTTACTGAGCAATTTATAGCCTTTGAAGCTATTTCTTATATATCTATTTTATGCGCATTTTTAATCTTTGAGGCCTCATCTCAGCTCATCGCAGCTCATCTCAGTTCATATATGCTCAGTTCAGTAGATAGTACTGTTATTTTAGTCATGATTTTTTACTTTTACTTTGTGTTTATAATTTTATGTGCACGTTAAATTTGCAATTTTTGCGCTTTCATCTGCGGCTATGGAAATTTATTTTGTGGCATTTTTTTTTAAATTTTTTTAAAAAATTTAATGTTTGTTGGAACACTTACAGACATATACTAATTTTTTAATAATATAAATTATTTCACTTGATATTCACTTTTTACAATATTGCTTAAATATTTTGACATATCACCCATTTAGTTATATTTTTAATTTTCACATATACACATTTACCCTCTAAGCACAATTGTGTTGCTCTGGTTGTCAATATATTAATGACTTCTATAATCTACGGATTTTGACCATTATATTGGTTTCAACACCTGTAATTGTGAAGGGGATTTCACACTTTTACAACAATTTTTGAAGGTTATGTTTTATTGGCTTTCATATACACTTATAATTCATTAACACAAGTTCTATAAATACTTCGGGTGACAAAAATAAATAATGAAAATAATAATAAATAAAAAAGATATTGATATAAAATTACTTAATAAATTTTAAATAAATAACATGAGGATGTATGTGACTTTTGGAAATATTTGGATTGTATATTTTTCCTAATTATATTTTCATTGGTTGTCAAAGTTTCGTTTGATACTATGCATGAACACATCACCTCTTTCACAAGATGCATTTTTAACAAATTCACACTATTTTTTTATCTCATTTGAATAACATGATCAGTTATTTTAACGTTTGCAAACACTTTATAATTAATAATTCTCACACACACACACACCAAAAAGAATATATATTTTTTTTTCTCCCTATGTTTCTACATGTGTTCCTGTATATGTTTTCTTTTGGGTCAGAAATTTATTGTATTATTGGCTGGTTTCTCAGTTTGTCAGTCATAATGCAAATTTATCCAATAGTATTCCATTGTCTTTCACATGTATGGTTTTCCATGCTTTTCTACGTTATTCTCAAACTTGGCCTCACAACCCAATGTTTGACACACACACACACTCACAAAATTTTATCTGACCTATTTAGTTGCTATTTCATTGGTTCACATGTGGAGATAATTACATTTTCTTTTATTAAATTTTCACAGGAATTTTTTTTTTGTACAAAAAAACTAGTTACAATAATAATACACACATACATAAAAGTAAATAATTTTTGTTAGCTTGCAGTAAATTCTGTTATGTTTTTAGAGCCTGTTTTATTTTTCAAATACATACAAAAGTGAAATTTCCGTACATAGTCTGTACGTTTTAAAATTTTTATTTTTATAAAAAAAAAAAAAAAGTTTTTTTCTTCTTGGTTAAAGAGTAAAATTCTTGCAGAAAATTTTCTGTCAGTTTAAATTAAATATTTAATTATTTAAAATTTCTTAATTAAAATAATTCCTTTTTGGAAGGTTTGCACCACAGATGTATTTTATATGACCGTGAAATCATCTGTGCGTTGTAAGAGGTAGTCTGTGCAGAAGTATGTGGCTGGTTCACTCTTCTTTTTTTTTTTTTTTTTTTTAAAGACTATTTCTTACTGAGCAGTATTATGGAATTATCTGTATAACATACAGTATCCTTTTTAAGAAAGATATTGAATATTAATTGGGCTCGATAAAATAATAGTTCAATTCTAATTATAAAACAATAGTATATTTAGATTTTTTTTTTTGCTGTTTTTTGACAATTTTTATAAGTTATATTCTTATCACCTATTTCAGGTCTACTCAGAGTTTATGCATTAAAAATTATATTATTATTTAGATCATATTTTTGTGAGAAATTCAAATGCTAATTCATCTATTAAAAATTTTGTTCAGGAAAAGGAGATTATTTCATACGGGTAAATTTTAATTTTTGACCAACACAAGCTATTGAAATAAAGTTGGTTTATAGATTTATGCAAAAGAAAATAAATTTGAAGGCATAAAAATATATAGAATTTAATAATAATAAAAAAAAAAAAAATTAAAATAATTAATTTCTTGAACTCTTACATGTGCGCTTTTATTCTGACATAGGGCTAGATTTTTTTTTCTCTACACATTTTTACACATACAAGGGACATTTCATTATGTCACTTTGCAGAATGCTGGTTGTCATTTTTGCACAACATGAAGCCTCTTCTGCTTCACACATATTGTTCAGTACGCTATGTTCAGTTAGGCATCACAAAACCATCATATCTGTCATAGCTATTGTTCTATTATACACTCTCTGGCTCACTTTGTTAGAATTTAATTTTTCACGTGTACGATAATGGTCATTTTTAATCAAAAAAGTTTCATTTTTTTTTCATATTAATGCAATATTAAATTTTTTTTTAGATTAACAAAATACAAATGTAATTGTTTTTCATATTTCTGATTACTGATTTCCTTTTCCTTATTATCAACCATACATACACTGTAATGAATGATTATTTTTAATATTTTACACATTTTATATATCATATTTATATAATTTATTGATTGTGTGATTTGTTTCAGAATGTCACTTTAGCATCACGATGATTGAATATGTCTCATTGTTCCATAACTCATCATTATTGATTTTTTTTTTTCAAATTTATTGTTATATGCCACATTTTTTTTTTATTGTTTAACAAAAGGTTACTTTACATGTTCCACAATGCTATGCAGAAATTTTTGGAATTGTATTACACTGTTGTGAAGGTGAGAGAGAGCGTTCTATTTTTATAATTTTCGTCCATTTTGACGATTCATTTTTTTTTCCTCGTCGCTGGGGAGAAATATGTGAAGTCGTTCCTTCACATATATTAATTTTAATTACAGCTTTAAATAAAGGCAATAAATAATTATTATATTTTCAATAAATTAAATGGCTAATAAAAATAGATAACGAAATTCTAAATTACTTTTATTTATTCGCTTTTGTCTATAATAAATATCTTAATTCTAATAATACTTTCCTTTTAAATGACATTTATAAGCTCTTCTAAATCATTTAATAAATAAAATATAAAAATAATATTATTTCCAGTCATAAGCCGTTGGATACATAATTACATTTTCATTCCTTTAAATTGCGTATGTTTATTTATTCGAAGCTAAATTAAGCAATACATTTCCGTTCTAATATCATTAAAGAGTAATTTATATTTTTTTATCACGGGATGTGCAATAAATCCTAGTCTGAGTGTCTCCCTTAAATAACGGCCTTCTGGCGATAAAGTTTGGCATTGAGGATTGGCGTTAGTTTTTTAACGGTCGTGCTAAGTTCAAAATATTTACATTAAATTATTCTACAAACAAAGGAATATCTTTGGCTATAAATTTGGCACTTTTTCAAAATTCTTGGCGTAATTCAACAGTCTGATCTTAATTCCAACGAGAGTAAACTTCAGAATTCGCTCTTAAATCTTGACGTAACAACACGTAATCGCGAAGCCCTCTCTCTCTCTCATCTAACCCTCTGTATGTCTGTTAAACTTTATAATAGATATTTGGAAATAGTACTTTTTATGATAGACTTTCTTGATTTTCATGCTGATTAAATAAAGATGATTGCTGCAAAATTATTGATTCTTATTTCCTCACGGCCTAAAGTTCACTGTTCCTGGAGTTTTATTGCGATTCTTATACTATAGCTCAAGTCTTCTTCGGAATCTTCTTGATTCTTCTTGATAGTCACCAAAATATTTTCGGTTTTCACAACAAAAGAATTTTTTCGGTGTATGTCGGCCGACAGGTGGCATTGCTAATGTTCATTTTCTGCAATTTTGGATATGGATATATCTCAGAATTAAAATTATTCCAAACTGCATACGTAAATTTACCAAAATCTTAATTCTATAAAGCAGTAATTAAATTTTTAAGAATAGATTAATATATAAACACATGGACTGCAGTACAAAATAATGCAAAAGAAAATTTTGTGACGGCCTCAACATACAGTGGGTAACAAAAGTGTCCGAACACTAGCAAATATTCCTATGTGAAAAAAGTACACTTCATACGGTTTTGTTAAATAAATCCTTATCGAATCGTGTTCTTACGGTAAGAACAGGATTCGACGAGGATTTATTTAACAGAACCGTATGAAGTGTACTTTTTTTATATAGGAATTTTTGCTAGTGTTCGGACACTTTTGTTATGTACTGTACTAGTTTATTCTATTTTCATTTCTGTAGATCTTTGAGTGCAGAAATTACGTTATGAAGGTTATTCATTGGTTAATGCATAAGTCTTTCATCTATCAACTAATATATGAAGAACGCACATTAATTATATATTTGACAACAAATGAATATTGTAAGATCGTCGAATAATACTTTTGATAGATGAAAAATATGCTTTTTTCTAGAAAGTTGTTCTATTAATATATCTTCACCATCTTTCAGTATAATACTTGAGAAAACTTTCTTCACATCATTGTATCATTCAATTCGATACTGAATCGGATATCACGACATTATTCTTTACTAATGACCATTTTTTCTTTAACATTCAAACATAATACTATTATCTAAATAATAATAAGATGCTATATACCGAATACTTTCCAGTATTATACCAACATTGCATCAAATTGCATGTGTTTACTAATCGGAGTTTAAGCGTTTGTTAAATTAACTAAATGTGAAAACCTAGGAAGCAGAAAAATATAATAAGTAATATTAACAGGCAGCAGTGTCAGTAGCATTGAGCATACATCGCCAATGCAAAATGGTTAGGCTGAGTTTAAATTCATTTGACTATTTTGTATTGATGTCTATAGGGTAGACCGGAATTAAGTGGTCATCTTTTCTTTTGAAATTTTTTTAATTACTATTGAACATTTTAAATTTATTCTTAACGGCCCTCTTCAATTACCATCGCCGGAAGCCCGAGCTAATGTTATTCTATGGGAAGTTTTTCTATACAAATAACTTATTAACTAATACATATTTTTTAATTCTAATTTCACATTCAGAAAATTCCCAACTGTAAAATTGACGGACTTTTTTAAAAATGTATTTTTTTTTTTATTTTAATATTTTATTTTGAAATTGCAAAATGAAAAATGAAAAAAAATCACGTATTGAAAATTCATATTTTTAAGCTTCAAAATAAAATATAAAAAATTAAAAAAATAATTTTTTAAAAAAGGTCCATCAATTTAATAGCTGGGAATTTCCATTATGTGAAAACAGAATTTAAAAATATGTATTAGTTAATAAGTTATTTGTAAAGAAAAATTTCCCATAGAATAACATTAGCTCGGCTTCTGGCGGCGGTGAGTGAAGAGGGCCCTTAAGTTAAAACTATCAGTGTACCACTAGAAATAATCATGGTAAAACTTGGAAGTAATAATTGTCAGTATTAGTTAGAAGTTCATACTGACACGGTTAGAATTAGTTTAGAAGTCGCTTCGAACAAACTGCTCCGATACCACGTCACCTGTTTAATGTTCTGATAGTTTAAAAGTTAAGGAAATGTTCAAAATTTGTATCAAATCTTAATTTTTATATCGATTGAACCAAAAAATCATACAACCTAAGGAAAATCCTTTATGCAACATTTTTAATGAATCCATAAAATGATAAAAATGCAGAATTATGCGTACAGGGAAAAAAGACGAAAATTAATTTTAAATAATAACAAGAACGAAAAATTATGAGGTACGATTGGCTATTAACATTTTCCAACTGTACGTACTTGTTGTATCGTATACCTTTCAATGTTCTTTGCCAATATTAACACACAACAGACAGTCAGAAGGACTGAAAAGCTTGCAGACAGACTGATTAAATTCATAATCACTCTTAAATATTCCAGAAAAGTGTTAAAAATGCTTAACACAAAAGAAAATTCAGCCCTTAGATACTAATTGCAATTTATGATCACTTTTAAACATTGTTGGAAAGTGTTAAAAATAGTTAACGCAAGAGACAATCAGCCCTGAGATTCTAATTGCAGCCCTTTATGGATCTGAATATTTTAGTGTAGCCCTGTATCTTAAGGTTAACCATATCATTTTCTATACAAAACATTATTTTAGCATATTAACAATAAATGTCAATTTCTTTTTGATTTTTGCTGTACAAAGTTATTTAAATGTGATTTATAAAAACGTCTGTCCTAAAACGCAATGCACCATCATTTTTTTTTTTTTTTGGTGATCCTGTACACAAACTAGTTGTACAGGACCCAATAATGTCATTTTAAATAGGAAAAATTATATATTGAACTTGAATAACAAATATCATTTTGAAGAAATTCTAAATTTATTTACAGACGCTAAAGGCTGGCAGACGGACAGTCAGATGGACAGTCGGACAAACAGATACACAAATTCAAATCATTTTCACACTTAATAATTGCTAGAAAGTGTTAAAAATGCTTAATGTAAACGATAAGGCCATTCCAGCAAATTTTCACTAATATATCCCTTTTTGCAAATGAATATTTTTGCGTGGCTCTGTAAATCTTTATGCTAATTATACTATACTAGTATCGCCCAGTTGTCGAAACTCGACCATTTTTTTTGCAAAGCGAGGCAAAGCAAAGTTATTGCCTTGTCCTAAACGGAATGCAATTGCAACACAGCTGCGACAATTGTTTGCCGATATTCACTCTAACTGAATCAGCAGAGTTTTACTTAATATAACTATTTCTCTCTGTAGATGTTAGCCTTTCCTGAAATGAGAGAAAATCGCAACGTGAAAACGCCCCTTGTTGTGTGATACAGCCCAGAATCTAATAGGTACCATGTAAAACCAAGGCCCATCCAAGTATCAAATTCTGTTAAATTAATTCGATTGGTTCATAAAGTACAGTGTTTGAACAAAAAAAAAAAAAAAAAAAAAAAAAAGATATTTTTCAAATATGGTCGAATTGATTTCGGGAAATTTCAAAACATGTAACTTTATCGAAAACCGAAAATCTAAAACTTTTCTAAATCTTATATTTTCTACTTATATGTGCAGAGGAAAGAATAATAAATCCACTTTTTAAAAAATAAAAATAAGTAGTCAATTTCACTTAATTAAAATGCAAGGAAATCTCAAAACGTGTAAATTCATCGAAAACCGGAAATCAAAAGTTTTTATGTATCTTCTACTTGCTTCTTCTACCCACAAAATCTAGCAATAAAGACACTTTTTAAAAAAATAAGTAGCCAATTTCATTTAATTGAAATGTAAAGAAAGCTCAAAACATGTAAATTCAGCAGAAAACGGAAATCGGAATTTTTTCCGTTATGTCTACTTATACATGCAGCCGTTAGTAACAAATCCATTTTCCTTTTATTTAGTATATTAGTTGAATACTTATTGTTTAAATATATCACCCTTTGAAATGAAATGTTTATGTTTACATTCGAAACTGGAAGTTTGCCATTTTTTTTTCTGGAGTTTTGTGATTTTAAATTAAAATTTTATCAATTTTACAGAAAAAATAACTCAATCAAACACATGTAGACAGTAACTTATATATAACTATACCCAAATATCCCCTAACAGCACAGTTAGGCTTAACTTATCCACAGTACATCTTAAGGACGTTTCTGGGATGTCTTTTCATTCAGAAGACATCTTGAAGATATCCTGGGGAGGCGATGTGCTGTCTGGGTCGGAATTAAAATCGGCTGATAATTTCCGTTATTTTTAAATAATTTTTTGCAAAAAATCCAATGGACGATTAACAGAGAAAATCTTTTTCATGGCTCCATGGACAGACAGTGACGTCATCACTTCGCTTGCGTATAGTGATGCTACATTATACAAATTACTGTGTCTATGGTTTTATTTGTGCTTTATGAAATTGCCAGATTTAACAACTTTCTACTTTTAGGTATTTTTAATGTAAAGGAATACGTGTATAAAAGGGAAAAATGGGGGAAAATGCATAAAAAATAAATGTATTTTTAAATACCTTCTTGACATCGTAAGAAAATAATATTTGTATTCGCACCTTCCGGCTAACTATACCTTTCGAATGATACCATTTTCAACCCTCTACTCCCATAATTAATATGTTAAAAAGGGACTACAAATTTTATGCTTGCCTATTAATATATAGATGAGGGTCATTATTATTATTAATTCTATAGATTGCATTTTTTGTGCATATGAATAACATATTTTAATTTTATTAAGATTTGTGCAAAGTAAAGTTATTAAAATTTGGTTTATAGGAATATTTTTCATAGAAAGCCATGCTTTAGAATATTTTCACATGTCCTGCACACAAACCATTGGTGATATTTACTCCCTTTCCTACAGGCAATATCCGATAGTGAACTTGAATAAAACATTTAAATTCATTCAGTTTTGTGTAAAGTAAAAGTATTAGAATATGGTTTACAGAAATACTTCTCATAAAACACAATGCTTTAGAATACTTTCGAGTGTCCCTGTACACAAACCAGTAGAAGTATTCACTTCATTTTCAAAAGGGAACATCCGACAGTGAACTTGAATAACATATATCAGATTCAAGAAATTCCATGAATTGCATTAGAATACTGTCGAATTTTCTGTATACAAACCATTGGTGGTATTTACTCCATTTCCACAGGGAACATCCGATAGTGAACTTGAATAAAACATTTCACTTCATTTAGATTTTTGTAACGTAAAAGTATTAGAATATGGTTGAAATACCTCTCATAGAACACAACGTTTTATATTACTTTCGGGTGTCCCTGTACACAAACCAGTGGAAGTATTCATTCCATTTTTAATAAGAAACATCTGACAGTGAACTTGAATAACACATATCAGCTGGAAGAAATTCTTTGAATATTTACGGGAGTTAGAGCGCGGACAGACAGACAGACAAACCGACGTCTTAATCACTTTTCAACTTTGTTGGAAATTGTTAAAAAAAAGAATTAATTGCTTTTATTGATATAATTTTCAATGACGAAAAGCGTGAAATATCGTTCTCCACTAGTAACACATGATTCATATGTCAAGTGTTCGCCCATGATACATTGAGCCTTTAGTTTTCCCGGTTTACTGCTTCCAAATGAGTCAGGATAGTAAAGAAACAAAACTACTTTTTGTTTACATTTTTATACTCGCAATGACATGTGCATAAAGTCTATTTATGGTGCAAATTGCCCAACAGGTTACGCCCATGCTGTTATGCAGCATAATAATATACTGCTATGCTGCAATTTCTCACATCAACAAGAAGTTTCAATTGTATATAATTGCCCAAAACTAGATACATGAGAAGACCATTATTTCAGTATTGTCTGAAATAAAACATAACAATATAAATTATTACTTTTAAGGATATATAATAAAACTAGCAGACCCGGCCACGCGTTGCTGTGACTAAGTTATACGTTGAATTATACGGCTGTAAACTATTTAATACAGTTAAATTATTATTAACGAACAAAGACGAAAACGTTGTAGCCGATGTAAAAACCCACAGGGTTGAGATTTGAATAATAATAATAATAATAAAAAAAGCCAAGGGCGACAGAGTTTAAAAATTTAAAATTAAAATTTTGTCAATTTGACAGCAAAATAATTCAATCTAACACCCGCGATAACTAATACATATCTATACCCAAATATAAGGATTAAAATCGGGAAATAAATTTCCTCGATTTTTAATAATTTCTTACAAAAAATCCAGTGGGCAATTAACATAGGAAATCTTTTTCTTGGCTGCACAGACGGTCAGTGAGTCACACTTCACTTGCGTATAGAACTCATAGATATAGTATAGCATATATAGAATAGAGTGATCATTGGGGAGAAAAAAGTTATTCCTTTTCATTTGGGAAAAGACGACGTTTTTACCAAAATATGGCCGTCTTTCCCCGAGTGAATACACACGGGAATACATACTAATATTTTAGCAAATAAAATTTATGAATAATTTATTTGCTAAAGGGGAATGGAAGACTCCAGATACAGTTTCAAATTCATATTTCTTTCTTTCTTTTCTTTTTCTTTTTTTTTTTTTTTTTTTTTTTTTTCAATACCACTTAATAGCTGTTTCCAAAGCTTTTATTTTTTATCTTTTTTCGGCATCAAAAATCTTTCTACGATAACATGGGGATGAGAGATCTATATATATTACTATATCTATGATAGAACTACATTAGCACTTTATCAATGTGTATAAAATCTTTAAATTGATTATGACGTCAATTTTCGTGAGATGCATAATTTAACTTTTTATAATTTTTTAACGTTCACGTTTGATTAAAATGTATTTATTTTTATGTCGAAAGAAAATGAACTCGTATTTTTTTTTTTTTTTTTTTTGGCAACAATTAAATTAATGGAACTCACAGATATTTTGGAGCAACTTTAATAAAGGTCTATAATTAACAAATAATTGCAATAAAACAATATTGTGACAATAAATTGAGATAAAAACTATCCTATCTCTCAAGTTGGATCAAACTGCACACAGTGTGCAAAATTTCATCAAAATCAGTTCCTTAGTTTAGGAGTTTACCCCGGACAAACATCGTGACACGTAATTTATATATATATACAGATTAAATTATAAAGTTTTGATCAATGAAGCACAAATAAGTAAAAAACAGGATTAATTTCACTGTATTATCTTCATTATAATATGAATTCAATTTACACTTCAGTCTAAGTAACACGTGGCCGGCTATGCTAACACCAAAAATTTAAAAAGTGGAAATAATTGAATTATACGAAATTTATTAATAGGTTAAAAAGTTGAAGATTCTTTGTGTAGATGGCAGCACCAAATATATTTCAGCTTTCATTTCAACCCAGTCGAAAGGTATCGACATCTGTTAGAATCATTTGGAGTTAACAGATAATTGTGACTGTCAAATAATAACAGACAAATAATTAGCAATAAATTAAAATTGCGACTATAATTTGAGATTTAAACTATCCTATCTCTCAAGTTGGATCGAACTGCACATGGTGTGCGAATTTTATTATAATCGGTTAAGTGGTTTAGGAGTCCATTGAGGACAAACATTGTGACACGAGATTTATATATATTAAGATTACTTAACACTTAACTAACGGACCACGTAAATCTACTCGAATAAACTACTACGTCAGAAACGCCAAAAGAAAAGTATCTGCGATGCATACAGCTGTTTCGGCAGCCTTAAGCGTACCGTCTTCAGTGGAAAAAGAATGCACTTAAGCGTACCATCTTTAGTGCATTCTTTTTGCACTGAAGACGGTATGCTTAAGGCTACCGAAACAGTTGTATGCATCGCAAATACTTTTCTTTTGGCGTTTCTGACGTAGTAGTTTATTCGGGTTTTAATATTTCAACGCCAAGTCTCCTGTTATTACACGTAAATCTACGTCTTTCCATTATTATTGCATAAAATGATCATCGTAGATTTACGTTTTCCATTCTAAAGAAAACGTAAGAGTTGGTGACTACGATATGTCAATTATTCAAGTTCCACTTCATAAGTATGAATGTTTTTTTTCTAAATATCACATCCGTAGGGATTACTAGACATTTAAATACAAATTGTATACTATTTTATTCAAAAATAGTGTTCATTTAAAAACACTACAACGCCTATACATACATTTTCATTAATAAAAATTTCGGAAACCGATACAGACAAAGAAAACAAAACACGTCTGTTAAATGTTAACAATTTATTTCTTACTTAGCAATTTATGTCTGGACTTTAAAATATGTGTTATATTTTAATTAATAATTGGTCGAATGTATCCATTAGTGAGTTGTGGTCTAGTGATTAATAAATGCACCTTATTTTATTCTACATAAAAGCCTTATCAACTGTACAACAGAAATGACAAGTGTGAACAACTCATTTCTTGCCTATTTACAATTTTAAGAATCATAAAATAGAAACTTTTATTTATTAATTATTTTACAAGTATTTTAATGTGTTTTGAAAGATAAGAGAAATTGCATTGGAAAGAAAATTTTTCATTTATTCATTCTTCAAAATATAAAGGGTGAAAAATCAATATGCATAAATGAAATATAATTGTAAACCATAATCTAACAATGACAATGATGCACTTTGTTTCAATTTCTATTTCATTAAAATCTTCAATTCACTGCATCGTTAATGAAAGCTGTTGTAAATTTCCCGTAACATCAATTTACAAATTTCATTTTAATTGAAGCGTTATTTCAAAAGTTGGAATACGCAAAACTTTTTTATTAGATTTGAAAACATTCTTATTTTAAGAAATGTAAAGTGATTAGAGCGTGAAGTAAATACTCTCTACGTAATTTACCTATGGTAGAAACACTGTTGAAATTAAAATTGAAGAAATATATGAAAAGATATTTTGTTAAATGTTTCAGAAGTAATAAATTCAGCAAATCTTTTTGCAATTATCACATTTTTATATTCAAAATGTATTTCAGATTTCTTCTCTTGTTTCAAATTTACTTTATATATATTTAGGATTAGTTCTTATTTTTCTAAGTTGCGTTGATCAAAAATACGCAAAGACATACAAAGTTTCATAATCAGGTCTCCAAAAGTTAAGGTCAGCATGCATTTATAAAACTTTTATGGTCTGGTTGTGCGCGCTAAGGCCGATTGATTACACTAGTCCTATAGGTGGAATGCCCTCCGTAGAGACCTTTCTATTATAAAATTTTGTATAAATAATATAAAATCATTTAATAATAATTAACTAGTCGGTTTTCGCTTGCCTAGCAGTCGATATTTACAAACATTATTATTATTATTATTTATTATAATCATTTCAACTTTTTTTAGGTCTTCCCCCATAATTTAGCATATGTTTTTAACCATAATTTCACGGTTTTTAGAGGGGCCGAGAAAGTAAACCGCCAAATTGCCAAATGGAGGTCCTTACATATAATAGCATTACATCTATTATTTTAAACTACCTTGTGGCGTTTGCGTTCCTGCAAACTCCATCTTAACTTAAATACTTAGATTACTAAGAAAACCAGAGACGTGAATTGAACAAACAATAAGAGTTTATTTGAACCAGATTAATGGAAGGGCGGCCTGGAAATAGCTCTTAGCTCAGTCAGCGTATTACTAAACCAAAGTATATAAATCAACAAATTATCTTAAATATCTCACCACAGCAGATAGTCAAAGGTGTAGAGACGGTCGCACTCGTACTCCGCTACTACGGCTTCACTATGGGTCAGAGGATTCCCTTCAGACCCAGCTTGAACTTCCCGAAAACTAGTAGGTACTCACACCGACACTCATTACTACTTAACTTCACGCCACTAAATCTCCACTACTCTACTTCTCAATATCCGTCAAACTAAGATTCATCACAACCACTATAATATCCTCCAACATCCACACCATCTACTAAAACCATCTCTATTTTTATACTTCTTCCTACACCCTCCTTTCACTACATTTCAATCCGTACTTCTAAAAATCACTTCTAATTTAACTAATATTCAAAATCTAAGTCTTTTAATGCAGCACCCTGCCGACACAAAACTACCTCCACCTCAACCTTCACCGAGTCACTGACGACGGAGTGATTTTAACCGTCCCCACTTCCTACTTTGCTGGATCCAGCTTAATTAAAACAACTGTGGTGACGTTCTGACGTCTCAACCTCACAGTCCCCCTCCAAGAAAAAAAATTTAGTCGGGAAAATCCCCAACGGGTTTGATCGAGTAAATTTAAATAGCTTCATTCCATATCTAACTATCTCAAATCTCTGAAGTGTGAGTGCAGCCGTCACTTAAATTTTAACCGGGTGAGAAAAACTTAAAAATTTGTTAAATCCCTGAGCGAAAACTCGGGGACGCAAAAAAAATTAATTTAAAATTTTAAATAAAAGGCGTACTTTTACCCCGAGAACTCCGGGACTCTGACTGAGCTAAAACCAGGCTTACAGTAGGATTTACACACGTCTCCCTGTTAGGCCAGGAAGGCAATTGTATGACTTTAATGATATATTGTAGAATTATAAAGAGACTCGCATGTACAAATGCGATAATTTCTTGCTGTAGAATAGAGTCTGTTGCACAGATTATTCTTATCCACAAATAATCTTTTTAACATACCTAAGTGAAGAAAAAGTCTTTAGTAAAATTTAATGGTATTAAATAGGATGTGGAACTTGAAAATCTATCCTGCAGATTTAAGTGGCTAGCAGTTTAATTGTCGTCAGGAAAAAGCAGACGTCGGAATGTGCAGGCTGTCCACATCCAGGAAAAAGAACTTTTTGACATCAGATTAAGAGATCTTTCACTTCAGATAAAAATACTTTTAACATCAGATTAAGAGAAATAGTCCATCAGAGTGTGTCTGAAATGGGAAAAACTTTTACAGTATGCATAGTAAAAAAAATAGTTAGAATTCATCCCTAGAAGAAACTGAGACATGTTTGTCTCTATTAACATAATAGATAGGTTACATACAGAAATATTTCTCCCTCCTTAGCTAAAGCATAAGCGAAAAAAACTGAGCAGTTAGTCTTTTTAATGTTATATGGTTAAACACGCTTTTTATGCTTATAGCTAAAAAAAAAACATTGTTCCCCCTCTAAAAGTACATACAGATAAACTTTTAGACAAATATTCAACAAATACAAATATGCATTTTATAAATACATCATTTATAGAAATACAAAAGAAAAAAGGGGGGGGGGATTTTACAAAGGGTCCAAAAAAACAGTTTATATTACCAGCTTTCTGCAGGTGATGGCTACAAGGTAAAAGAACTTAATACATACATAAAATAGATATTTAAGAGAGAACAAAAATGTTGACATTGAAGCAGAACATTAATTTTGATTTGAAAGTTCATGGCTAAATTAAATTTTATATTTTTAGTTTGGGAAAGTCCATAACTTTCGTAAGAGTTCTTAAAAGATAAAGTCCCAAAAAGGCTTCAAAGTATGTCGAACATTTTGTACAGCTCTGACAGAAATGCACTTGTAATAGAAAAAAAATATAGAGCGGTATCACCTGATGTGAATTTGCAGCTGTAACTTCAGGAAGGTTAGAGGTCTTGGTGAATGTGCTCGATGAACTTGTCAGATAGGCCACAGGGTTGCAGGCTTTCAGACCGGGGTCTAGGGCTATCCCAAAAGGCTTGTACAAAGGCTTGCTCGGCAGGTGATTCATATGGCTGAGCATGTTGTCGGAGTCTGGCTTGACGCCGGGTATTGAATCGGTGGTGTAAAGAGAACTCGTCTGTACCGACCGAGTCAGGAGCTGCTAGGAATTTCTCCATGTGCCGTCCGCTAGCTGATGAAGAGGGTGGAGATCTTTTCCGAACCCTTGCCTTTCTCTTAGGTCGGAAAGAGTCGCTGTGCACTGAATCTGGAACTGCTAGTACCTTCTGTGGGCGATGTGTTCCAGAGGATTTTGAGGAGGGGGCTTGTGGCCGTTTTAAATATTTGTTCCAAGCTTTTTTCTTTTTAATCTGCGGTATAAAAGAGCTATTAGTAAAAGAATAGTCGCGTTTGCGACCAGTTTGCCTAGGAAATTTCACATTAGAAAAGTTTGATGACCCACTACGAGCTCGCTTTTGTGCGACGGGTCTGCTAACACTACATTGGTCAGCGGAAGTGCCCTGAACAGATTGTTCGGGAGTTGAAGGAGTAGGTAGTTTATCAGCTGTATAGGAATCAAGAGCACTAGGCTGGGAGGGGAAGTTAGGCGTAAAGACGGACTGTTCGTCAGGTGGGTTTGAACCCGGCACGCCATTACTATCAAGAGTTTCAGCATATGATTGAGTGCGCTCTTTAAAAATGCGTATCTGGTCAACATTTATGGTAGTTGGGGTGCCGTTAAAATCGATTGTCAGATTATTATGTTCTACCTTTAAAACAGAGAAAGGCCCAATGAATTTTGGCCCAAATTTAGCTACTTTAGAATCTTTTTTTGAGCTAAGAAAATGTGATTCTAGGAGTATGGAGTATTTTATCTCCCACTTTTACTTCTAAAATTCTACGTTTAAGGTTATAATATACAGCCTGCTGCTCTTGAGCTTTTCTCAAATTTCTCTGAACTTCTGGTAGCAATTCTTCAATATTTCGCGTAATAAATTGAGATGCGTTTTGCTGTACTAATACCAGTTTTTGAAAGGGGGTCAGAATCTTTCTGCCCAAAAACAATTCATCGGGAGTTTTTACTGTTGCATCACTTACCGCTGTACGAATCGCATAGCCAAAATGATAGAGAAACTGATCCCAATTTTCATGATTTTGACCAATGAACGTCGCAATCATATTAAATAAAGTTCTATTAACACGTTCGGCCTGATTAGCTTGCGGCCGATATGGAACCGTGAAGACATGTTTAATTTCGAGTGTATCGCAAAGTGCCTTAAAAACATTACTTATAAATTGAGGACCATGGTCTGTTACAATTTGAAGGGGGGCGCCGTAACGAGAAATATAATTATTAAAGAAGGCAGTGGCCACTGCTTGTGCCGAAGCTTTACGTAAAGGCACAAATTCAACCCATTTACTAAAATAATCCACCATAACTAACACATAACGAAATCTATTTGGTTTAGAGAGGGGGTAAGGACCGATTAAGTCGAGTCCAAGAATTTGATTTGGAAAATCAACTTTAATAGGAATTAATTTACCGGCCGGCTTTACATTTTTATAATTATATTGCTGGCACAAGCGACAACTCGAGACATATTCATTAACAAACTTCCTCATTTTAAGAAAGTAACAGGCATCTTTGAGCTTTTTATAAGTTTTCCTAATGCCAAAGTGCCCCGAAATTGGAGAGTCATGAAACTCAAATAGGATGGCTTGACGAATAGATTGGGGAATTACAACTCGTAATTCGCCATAAGATGATAATAATTTTGAATAAAAAAAGCAAGCCATTGATTAAAGAAAAAGATTGGGACCAGTTTAAGGCAATGGCTGATTCAATTAATGAAACTGACTCAGGATCTTCTAAATACTTATAGATTAATCCAAATTCGGGATCATTTTTTTGTTCTTGGATTAATTGATCTCTCGAATTTAACACAGATGCTGGCATAAGCGCTAAAGCTACTTTTTTCTTATCAGATACGAATTTATCGTTTAAGGTAGTGACTAGATTTGTAGACGCACCTTGGTTTACTTGTTCACTTTCAATTTCCTTTACACGAGTTTCAGTCACGTTTGCTAATATTTCGGATTGAACCGGTTCAGCCTTTAAATGCGAATGATGAATATATGAGGCTTTAACAGTAGAATTTAACTGATCATTCTTTTCATTTAAAGCAAGGGATTGATCTAACCCATTGGATTCAATCGTATTTTCTTGAGTTTGAGTAGTACGTGAAAGAACGTCAGCTACGATATTGTCAGAACCAGGTCGGTGTTCGATGTTTATATTAAAGTTAGATAACTTAAGAGTCCATCGAATCATGCGAGGGGATAGGTTCTTTCCAGTTGTTAACCGAGTTAATGCCGCATGATCCGTAACAACTGTTACTGGGAGTTGCGTAAAATATAAACGAAATTTTTGCAGTCCCCAAAGCACTGCTAAACATTCACGTTCAGTTACTGGATAATTTCTTTCTGCAGCGTTAAGCGTACGGGACGCATATGCTATTGGGCGGCCTTCTTGGCTTAAAACGGCACCAATGCCGTACGAAGAAGCATCAGTAGCTACTTGAAATTTAATATTATAATTAGGATGAGCTAGTACAGGAGGAGCGCTAAGTATAGTTTTTAACTTATCAAATGCTTCTTGTGCTTCATTTGACCAGTGAAATTTAACTCTTTTCCTTTTGAGTTTAAAGAGGGGCTCGCATATGTGAGCAAAATTAGGTATAAATTTCCCATACCAAGCACACATGCCTAGAAATCTCGAAACTTGCTTGGAAGTAGTAGGAGGGGGCATGTTTAAAACTGGCTGAACTTTTTCATTATCTACAGAAATACCAGCAGGCGTTATTTTGACGCCTAGGTACTTAATTTCCTGTCGTGCAAAATGGCACTTAGAGGAATTTAAAGTTAATCCTGCATTTTGCAGTAGAGTAAAAACAGTTTTTAAATGATCTAAATGCTCATTGTAAGATGAGGACGTGATTATTATATCATCGAGATAAACATGTACAAATTTGTTCAAAACAGGTTTAAGTATAGTATCCATGGCTTTTTGGAATGTCGCCACAGCCCCGAAAGGCATTCGTTTAAAACCAAACGTGCCATTTTTAGTTATAAACGCTGTTTTTGATATATCATCGGGTTTCATTACAATTTGAAAGTAACCCGATGTCAGATCGAGAGTAGACATAAAATTTGTCGTTGTGATATGTGCTAACAAATCATCAATTATAGGCAAGGGATCCTGAGGATATTGTGTGATAGAATTTAGCCTACGATAATCTATTGTAAATCTCCATGCCTCAGGATCAGTAATAGGTTTACCATTTTTCTTTCGACATAAAACAACAGGAGATGCGTAAGGAGAAGTTACAGGCATAATAATATCATTTTTCAACATTTTGTCAATATTCCAATTTATAATATCTTGTTTGGCTTGATCATAACTATAAGGCTTACTAAAGACTGGTTTATTAGTTCCAGTGTCAATTTCATGGCAAACAACATGGGTTAAACCAGGTGTCTCAGAGAATAACTGTTTAAACTGATTAAGAAAATTAACAAAATCAATTTTTTCAATATGAGTGAGGGCACTTTCCTCTAAATTAACAATTAACTCTGTCGGCTCGACAGGTTTAGAATTTGACTTAGAATCATCAATATGTAAAGATTTATTGGCAAAATTTATTTCAACATTATTTGCTTTCATAAGATCTAACCCTATAATGCAGGGATGCTGAAGATTGTCGATGACGTAAAAAGGCCAATTAACACTTAAATTATGAATTTTAACATTCAGGCTGACTTCGCCTCTATTAACACAGGACTGGCCTTGAGCCGTTGTAATATTTAAATTTGTCCGCTTTAAAGCTTTAAATGCAAAATACTTTTTATAAGTTTCATGTGCTAGTAAGGAACGTTCAGCACCAGTGTCCCAATAAGTAGGTATAAAAATATTATGAATTATTGCATTTAAATTAGGAAGGTCCACCGGACTGATACAAATTGTGTCTAAACATATGGAGGTGGTTGAGTTATTCAGTGGCTGTTGACCCTCCTCACAAGAGCCACTTACTCGTTTAACTGACGACTCTGGTTATCACGAGAGTTACGAAAATTTCTGTTATTTCTATCAGTTCGAGAAAAGTTTTGAGACTGATTTTGATTAGAACGATCGTTCCGAGAATTTTGAAAGTTATTACGCCTTGGCTGCGGCGATTGACGTTCTTGTTGATAGCGATTGAAATTTCGAATGGGAGGGGTGAAATTTTCACGCCTAGAATTTTGCATATTTCCATTACCTCGTTGGCGATTAAAGGTGTTTTCCGCCCTTGGAGGGTGTCGTTCTTGGTATTTAGCTAAGGTTTGAAACAGACTGTCGTAAGAGGTGACAGGTTTCAGATCAAGGTAATCTTGAATAGGAATAGTCAATAGCGGGGTTATAATTTCCATTGCAGCGGCAAAAGATAAAACTAAATCCAGCTGCTTTATAATGTTGAATTTACGTAACAAAAATGTGGTAGGTTTATCATAAAACGACATCTTTGTCATATAAAGTTCTTGACGGAATTTGGTTTTATCCACAATAGAAGAGAATGAATTTTTAATTTTGAGCTTCAAATCCTCATACGTAGGATTTTGGCCTAGAGCTCTAGAGGCAATGGTGTCATACCAGATTTTAGCATCTCCTTTTAAGGAGTATTTTAATAAATTAAATTTATCAGCCTCGTCAATTTTACATATATCAAAATACTGTCCAAGATCTTCAAAAAATTTAAGTACATTGTTTGAGCCAGTAAAATAAACCCGAGTGGGGGGGATGTCGAACTGAGTTGGGGGCCACTGTGGCGTTTGCGTTCCTGCAAACTCCATCTTAACTTAAATACTTAGATTACTAAGAAAACCAGAGACGTGAATTGAACAAACAATAAGAGTTTATTTGAACCAGATTAATGGGAGGGCGGCCTGGAAATAGCTCTTAGCTCAGTCAGCGTATTACTAAACTAAAGTATATAAATCAACAAATTATCTTAAATATCTCACCACAGCAGATAGTCAAAGGTGTAGAGACGGTCGCACTCGTACTCCGCTACTACGGCTTCACTATGGGTCAGAGGATTCCCTTCAAACCCAGCTTGAACTTCCCGAAAACTAGTAGGTACTCACACCGACACTCCTTACTACTTAACTTCACGCCACTAAATCTCCACTACTCTACTTCTCAATATCCGTCAAACTAAGATTCATCACAACCACTATAATATCCTCCAACATCCACACCATCTACTAAAACCATCTCTATTTTTATACTTCTTCCTACACCCTCCTTTCACTACATTTCAATCCGTACTTTTAAAAATCACTTCTTATTTAACTAATATTCAAAATCTAAGTCTTTTAATGCAGCACCCTGCCGACACAAAACTAGCTCCACCCCAACCTTCACCGAGTCACTGGCGACGGAGTGATTTTAACCGTCCCCACTTCCTACTTTGCTGGATCCAGCTTAATTAAAACAACTGTGGTGACGTTCTGACGTCTCAACCTCACAACCTTTTGAACTTATTTTATCTATTTCAAATCACGCATAAACAAAAATTTATCAATACATTATTACAATTTTGACGTCTTTTTTTTTTTTCGTTATTTTATTCATTCTTCCAAAACAAGGATAACAGTGAAAATTGTGAAAATTTAAACGAAACAAAAATCCTAAATACTCACTTATTAAACAACTTCATTTTTTAATGCAAAATTCTTTTTTTTTTTTTTTTTTTTTTACTCGTTTGGCATATTTAAATAAACAATTTTTCTATTAAACTAGTTACCCTGTGTCTACTTTTACACTCTATTTATTTCTCCTTGCCAGTTCAAATCGCTCAACATTGGTTTACATTAGGTTTAAAACAAATGGTTTCATCTTATACATCATAATATTTATAAGTTTTGAAGTCCAAATGTCTCCGAGAAATTAAAAATAACACTGTCATCCTTTAATTCAAATTCTAAAACCTCATACAGTCGGTAACAAAAGTATCCGAACACTAGCAAAAATTCTTATATAAAAAAGGTAGAGTTAATACTGTTTTGTTAAACTAATAAATCCTTGCCGAATCATGTTCTTATTCAGTCTAAGAACATGATTCGACAAGGATTTATTTAACAAAATAGTATTGACTCTACTTTTTTTACATAGGAATTTTTGCTAGTGTTCGGATACTTTTGTTACTGACTGTATCTATTTAATTATTTACCGCGGTATCCTAGTAGGTAGAGCGCCGGGCTCGTAAATGGAAGCTTGCAAGTTCGGTACTCGAGTCAGCCAAAGACCGTCGTATACACTAATGGTGGCTGATGCACGTAAAATCTGCCGTGGCCGCAATGTCCTTCATGTTCCCATCAAAATTATACCTCTGGGGGTTACCGAAGCGGGATACCTATCCCTTCCGTGGAGTGTCAAAATTACGATGGCATGTCTCTGGAGCACCTCTAGGGGTGAGTCCCAGGCCGTCGCCAATTACCCCTTTCACAGCACTAGTGCAATGTAAAACCCAACCAACCAACCGTCCAATATATTGTTTTAACTGCGATATCATTTTTAGCGTTAGTTTAAAAAAATTTTGGGCTTTTTTTAATTTGAACATTACATTAAAATTAAATTTATTTAACTTAAATGTAATGCTCAAATTAAGAAAAAGTTAAATTTATTTTAAATTTAAAAAATAATCATGAAATATTTTGTGACCAGTGTTGCCAGACTTTGCGACTTTTTCACTCAATAGTCAACAATAATATTGAGAAATGATATTTGATATATATAATGGATAATTTTTCGATACGATTCGTCTATTATTTACATCAAATATCACTCTTCAAAATTATTGGTGAATATTGAATAAAAAGTCGCGAAGTTTGGCAACACTGTTTGTGACGTCATTTTTATCAGCTGAAGCTGTTCTTATACAATCGGATTGAAACTCGTTTTTCACGTGTTCTTATATTTGACGCATGTTCTGGTTTCATTCAATTTTCATAATTAAAATTTAATCCAACCATTAGTTGACAGAGTTACTGCATTTTCCAGGATACGGTAGGAGTTTCGTTTTTAGCGCATGCGCAAAGGAGAAAGGATCAGGAAAACCATCTCGAAAATCATATTTTAAAAAATTCTATGATAATAATATAGCTAGAAAGCGGTGAAATGATTAAAAAAAAAAATAAGTACAACGACATACAAGACTACTCAAAATTAGTGAACAGCTAGAAACTTCAAATTTGATATGTAGACAACTTCTCATGTATACATTCAACCTTAGTAGGAGTTTTTACAAATGATTTTAAATTGAAAAGTGGTGAAATGATTTAAAAAAGAAAAAGAAAAGAAAAAGATGTAAAATTACCACGACATACAATACTATTCAAAATTAATGAACAAGTAGAATCTTCAAATTTGATATGTAGACTATTTCTAATGTATACATTCAATCTGAGTAAGATTTTTTTTTTTTTTTTTTTTTTTTTTATAATTTGAAATTGAAAAGCGGTGAAATGATTAAAAAAAAAAGTTCTAACATTGCGATATACAAGATTACTCAAAATATTAATGAACAGATAGAATCTTCAGATCTGGTATGTAGAATATTTCTAATGTATATATTCAATTTGAGTAGAAGTTTTAAAAAATAATTTGAAATTGAAAAGCAGTGAAATGATTTAAAAAAAAAGAAAAAAAAAACTCTAAAATTATGACGATATACAAGACTATTTAAAATTAATAAATAGATGAAAACTTCAAAATTTATAGGTAGACTGTTTCTAATATATATATTCAATATGAATAGGAGTTTTTACAAGTAATTTGAAATTGAAATGCGGTGAAATGATTAAAAAAAGAGTTCTAAAATTGTGATGATACAAGACTACTCAAAATTAATGAACAGATAGAATCTTTAGATTTAATATGTAGACTATTTCTAATGTACACATTCAATCTGAGTAGAAGTTTTAAAAAATGATTTGAAATTGAAGCAGTGAAATGCTTTAAAAAAAAAAAAAAAAAAAAAAAATCTCTAAAATTATGTCGATATACAAGACTACTCAAAATTAATAAACAGATGGAAACTTCAAATTTCTTATGTAGACTATTTCTAATATATACATTTAATCTGAGTAGGAGTTTTTAAAAATAATTTGAAATTAAAAAGCAGTGCAGTGATTAAAAAAAAAAAGTTATAAAACAATAATGGCATACAAAACTACTCAAAATTAATACACATCATACAAAATTACTCAAATTTAAACTATTTCGTAGTTGTTGTTGTTTTTTTTTTTTTTTCATAAGACTAAAAATATACAGTCAGTCACAAATGTCTACATACACCTATTAAAACAACGAGATTTAAGAATTTATAAATAATTTTGAATTAATAAATTCAAAACAATATTAGATTTTATAAGTTGAACAGTATTTTATAAATGTAATCGATATAAACTTAATTACTTCTGCAGCATATGCAAAAAACTTTAAAACTGACGCCACAAAAATCTACATACAGAAGCAGCTTCTAGTAAAATGTCCCACCAAGTCAGTCTTATTTAAGAGGAAATGAAATGAAATCATACGTCATATTAGAAAGCAAATATCGAGTTTTCGTATCGCAATTTGAGAGTTTATTACTTCAATCATAATGGCTCCTAGGAAGGAAATTACTGTTGACATACGTAATTTAATAGTTAATTTACGAAGAAATAAAAAATCTTATGGTGAAATTGCAAAAATTGTTGGAAAAAGTCGGGCAACTGTTCAGACTGTAATAAGAAACTATGAAAAAACTGGACAAGTTTTTAACAAGCCTCGAAGTGAACGTCCAAGGAATTTGAATGATCGAGATGCGAGAGCTGTGATTACAAAAGTTAAGTCGAACCCAAAACTAAATGCTCCTGAAGTAACTGAATATATTGCAGCAACAACGAAAAAGAGTGTAAGTGCAGAAAGTGTTCGAAGAATTTTCAGTTCTGAAGGATATCATGGCAGAGTACCGCGAAGAAAACCACTCATATCTAAAGTTAATCAAACAAAAAGATTGAAATTTGCCCATAAATATATCCGTAAGGATTCAAATTTTTGAAAAAATGTTCTTATCACCGATGGAAGCAAATATAATGTTTTCGGGAGTGATGGAAGAGGTAAAATCTGGCGGTGCAAAAACCAGGAACTAAAACTTGCAAATGCCATTCCCAAAGTAAAGAATGGGGGAGGTGGAGTCATGGTTTGGGGGTCAATGTCGGCAGCTGGAGTTGGAAAACTAATCTTCATTGAAGGTACGATGGATCGTTATCAATACCTGAAAATTTTGCAAGATAATGTGCAGGCATCTGATGGCAGTTTACAGCTTGGAAGCTAGTGGATCTTTCAACATGATAACGATCCAGAGCACACAGCTAAGTTTGTGAAAGAATGGCTTCTTTACAAAGTACCTGCGCAGCTCCATTCTCCTCCTCAATCACCCGATCTAAACCCCATTGAACATATTTGGGATGAACTTGACCGCAGAGTTAGAAAATATGGTGTGCACGATAAAGATTCCTTAAAAAATGCATTGCAGCAAGCTTGGTCCAAAATAACTCCAGATACAATACACAATATGGTGGCTTTAATGCCTAAAAGATTACAAGCCGTCATTGATGCCCAAGGACAAGTAACATGGTATTAAACTATTTTCTTTTGCAAAAAAATGCCATTTTTTATTTTTTCTTGAAGTGTATGTACACTTATGTGACATGTTATTTTTATTTAACTAATTGTTTTTGGTAAACATTTTGAAATGTTTGTTCTTTTTTTAATAAAATTATGCTTACATAACTTCAATTTCGATTTGAAAATTATTTCGCATTTAAATTTTCTATATTTACATGAAAAATGCAGTTTTTTATGGTGTATGTAGACTTTTGTGACTGACTGTAATTTTTGGCAGTTTTCTTCCTGCATTATAAAAAAAAAATTATAAAAATTTTAATATATAAACATATTTCAGTAAGTGCATTTGGAAAGTGTTTATAATCTACGTGAACCGCAGGATTTTACTTTCTTCTTTACTTCTTGAAAATGTTTTACACATTAAATATACATGTTTGTTATTGTATACATACATATATATATATATATATATATCATTTTCTATTAAACATATGACACAAATTTAAACTATTGTATAGCTTTTTTTATTATTATTATTTTTTAAGTAAAACTATAAAGGTAATTTTTGACAGTTCTCTCCCTGCTTTATAAAAAACAATAAATATTTGAATGTATAAACATATTTGAGTAATGCATTTGGAAAGTGTTTATAATCTACGCGAACCGCATGATTTTACTTTCTTCTTTACTTCTTGAAAATGTTTTAAACATTAAATATACATGTTTGTTATTGTATTACATTTAAATATACTTGTTTGTTATACACACATATATCTACGTATATCGTTTTCTATTAAACATATTAATGTCATTGTACAGTCCGAAAAAAAAAAAAACGCCACCGCCTATGCTAATTTCGCCGTAAGTTGTCGTAGAAACATGCGGCTGGTACCAGTCGATTTGTAGTAACGTCTAGTTTATAATGATATAGTTAGATTTTGCTTAGGGGGTCGTCTACATATTAAAACTGGCATCAATTTCATTTTTTTTTCCAATGGTAACACCAATTTTTAAAAATTTATTTGAATTCTTTGGATAAAATCATCGCGGAAATCGGTATAGTTTATATATTTTGCTGAATTTTTCATAGAGTTATAAGCTGCCAAAGTATGATGATGCTAATGTTAAATGAATGTGACAAACATTAATTCATCCCAAAATAATTATGATATTCAAATTCTGTTTTTTTTTTTTTTTTATTCCATGCAAACATATTCCAGGCAAATTTTTGATTAAAAAAAAGCATTTTTTGAATTATCAAAATTATTAATAAATTCAGATTTGAAAAAATATGAATTATGACCTATGCTAATTTTTGAATGAATAGAACGGGCATCATCAAAAATCATGGGTTTCCAAATTTACAGCTCGTTCCTAACATTATTTTAGTTCCCCATCATACTATAGGTATGGGGAACTTAGGTAATCGTGAAAATTTTCAACCTCGGTTTTTTTACTTTTCTACACGTTTTCAGATGTGAGGAATCCGAAAATGACAAAATTTGTATGGTGTCTGTCTGTAGGGTGTCTGTTAGTCCGTTAGTCCGTTAGTTCGTTAGTTTGTTAGTCTGTGTACACGATATCTCAAGAACAAATTGTCGCAGACAGGTCAGATCAGTTTTAAAATATTACTTTCGACACTGGCAAGAACCCTATTCATTTGCAACATTCGATTTTAAAAACTTCGTAAGTTATTAGAAATTTACGATTTTCTTAACATGGGAGAATAGGACAAAAATTCACTTAAACGTGCATTAAATGTAAACTTTTTACTCTAAAAATGTCAGACCAGTTTTAAAATATCCGTTTTGATGCCGGAAGGAACATCAGTAACTATAAACATGCTACTTTGAAATTTTCGCAAGTTATTGGAAATTTACGAATTTCTTAACATGGCAGTATAGGGGAAAATTTCACATAAACGTGAATTTTGAGCGATATTTTCATCGTAAAGATGTCAGACTACTTTTGAAATATTATTTAGGACACTGGCATGAATATTAATAACTATGAATTTTCAAATCTAAAAATTTCGTAAGTTATTGGAAATTTACGAATTTCTTAACATGGGAGAATAGGAAAAAAATTCATTTAAACGTACATTAAATGGAAACTTTTTACTGTAAAAATGTCAGACCAGTTTTAAAATATCAGTTTTGATGCCGGAATGAACATCAGTAACTATAAATAGGCTACTTTGAAAATTTCGCAAGTTATTGGAAATTTACGAATTTCTTAACATGGCAGTATAGGGAAAATTTTCACATAAACGTCAATTTTGAGAGATATTTTCATCGTAAAGATGTCAGACCACTTTCGAAATATTATTTAGGATACTGGCATGAATATCACAGACTATGATTTTTCCAATTTAAAAAATTCGTAAGTTATTTGGAATTTACGATTTACTTAACATGTCAGAATAAGGCAAAACTGAGCATAAACTTCCATTTTGAGGATCCTAAATACATTAGACAACTTCAAAATCACGTTTATGATATTTGTTTGAACATGATTGAATACAAATATTCTACTAGGAAAATTTCGTAAATTATTCGTAATTTACGATTTTATCAACATAGCGAAATTGTAAATTTTTCATATAAATATGAATTTTGAGGATTATTGCATTGGAAATAGTAGCACGAAAACTAAACAACGGAATTGACCCCGATAAAATAAATTAATAGATTGCAATAAGATAAATATATCGAAGTTAACGGTAGATAGCCTATTAGGCGGGGATTTCATTCTGTCTCTGTATCAAGCTTTGGTCAAATTCATTTCTTTTAACATGATTATAATATGTCTCGCACTAGAAATTTCTGAGAACATAAATAGGATGGGGAACTGAGCAGAGTCCACCTGTGCCAACTAGTTTTCAGTTACAATGGTATTTCATTTTTTACTGCTGTTAGGGGGCCGTCACTTATTTTAATTTGTATTCTCTGTAAGTAAATATCTGTATATATTTTGACGAAAAACTATTTTAATTTACCTTTATGGTATTCTAATTGCTTTCTAAGCAATATTTCGATGTTTACTATACAAATTGGCTTATTAGTTCCCCATCATACTATAGGTATGGGGAACTAAGGTAATCGTGAAAATTTTCGACCTCGGTTTTTTGACTTATTTGCACGTTTTCAGGTGTGAGGAATCCGAAAATGACAAAATTTGTATGGTGTCTGTCTGTAGGGTGTCTGTTGGTCTGTTAGTCCGTTAGTTTGTTAGTCTGTGTACACGATATCTCAAGAACGAATCGTCGCAGAGAGGTCAGATTAGTTTTAAAATATTACTTTCAACACTGGCAAGAACCCTATTCATTTGCAACGTTCCATTTTAAAAACTTCGTAAGTTATTAGAAATTTACGATTTTCTTAACATGGGAGAATAGCACAAAAATTCACTTAAACGTGCATTAAATGTAAACGTTTTACTGTAAAAATGTCAGACCAGTTTTAAAATATCCGTTTTGATGCCGTAATGAACATCAGTAACTATAAATATACTACTCTGAAAATTTCGCAAGTTATTGGAAATTTACGAATTTCTTAGCATGGCAGTATAGGGCAAAATTTCACATAAACGTCAATTTTGAGCGATATTTTCATCGTAAAGATGTCAGACTACTTTTGAAATATTATAAAGGACACTGGCATGAATATTAATGACTATGAATTTGCAAATATAAAAATTTCGTAAGTTATTGGAAATTTACGAATTTCTTGACATGGCAGAATAGAGCAAAATTTCACATAAACGTCAATTTTGAGGGATATTTTCATCGTAAAGATGTCAAACCACTTTCGAAATATTATTGAGGTTACTGGCATGAATATCATAGACTATGATTTTTCCAATTTAAAAAATTCGTAAGTTATTTTGAATTTACGATTTACTTAACATGTCAGAATAAGGCAAATTTGAGCATAAACTTCCATTTTGAGGATCATAAATACATTAGACAACTTCAAAATTACATTTATGATATTTTTTTGAACATGATTGAATAGAAATATTCTAATAGGAAAATTTCGTAAATTATTCGTAATTCACGATTTTATCAACATAGCGAAATTGTAAATTTTTCATATAAATATGAATTTTGAGGATTATTGCACTGGAAATAGTAGCATAAAAACTAAACAACGGAACTGACCCTGATAAAATAAATTAATAGATTAGAATAAGATAAATATATCGAACTGAACGGTGGATAGCCTATTAGTCGGGGATTTCATTCTGTTACTGTAATAAGCTTTGGTCAAATTCATTTCTTTTAACATGATTATAATATGTCTCGCACTAGAAATTTATGAAAACATAAATATGATGGGGAACTGAGCAGAGTCCACCTATGCCAACTAGTTTTTTATAAAATTATCTCAATGCAGGCGAGAGATTGTGAAAGAATTCCTAAAGAAATGAAGCCCCGCCTCCATATCGCGGAAGCAATATTAAAAAAACTAGTTTGCATATTCGTATTTGATTCTATATGTGACGCTGGTATGCATAAATATCAATGGCATGTACTATATCGAATGCTGAAGACAAAATGTAAATGATTTAATTGGAAGTATGTAAAATAATTTTGTTTTATAATGTAAAGTTTTAGAAAATTTTGTAATGGCGTGCCTTCCGTTGAAAGACAAGAATATACCCGATCCTGAAATGTTAAGCCTTTGTCCTTAAATTTTACGTAACTTTTCCTAGTTTCTCACTGGTAAAATTCTATTTTAACCCTGTGTCCTTTTTTTTTTTTTTTTTTTTTCTTTTTTTTGTACTTGACTATTCTAGGATTCGTGCACCATAAGTTCAATGTCTAGGAAACGCGTTAAGCAGTGGCGGCTCGTGCACTGAAAATTGGTGAAGAGGTACACTGTATTTTACGCTGTATTCATTTATACAATATAAATTTACATTTAAATAAGTTTTTTTTTAGTTAATTTTAGTTAAAACCATGCTTAATAAAAATTATGATTAAAAACACTTAAATATTATTTTTGAGCTCTTCACCTCTTTTCGGTTCACGAGCCGCAAATGGCGTTAAGATGAGGATTATTGTTTGAAAGAGCAATATGCAGTGAACAATACTTATTTTTTTCTTTTTTAAAATTAGTATAGTTAATATTTATTAACTTTTATAAGTTTTTTTTTAAACGAATTTTCTGTTTTAACCCTTTCCGGCGCAAGGTAATTCGGATCATTTAAATTACACTGCCACCTGAATTCACGAGCAAAATTAAAATAAAAGAATTTGACGACGTTTTCTGCTATATTATAAAAGTAAAATTTTGCTAAAAAATTTCCAGGGTGAATTTTTGCCGTTGAAAATTTAAATTAAGTGATGCTGTAGTGGCATCACCGCCTCTGAAAGGGTTAATCTTGTTGTGACATTTTCGCTTTCGCTTACTGTACCGTTTGTAAGCTAATTGTATTTAAATTTTATCGCATGGCGTAACATAATAAAATATTAAATTTTTATTAAATGCTTTTTTAATATTGAATGAAATAGTTGTTTTATTTTATTTATTTATTTTTTTTTTTTTTAGTTTATGATTTTTTTTGTTTTTTTAAGTTTATAAAATCTATTATTGAAACAAAGCGCAATATTATTTATTTTCGATTATTCTAATCACGGCGTAAAACTAGCGTAACATTTATTATGGAAAAAGAATTTAAAACAAAGTAATAAGTCTTATTACTTTTAAAGATATAGATCTTACACATTTAAAATTAGAAATTCAAGTGCAGTAGACGACTGTATAACGGTGGATATTCGTTCTGGGCAGTAGGATATCGTTTAATGTGGAGAGTACTTTATCAGACCAATTTAAGCAAATTCAGTCCAATGCTGAAAATTTTTATTTTATTTTGTTGTTTTATTTTGTTTTTTATTGTTTTCTAAAAAAAAGTTTCGATGTTTACAAATTAACCTATTTTTGTAAATTTAACGCATTGCAGGCGGGAAATTTTGATGGCATGCCAAAAGAATTTTAAAAAACCACCCTCTGGATTTTTCTGAAACAATACTTTACTTCAACTAGTTGGCATAGGTGGACTCTGCTCAGTTCCCCATCATATTTATGTTCTCAGAAATTTCTAGTGCGAGACATATTATAATCATGTTAAAAGAAATGAATTTGACCAAAGCTTGATACAGTGACAGAATGAAATCCCCACCTAATAGGCTATCCACCGTCCACTTCGATATAACTATCTTATTCTAATTTATTAATTTATTTTATCAAGGTCAATTTTGTTGTTTAGTTTTCATGCTACTATTTTCTATGCAATAAACCTCAAAATTCATATTTATATGAAAAATTTACAATTTCGCTATGTTGATAAAATCGTAAATTGCGAATAATTTACGAAAATTTCCTAGTAGAATATTTGTATTCAATCATGTTCAAACAAATATCATAAACTTAATTTTGAAGTTGTCTAATGTATTTAGGATCCTCAAAATGGAAGTTTATGATCAATTTTGCCTTATTCTGACATGTTAAGTAAATCGTAAATTCCAAATAACTTACGAATTTTTTTAATTGGAAAAATCATAGTCTATGATATTCATGCCAGTATCCTAAATAATATTTCGAAAGTGGTTTGGCATCTTTACGCTGAAAATATCCCTCAAGATTGACGTTTATGTGAAATTTTGCTCTATTCTGACATGTTAAGAAATTCGTAAATTTCCAATAACTTACGAAATCTTTATATTGGAAAATTAATAGTCATTAATTTCATACCAGTGTCCTAAATAATATTTCAAAAGTAGTCTGACATCTTTACGATGAAAATATCTCTCAAAATTGACGTTTATGTGAAATTTTGCGCTATACTGCCATGTTAAGAAATTCGTAAATTTCCAGTAACTTGCGAAATTTTCAAAGTAGCATATTTATAGTTACTGATGTTCATTCCGGCATCAAAACTGATATTTGAAAACTAGTCTGACATTTTTACAATAAAAAGTTTTCATTTAATGCACGTTTAAGTGAATTTTTGTCCTATTCTCCCATGTTAAGAAAATCGTAAATTTCTAATAACTTACGAATTTTTTAAAATCGAATGTTGCAAATGAATAGGGTTCTTGCCAGTGTCGAAAGTAATATTTTAAAACTGATCTGACATCTCTGCGACAATTTGTTCTTGAGATATCGTGTACACAGACTAACAAACTAACGGACTGACCCACTAACAGACTAACAGACTAACAGACTAACAGACAGCCTACAGACAGACACCATAGAAATTTTGTCATTTTCGGATTCCTCACACTTGAAAACGTGTAGAAAAGTCAAAAAACCGAGGTCGAAAATTTTCACGATTACCTAAGTTCCCCATACCTATAGTATGATGGGGAACTAAAAAAAGTTTCTTGTTTCCTTAGTTTTAGTTTGTTTGATTTTTTATAGAACTCTATAACATATACAGTCGAACCTCGTTAACGTGAACACTGTTAACGTGAATTACTTTTAACATGAACTGTTTCCACAATCCCCGTCGAAATGAAGGTTAGTTAGTTTAGTTATATAAAGATTAGTTACTGATGGCATGAACAACTGATAACATGAACAAATTTTTATCCCCCTTGAGATTCGTGTTAACGAGGTTCAACTGCATAAATGAGTGAAATTTAACGTTTCGATTGTTGATGAAAAATTTTCAGTTATTCAATCAGGAATTTGTTAAATAATTTGACGTTTTGTAGAAACGATATAAAGGCGTGACCTATTGCTCAAAATAGGAATGATTTTGAAGAGCATCTCCTTTTACTATATATTAAATATCCTTTCTCATATTTCAGTTTAAATCTTGTTATCTATATTTTTGTATAGTGTATATTGTAACCCTCGAATTAAATATAAAACTTTATAGTAACATTTTCATGCGGGGCGTACTGTATAAAATAAAAATATACCCAACAGAAGTAGATAATTTTTCTTTCTTAAATATTAAACACTTTTATTTATTTATTTATTTATTTATTTATTTTTATTTATTTATTTATTTATTTATTTTTTTATTTTTTTTTTTTTACCGCTAATATTATTATTATCATTATTACTTTTATTATTTTATTTTGCTATCTAGATTTTTGTAATTGAGCATTGAAGGGTTCATATAACTCAAGCTATTTAAATTTTAACACATGAAGTGACGTAAAAAACTAATCCATGTTTATTAAAAACAAGCAATTTAAAAATTTTTAAATCATAAGCAAACATGATACGTCCGATAAATTACCTTCATTTTTTAGTGCCAGAGGCCTATTTCAGTCGGTACAGTTGTCGAATTTTTATAGGTCACTCTTAATTAGTGCTAGAGGCCTATTTCAGTCCGTTTATTGAATGGGGATTTATTGAATGAAGTCCCCCCAAGGCAAAACTTTGACATTAGTCCCCCCCAAGGTACCCCTATTTCAGTCGGTACAGCGTTGTCGAATTTTTATAATACACTCTTAATTAGTGCTAGAGGCCTATTTCAGTCGGTTTGTTGAATGGGGATTTATTGAATGAAGTCCCCCCCAAGGCACAACTTTGACATGAGTCCCCCCAAGGTACCCCTATTTCAGTCGGTACAGCGTTGTCGAATTTTTATAATACACTCTTAATTAGTGCTAGAGGCCTATTTCAGTCGGTTTGTTGAATGGGGATTTATTGAATGAAGTCCCCCCCAAGGCACAACTTTGACATGAGTCCCCCCAAGGTACCCCTATTTCAGTCGGTACAGCGTTGTCGAATTTTTATAATACACTCTTAATAGTGCTAAGGGCCTATTTCAGTCGGTTTATTGAATGGGGATTTATTGAATGAAGTCCCCCCAAGGCGCAACTTTGACATGAGTCCCCCCCCAAGGTACCCCTATTTCAGTCGGTACAGCGTTGTCGAATTTTTATAATACACTCTTAATAGTGCTAAGGGCCTATTTCAGTCGGTTTATTGAATGGGGATTTATTGAATGAAGTCCCCCCAAGGCACAACTTTGACATGAGTCCCCCCCCAGGCCCAACTTTGACATGAGTCCCCCCCAAGGTACCCCTATTTCAGTCGGTACAGCGTTGTCGAATTTTTATAATACACTCTTAATAGTGCTAAGGGCCTATTTCAGTCGGTTTATTGAATGGGGATTTATTGAATGAAGTCCCCCCAAGGCACAACTTTGACATGAGTCCCCCCGAGGCCCAACTTTGACATGAGTCCCCCCCCAAGGTACCCCTATTTCAGTCGGTACAGCGTTGTCGAATTTTTATAATACACTCTTAATAGTGCTAAGGGCCTATTTCAGTCGGTCTATTGAATGGGGATTTATTGAATGAAGTCCCCCCCAAGGCAAAACTTTGACATGAGTCCCCCCCAGGCCCAACTTTGACATGAGTCCCCCCCAAGGTACAACTTTGCCATGAGTCCCCCCAAGGCCCAACTTTGACATGAGTCCCCCCCAGGCCCAACTTTGACATGAGTCCCCCCAAGGCCCAACTTTGACATGAGTCCCCCCCAAGGTACAACTTTGACATGAGTCCCCACCCCAAGGCACACCTTCGACATGAGTCCCCCCCAAGGCACACCTCCCCCTCATTGGGAAAAAGAGAAAAAACGTTGTTTTGCGGCTATAAGACAGTTTGGACTTCCAACGTTATTTGTTACAATATCTGCAGCTGAAACACATTGGTTTGATTTAATGAAAACTTTATCATGGAATTTAGATCGTCACGAATTAACTAAAGAAGAATTTGTCGATATTAACAAGTTTAGCAGTAGGCCTCTGGCACTAAATTAAAATCTGTCAATGTCAGATTTTCATGTTTTAAATAATGAAATAATGTCTTGTCTGTATATTTTATATTTTATTTATTTATTTATTTTTTTTAATTAAAGTTTGTGTATTAATTTTTTTCCAGTATGAATCTTAATGAATACTGTTCATTCTGTGGTAGATCATAATTTATTTTTTCTAAAAGTATAGAAGGACCCCTAATACGTTTTCGATTGTAACTCTATCCAGAATTCATTTAAAGTACATAAATAGGTATGTTTTCGAACCGCCTTGATCTGAGAAATATAAATAAGTTGATGCCTGTTTTAGTGTGTGGATGACCCGCTTAAGCAAACTCTAACTATACCATTATAAACTAGACGTTATTATAGATCGATAGGTACCAGCTGCATGTTTCTACGATAATTTACGGCAAAATTAGGTGGGGGAGTAGCTTTTTTTTTCTGAATAGACAACATTAACTGTATTAGAAAAATCAATCAAACCTAATAGCAAACTAGTATATTGTGGTCACCACAAGACTTTCTTTTATATTTTCCTATACAAATTCACTCAGTAACAATATTAAAAAAAAAAAAAAAAAAAAAAAAAAAAGAGAAATACGGGGTTTTTTTTTTCGTTAAAAGTTTTAAAAAAATCGATAACTTTATTTTAAATTTTCCCCCACATGCACAGAATTTTTTTCCTAGTTAACTATTATCTAGGAAAACTAACTATTATCAATAATTGATATTAATTTTACAATCACAAGTTTAAAACTAGTATGTTGTGGCCACCACATGACTTTCTTCTATATTTTCCTATACAAATTCACTCAGTAACAATATTAAAAAAAGAAAAAAAAAAAAGATTTTTTTTTATCCCCGTTTTTTTTTTTTTTTTTTTTTTTTTTTTTTTTTTTTCGTTAAAAGTAAAAAAAATCGATAACTTTGTTTTAAATTATCACATATTTATAGTTCAACCATTCGTTTTAAAGGTGTTGACGAGGCCTTTCGAAAGATACCCATCTTGAAGATTTACCCCCTACACCCCGGGAGTTACTTCCCCCCTGGGGGGGGAAGCGATGCCCCCACATGCACAATTTTTTCCTAATTACTACTACTATTATCAATAATTCATATTAATTTTACAATCACAGGTTAAGAATAACTCTCATTATGTACATTTATACGAAATTTTGTCCTATACTGCCATGTTAAAAATTTAGAAAAAATACGATCACTGCGCCTCCTGCTGAGCGATTGATCCCCAAATCTAATCAGCACCAGTTTACGCAAGGGACCAACTAAATACCACGTTTGGTTAAATTTCGTTTAAAAAAAAAAAATTACGAATTTTTTTCCGTTTTTTTTTTTTTTTTTTTTTTTTTTTTTTTTTCGTAAAAAGTAAAAAAAATCGATAACTTTGTTTTAAATTATCACATATTTATAGTTCAACGATTCGTTTTAAAGGTATTGACGAGACTTTTCGAAAGATACCCATGTTGAAAATTTACTCCCCTCGAGGGGAAACTTCCCCCCCCCCCCCCAGGGGGGTGACGAGGCTCCTATACATACGAAAAATTTTTCCCAGTTGACTATCTCTTTTTTTTTTTAAAATAATTCTTGTATATTTTATAATTATTACTAAAAATAAATCTCTTTATGCACATTTATACAAAATTTTGTCCTATATCACCATGTTAAAAATTTAGGATGGCAACGCAACCTGTAGGACAATTTTTACCAAAAGTTGGTAGGCACTAATTTATGTCAAGGTGCAACTAAATACCAATTTGTATGAAATTCTGTGCAGTAGTTCCTGAGATACAGTTGCCACAAAATTTTGTCGCACACGCACACACACAGACAGACAGACATTTTCTAAAAATGGTCAAATCGTGTTCTACAGCTTTCAAAACGTGTAAATCCATCAAAAACCCGAGGTCGAAAATGTTTACGAATCCAATACTTTCTTCTGTTGAATATAGAAGAAAGTAATAACTCTCATTATGTACATTTATACGAAATTTTGTCTATGCTGCCATGTTAAAAATTTAGAAAAAATGCGATCACAGCGCCACCTGTTGCGCGATTGATCCCCAAATGTAATCAGCACCAGTTTATGTCAGGGACCAACTAAATACCAAGTTTGCTTAAATTTCGTTAAAAAAAAATATTAAGGTTTTTTTTTTCTTTAAAAGTAAAACAAATCGATAACTTTGTTTTAAATTATTACAGATTTATAGTTCAACCATTCCTTTTAAAGGTATTGACGAGACCTTTTGAAAGATACCCATCTTGAAAATACTCTCCCCCCAGGGGGTACTTCCCACCGATGCCCCCACATGCACAAAATTTTTTCCTAGTTAACTACTACCATTATCCATAATTCATATCAATTTTACAATCACAAGTTTAAAATAACTCTCATTATGCACATTTATACGAAATTTTGTCCTATACTGCCATGTTAAAAGTTTAGAAAAAATGCGATCACAGCGCCACCTGTTAAGCGATTGACCCCCAAATCTAATCAGCACCAGTTTATGTCAAGGTCCAACTAAATACCAAGTTTGGTTAAATTTCATTCATTGGTTCGTAAGATACAGCGTCCACAAAAATCGTGATACACACAGACAGACAGACAGGCATTTTCTAAAAACTATCAATTCGTGTTCAAGACATCCCAAGACGTGTAAATCCATCAAAAAACGGAGGTCGAAAATTTTCACGAATCCAATACTTTCTCTACATTACATATAGAAGAAAGTAACAATATCATTTGACTGTTTGTAATTATACAGAAATATGTGTAACTTTTTGTCTGGTAACAAAGGTTACAAATGTTTACATCTATACATGTTTCAGTAAGTCTAAATGAGTTAGCCTTAATAAGCTCTACAGGTGTCTGAGATATTATGCTCTCGAATCTGATACACGGAAAATGCAGTGTTCCAGTTCACACTCGCCGACCTAGTTGTTCGGCGTTTTTCATGGTTTTCCCTGAATGTCTCATAAATAACGGCTGAAACTCCTTAGAAAGACCTCCACTGAGCGCATTCCACCAAAGCCGAGGAGCCACGTGTAGTCATTTTGCCTTAAGCCGTACACCAACACCAACACCAACACCTAACCTGAATAAATATCATTTTATTTATTTATTATTATTATCGTCATTTGTTGTACTTTGAACCTTAATCTATAATCACATAATGGCATAAATATGATTAAAATCGAAAGTTGGGGACCACTTCATTACGTGTGAAAGTCTGCAAGTGAAATTGAATAAAAGGAAATGACCCTAAAACTACTTATTATTTCTGCATCTAATGCAGTTGCAAATATTGATTTACTTGACAATTTCAGAATCTCGCCACTTCCAAATAAAAAGTTCTTGTTTGTATTGCTAGTCTTGCGGATGTCTGATAGTCCGCAAGTTTATGCACAATGTAACCTCTTTAAAAGTTCACCTCTATATAAGGGGCGCTACTCTTAATCGCCAGTTTTTCCTGGCCACGACTTTTTCGCATAGTCTTTAATCTACTAGGCTTCACTACTTTATATCTTTTATAGTCCCATGTAAAAATGTGTACTTTACCTCAGAGGTCACTGTTTGACACAATAGGTGATGAATTTCTTCTTTGACTTGAAATAACTGCTAGCCATTTTATAACTGAAGTTAATCTTCGAATGTAAATATATTGTATGTGAGTGATAAAACAGTATACTGCATGTTTAGGGGAGAAGTTCAAACGACGAAAAATTCATTTTGTGTTTAATAAAATCTCAGTGTGTAATGTTGGCATTAGATGGCAAAATAAAAGGGATAAATCTGGCTTAGATTGAAAATTTAACGTCATTTAGTATTTTCAGCAAGGAAACTTTAGTGAGAATTAATGGATACTTCTTATCCTATTAGAAATATGTAAAATAAAAAATTTGATACTCAAAAGAAAGAAAAAAAAAAAAAAATCTTTACTAGAAAAAAAATCCTAAAAAGCTTTGTTAGGGGAAATATTAGTTTGTGTTTAACAAACTAATATTTCTATTATTACGAAGATGACTTGGCAAGCAATCAATGTATATAATTTGCAAGAGAGGTGACGATTCCGGTTCCTACTCATCTATATAGCAAGTTGCGACCTAATTTTCATACTTTAGTTAATTGTTAAAAATCTAATTGTCCGATCGATAAGCTGTTTAGTCCGACGGATTCAGAAAAATCACATCTTTTGTTTGGTACCTTATTTGTAACGAAGTTTTGATTATATTTTTTAAATTTAATTAAAATATGAAAATTATAACCTGGTAATAACTTTAAAATTAAACATTTAAATTTCTAATTGTTGTCAAAAAATTTTATCATTTATTAATGAAATATACTTTCACTCGAAACATAAAAAATTATAAAAAATTAAATTTGCTCATGCATACGAAAATATGAAAATGGAGTTAAAACACAACCATAACATTTTTTAATATACTTCAATTTTATATATATATATTTTTTTTTTTCTTTTGTTTAAATAGTATGTTTTTGGAACGGATGAATCGCACTTGGCATGGAAAGCTAATTCATTGATAATCTTGGGTAATATTTTAAAATTTTGATGCTAAAATAGATCGGACATTTTTCGCCATTCACTCTACTTTTTTGAAAGCCACTTTAAGCCAAGTTAACGCATCAAAAATATAAATAAATTATGAAATGTTGAAAAACAGAAAAGAAAGAAAAGGAAAGGAGAAAGAAAATAAAAGAAAGAAACAGAAAAAATAATCGCATACAATATATATTTTTATCTAAAATGGCGATAAAAATTCAAAAGTCGACAAGGGAAGCTATATTAAGGCTGTACTACGATCATATTTACATATTTACATATTTATTTATTTATTTGTCTATATACCAACTACTATTAACTAACTCAACTACTATTATAACCACAAAAATATAATTGTCTCATGGGATAGATGTAGCCGATCCTAGCATATTGTAACATTATATTTGGCGTGAAATTGTTGTCATTTTATAATTTATCGAATAAATCAAATAAATATAGAAAATAACATGAAAGAAAATAATATGTACACCACGTATAATGTTGTTCATATGTAACTGGGATTTAAATATAAAATTGCTACTTCAGTTTCTTTGATAATGTCCGTTTCGAAACTGTAATCTGATAAGCACCCAAATGGAAGCCCACTAGTAAGCTATTATCACAGACAATAGGGACAAGCACCCGAGAGTCTGCAAATGAGTAGGTCGTGCCGAAGGTAGCAGGGGCAGGAAACGAGCTTTTGAGCAACTTCAGGATTTTATTAAATTTCATTTTTGTTTATAAAGCAATTTAGAAAATAGTTTCCTTTAAATATAGTGACCAGCGAAGCAAGCAAAGCCTTCGTTGATTCACTACCTTAATTGATTCCACATTCCGTCATTTTTGACGGGATTATATACTAGTATAACAATAAATAATTAAATAACAATTTATCGTATTTGTTGCTGAATAAACCCTATTAAAAGGCAAACGCTCTAAAGGACCAATTTTTCTAGGTCACAACGAGGCTATCTTCTTAGGGAGGATTTATATAGAGCCCCTAAATAAAATAATAGGCCGGCGCATCACCGCTATTTTTTTGCCTCCAAAGAGGACAGCATTCCCGCTTGGCGTCCTTATCGCTTGCATAATGATTTTAAGAAATCTTGATCTGAAGCCAATCCGGTCACGATAAGGGCAATAAGCAACAATAATATTCCTAAATACACATTTTTTCACATTAAATTCTCAGGATGTCATTTTATTCTGAGGATATCCTATGGATGTACAATGTGTTGTAGGGCGGTTTCTGTTTCTTTTACAAAATGTCGCCAAAACTCAAATACACCGTAATAGAAGGTCTGTGAACACTTTATATTCACTTCTTCAATGATTATAGCAGTTTATCGCTAAACAAACTTCCATATCATAGTTTACTTAGCTAGAACTATGAAATATAATAAAATAAGTTAGTCTAAAGTAACGTAAGACGATAAAAAAAAATGTTTGTGGTTTGTTTATCAGAGAAATGTGATGGGTACATGTGGCAACCCTAAGGCAACAAAATGCATGATGCGCCAGCTCGTATATATAGGAGCCTTAGATTTATACGCAAGCGAAGTGTGACGTCACTGACCGTCCGTAGATGCAAGAAAAATATTTCCTATGTTGATCTCCCATTGGATTTTTTGTAAAAAATTATTGAAAATAGAGGAAAATTATTTCCCGATTTTAATCCCCGTATTTGGGTATAGCTATGTATTAGTAATCGTATGCATGCGTTACATTGACTTATTTTGCTGTCAAATTGACAAAATTTTAATTTTAAATTTCAAAACTCTGTCATCCTTGGCGTTTTTTGTATTTGGCGATCAAAAACGTAATACGAAAATATGCATGTCAGATGTATATTTTCGTAATATGTATTGCACGATATATTGTTTCATATTATTCATTACTTTCTTAATATACAATTATTAAAATAACCATGATGTTTGAAAGGAATTAAATATGTTCGCCAGATAATTTGGCGATACTTTTTTTTTCGGCAAGGACGAGAGATATGAAATCTATTCCACTGCAACATATGAGCATCTTATATCAGACATTTGAAAACAAATTTGACTTCAAATTATGATAAAATATTTATGATTTTCTTTTAAATTAGTATATTAGTTGGATATTTATCGTGTAAATACAGGGTGGTCCGAAAAACATGATAGAAAGTAAGCGATCATTGTGGAAAAAAGACAACATGCAAGAACATGAAACATATTTTATTGAATAAAGATATGAATGACATTTAATATACAAGATGCTTAAAATGTCTACCGTCCCCGACTGTAGTGTTATAAAGCCGGTTCCGAAACTCTGTCATAATACGCTGGAGTGTGTCGTAATCAAGTGCATCAATCTCACTTCTGATAGCCAATTTTAGGTCCTCCAGTGAATCAGGGCTATTCCTATAGATTCTAACCTTGATGTAACCCCATAAGAATAAGTCGCACGGATTTGGGTCCGGACTGTATGGGATCCACTCTAACCCGTGCCCCGTGAATTTCTCTGCATCCAATGCAATCAAACGCTCACCAAACGTCATTTCAAGCCACGTGAAGACGTCAGAAGTTTTTTGGGGACGAGCCCCATCTGGCTTGAACCAGTACCGGCGTGTCCTGTTGAGATAGCCCGCATCAGGGCCAAAGTGACGCTTTAGCAACTCTCGATACTTCACTCCTGTGACCACACCATCAATAAATATCGGACCAATTATCTGCTTCGACGATATGACACACCCCACCATGACCCTTTGTGGATGCAATGAAGAGATGGCGCTGAGATGGGGATTTTCCGTACCTCAGTGGCGCCAGTTTTGTTTGTTCACAAAACCATTCAACTGAAAATGGGTCTCATCGCTGAACCAGATCTTGTATTCACTGATGGAACCATTTTTAAGCTCCTCGATTATGGGGTTTGCGAAATCTCTCCGCTGCACAGTATCCCCCCCCCCTTTAGCGGCTGTAACATTTGGATCTTGTATGGACAAAATCCTACTGCTTTCATTAACCTTTGTAATGATGTTTTGGATATGACTAATTGTTGGGCCGCCTGTCGAGTGGAAGTGGTTGGCTGATCCTCAAAGTATGCGCGTGCAGGCTCCCTGATGTCGTCAGTAACAACTGCTGATTTTCGTCCCGACGCCTCTCTTTTTGCATCCTAAACACTCCCTGTAGATTCATATCTGTCCATCAACCTGTAAACAATGAAAATCAGTGGGAAATTAGGACCATTACATCAGTCATCTGATGGCTTAAAAATCACTGCGACTTTAGAGTGCTATAACTTACTGCGCGATTATCTCTTCACTAAGCGTCCTTTTCTTTTTGAACTTTGAACGACATGCCCATCGAACGGGGACATTATATCGGTTATTCTCATAAAATTTTCTTACGATATATAATCGATCTTAAAAGGTTTGTGATTCTATATTGCTTATTCTTTATTTTCGGTAATTAAGCATTCAACTGAAATGTCCCTATATGTGCTATTATAAATGGAAAAATTATATTTGCATCAATACATTTGAAATCAGAAACTCAAAATACTTTCTATCATGTTTTTCGGACCACCCTGTATCATCCCTTGAAATGAAATGCTTGTGTTTTCAATCGAATATGGAAATTTGCAATTTTTTTTTTTCCCCTAGATTTTTGAAATTAAAAATTCAAATTTTGTCAATTTTACAACAAAAATAACTTAATCTAACGCATGGACATGATAATTAATACATACCTATACCTAAATATGGGGATTAAAATCGGGAAATAATTTTCCGCGATTTTTAATAATATTTTACAAAAAATCCAATGGACGTTTAACATAGGAAATCTTTTTCTTGCATCCACGAGCGGCCAGTGACGTCATCACTTCGTTTGCGTTTTGCTCTTTAGTATAACATTTCGATCCCTGTGATCCATGTATTGAATGAATGTAACAAACACTGAAACAATCTGTGTATGTTCTAACTCATTGTTTATTTTTATACATTTAATTTTTTTTTTTTTTTTTTTTTTTTTTTCACGTATGATTAATCACGAGGGAAATAAAAATGTTAGTTTTCTAGAACAAAATAAAATAAATTTGCATAATTTTGAAAGTGACTGGGTTTGCTAGGTAAAATTTTATTCAATTTATTTCAAATTTTCATTAATAGAACTTTTTTTTTTTCTTTTCAAACAATTTCTAAGTTTTTGGTTTTTGATATTTTGCATTGCATAAAAAAAAATCACCAATCTAAGTAGTATGTCTCAAAAATTAAAAATCCCTGCAAAAATTGGAACCACTATTAAGAAAGCCATCCGCAATCTTGATGAACCTAAAGGATCGTCTTTTGCGGCTATCAAGAAGTATTTGATGTCTGTTTACCAGACCAGTGACGATGTGCCTGATTCAACAAGTATCAAACTGTATTTAAAAGATGCAGTCGACAAAGGTGATCTGTTGAAGCTAGATAATGCCAAGTATAAGGTTAAAGAGACTGCAAGACGTAGGAGATCACGAAGATCCAAGAGCAGATCTAGATCTAGGAAACGTTCAGGCGGAAGACGGCGCTCCCGATCTGGCGGTAGGAAACGTAGACGTTCTCGATCTGGAAGTAGGAAACGCAAGCGCTCTGCCAGCGGAAGAAGACGTAAACGTGCCACTTCCGGACGACGAAGAAGATCAAGACGATCAAAAATGCCTGTTGAAGATGAATAAGCATGTCTGACAACTTTGTGAAATTTTCAGTATGACAGAACTCATTAAATTTATTTGTAATAACTTCTGAACAAAATCCTATAGATATGAACCAGATCAGTCAAATAACAGAAAATATGTAATAAAAGAAAGTTAATTATTTAATTATCATGTTTTCTGTATTTTTAATGCAACATAAATTAAAATTAAACAGTAGTAGGAATTAAAGTAATTAAACAGTTAAATATTTAGATTTAAATTTTAAAATAGGTGTCCTGTGAACTGGTCTAGTGGAGAATGCGTGACGGTCGCCAAATGGGCGATAAGCGCGTAGGAGAAAAACATGACGTCCTGTAAATGTCGTTGAAATTTGAAATTGCGCCAAGGCCATCGCTGATTCTTCATCACTCCCAATCAATTTATCTATTTTCAAAGTGTCATTAGATCATTTTATAGAAGAAAAACAATGAATTTTTTTTTTTTTTTCAACTTTACTTCTGTAAGCGCCATTTTATCCTAGCCGCATATGATGACAAAAATAATTGCAAGATTAAAAAAAAAAAAAAAAACTTTTTATATATACCATGTTTTTAAATTTTTTGATGAATCGTAAATAAAATACGCGAGGATAAAAAATAATATTTAAGTGATATTTAAGCACGCGGACTCAGTTCCGTAAAATAATAATAGAGAAAAAAAAAGTTGGTTTTAAAAATAAAATATTACTCCTTTTAGAACAACGTATATTACCATTGTGCACTATTTTAGCATTTATCAATGTGTATAATTTTTTTTAATTTATAATGACGTCAATTTTTGTGAGATGCATATTTAACTTTTTATAATTTTTTTTTATGTTCACGTTGATTTAAGTGTATTTATTTTTATGTCGAAAGAAAATGAACTCGTATTTTTTATTTTATTTATTTATTTATTTATTTATTTTCAACAATTTAATTATATTTTAATGGCTATTTTATTGCTATTAAGAACTTATTCTTTTCATATTTTAATTAATTAAAAGAAAACTATTCGAAAATTCGAAAATCTGACTTCGAAGTATTGTGTTGTCACCGGGTTCTGAGCTTATGTGAAAGTTTCAAATGTCTAGCTAGTAGGGAAGTTAGTTAAAAATATAGATTGCAAATTTGTACCGGACAAACAAACAAGAATAGAAGTTATTAAAAACATGGTAACGACGGGATCGTACCCTATTCTTCAGGGTTATTTTTATTTTTTATTCTATTTTCACCTACCTGGATATACATGTGTGTGATTCGGTACAACTTGCAGGTTGGTCTACAACCCTACATGGCGATTTTCTTTTCGCGCCGTTTTGAACGATAACGATTTCGTTCTGGATTCTTTGCAATATTTGTTTACGTTTGGAACCCATGGCAATCATTTCTGAAAATTGCATTTCGCCATAATCAGCGAAAGAAAATTTCCAAATACAGTTGTGGACCAACCTGCAAGTTGTTCCCCAATTTTTATCTATCGCCTTCAATGAAAGTGCAAACTTTTTTTTTTTCTTTTAATCTAAATGTATAAAATAGAAAGATTGTTTCTGAATCTGCCCGGAACGCCTTTTTTATTTCAATCGGATAATTGGTTAAACGATATTAAACTAGTTGGCATAGGTGGACTCTGCTCAGTTCCCTATCATATGTATGTTCTCATAAATTTTTTGTACAGGACTTATTATATTCATGTTAAGAGAAATGAATTTGACCAAACGCTTGACCCAGTGACAGAACGAAATCCTCGCCTAATAGGCTACCCACCATTCAGTTCGATATCTTATTCTAATCTATTAATTTATTTTATTGGGATCAATTTCGTAGTTTATTTTCATGCTACTATTTCCAATGCAACTTTCCAAAAAATGCGTACTTTTATGAAATATCTCCCCATTTTGCTATGTTTATAAAATCTTAAATTTCGAATAACTTACGAAATTTTCCTATTAGAATATTTGTAGTCAATCATATTCATACAAGTATCATAAATGCTATTTTGAAATTGTCTGATATATTTATAATCCTTAAAATGGACAGTTATGCTCGATTTTGCCTTATTCTGTCATTTTAAGTAAATCGTAAATTCCAAATAACTTTCCAATTTTTTAAATTGGAAAAATCATACTCTATGGTATTCATGTCAGTATCGAACCCCTTGGCGAAATTTAATATTCGGCATCGAAATAGCTCAGACGTTTCTCGCCAAAATATTTACTTACGCAATTGCAATAGCCATTTTAATTCATTGCCAAAATAACAATAAAATTTAAAAGCCACCATGGGGCTCCCATGCTAAAGCTGTATCAAAGGAATTTTTAGAAATTAATATAGGGTCATTCCATATAACTTCAAGGAAGTGTGTTGCTCAACTATTTTTGTTTATTTTCATACTTGTGTACCTTATAGGCACATATATGGTAGATGTTCAAAACAACTTTTATTAGTTCCCCATCATACTATAGGTATGGGGAACTTAGGTAATCGTGAAAATTTTCGAAAATTTTTGACTTTTTTACACGTTTTAAGGAGTGAGGAATCTGAAACTGACAAAATTTGTGTGGTGTCTGTCTGTAGGGTGTCTGTTAGTGTGTTAGTCTGTTAGTGTGTTAGTCCGTTAGTTTGTTAGTCTGTGTACACGATATTTCAAAAATAAATTGTCGTAGAGAAGTCAGATCAGTTTTTAAATATTACTTTCGACACTCTCAAGAACCCTATTCATTTGCAACATTCGAATTTAAGTTATTAGAAATTTACGATTTTCTTAACATGAGAGAATAGGACAAAAATTCACTTAAACGTGCATTAAATGGAAACTTTTTACTGTAAAAATGTCAGACCAGTTTTAAAATATCAATTTTGATGCCGAAATGAACATCAGTAACTATAAATATGCTACTTTGAAAATTTCGCAAGTTATTGGAAATTTACGAATTTCTTAACATGATAGTATAGGACAAAATTTCACATAAACGTCAATTTTGAGAGATATTTTCATCGTAAAGATGTCAGACTACTTTTGAAATATTATTTAGGACACTGGCGTGAATATTAATGACTATGAATTTTCCAATATAAAAATTTCGTAAGTTATTGGAAATTTACGAATTTCTTAACATGGCAAAATAGAGCAAAATTTCACATAAACGTCAATCTTGAGGGATATTTTCATCGTAAAGATGTCGAACCACTTTCGAAATATTATTTTGGATACTGGCATGAATATCATAGACTATGATTTTTACAATTTAAAAAATTCGTAAGTTATTTGGAATTTACGATTTACTTAACATGTCAGAATAAGGCAAATCTGAGCATAAACTTTCATTTTGAGGATCATAAATACATTAGACAACTTCAAAATTACATTTATGATATTTGTTTGAACATGATTGAATACAAATATTCTAATAGGAAAATTTCGTAAATTATTCGTAATTTACGATTTTACCAGCATAGCGAAATTGTAAATTTTTCATATAAATATGAATTTTGAGGATTATTGCATTGGAAATAGTAGCATGAAAACTAAACAATGGAATTGACCCTGATAAAATAAATTAATAGATTAGAATAAGATAAATATATCGAAGTAAACGGTGGATAGCCTATTAGGCGGGGATTTTATTCTGTCACTCTATCAAGCTTTGGTAAAATTCATTTCTTTTAACATGATTATAATATACTGGCACTAGAAATTTATGAGAACATAAATATGATGGCGAACTGAGCAGAGTCCACCTATGCCAACTAGTTTTTCTCTACTATTAACCTGGTGTCGTCCCATATGCGTGATTCCTATTTGCGCGAAGTGGTGTAAAATTCCCATTTGCGCGAACAAAGTAAAAATACAGTAATAGTACGAGTCACATACGTTCTCAGATTCATACACAGCAAAATAGGGGTGGCCAGTGATATATATATATATATATATAAATAATAGATATCGTAATAAGATTAAATCATAAAATTCAGCTATTAATAGAACTAAGACAATAACAGCACACTAAAATATAGAACTGAATTTAACACAGAGGAAAGAATTACACAAAAAGTTGCAATGTAGATTAAGAACCAATGAGTTAGGATAGTAACTTAAAATACTTACGCCTACCAGAATGATAATAAAAATGACCATTAAGCTTATGAGAGTGAAAACGATTAATAAATAATAAATCACAGAAATATTTGGATGTAAATGCTTAAACGTAGAAACATACTTATCAAGGGGTGCATGCTTCATAAAGCTTAAAGAGCCGCAACGATTTCGTACAACGATATTGCTAATCATAGCAATTAATATCGTTTCACACCCCGATCGATGCAGCAAAACCAAAAAGAATTAGAAATAATTGAAATATTAAATTAAAACAAAGATTAAATTTAATCTTAATGGAAACCAAAGTGAACACATGAATGAAGCAAAGCAACCACATGTATAACAATTAACTCTAACAGGAGAAAAGGATGATGCCAAAACTTAAATTGAAGTAAAATAAAATCTCGACAGATATCGATTAATCGAAGAAACTTCAGAGCATTTTCATTAAAGATAAATTACACAGAGTTAATATTAAATGATAATGTTAAAATAGATTTTATATTTAATTAATTTTAAAACTAGTAGAGTTGAATTAAATCGTACCATATACATTAATAATATATCATTAAAGTTAAAGACAGAAGAATAAAATCATAAGACAGAGTGCAAGCGCCATCTATCGGTGAGCTATAATAACATTAAGTCAGTAAAATTATTTCAGGAGAAGAATCCAATGCAATAAGGGAAATTAAGATGTAGTGACTGAAAGATTAAGGTAATTAGAAGTATTGACTGCAAGATTAAGATAATTTTTAGCGCCAATTAAGTAATTAGAAGAATTGAACTTTTGTGATTAACCCAAAACTAAATAATCTTGAAATCATAGTATTAAATGTTAAGTTTTAATCAGACACAATTACAAGCAATAATGCCAAAGAGTACACATATAAGGATAAGCATTATAGGGCAGTCATTAATAATTAAAATTATAATTTAAAAGATTTTTTTTTTCCAAATAATATAAGATCTTATTTTTGTTATGCATATAGATTGATTGTTCAAACTTAACAATGGAAGCCTCAAGTAGCCAGATGTACAAAATTAAATTTAAGGATAAAAGATTTCAAAATACATAGTATCAACCAGAAATATAAGCATGTAACTATGAGTAATCCCCCCCACACTTTTTTTTTTTAATTAATTTTATTCAGCAACAAACCCACCCAACCAACCAGCCAAACAACACCACCCTACCTCCTTAATCAAACATCTGCCCACCCATCCACCAGTTTTTTTTTTTTTTTTTTTTTAATTAAACCTTAGTAGTTTTTTTTTTTTTTTTTTTTTTGTGTGTGTTAGACAAAGACCCTTTATGATAAACAAGTGAATAAATAAATTTTTTAGGATAACCCATTTTTGTAGCAACATTAATTATGTGAGAGATATTTTTGTTTTTAAACCTAACAGAACAAAGATTATGTATACGAAAGAGGTGATTGAGTAGGATATTTCTGTAAACAGAGATATGAAGACAGGAAGTAAAGTGAGTAAATAAATTTACTTTGAAACTGAAATCTTGTCTTTTGTCATACAGATCAGTATAAATTTGACTACCAACAAGTTTGATTTTTAAATCCAAGAAATTTATAACGTTATTGTTGAGAAGATTATGAGTTAAGGTAAGGTGAGAAGGATATTCAAATTTAAATAAATTAGGGGAAAAATTATTGACATAAAAAATTATAATGTCATCAATGTATCGGTAAAAATAGACATTTTTAATACATAATCCCTGTTCATAATGGTAAAGGTATAAGTCAGCTAACATACTCGAGCTACATCCTCCTTGTGGAATACCGACCTTTTGAATATAGATCTTATTACAGTGTAGAATGTAATTGTTATGAATAATAAAATTTAAAAGTGTCTTAAATGATGCTGCCGAAAAGCATTTTGGTAAAGAGATTTGACTTTTAAATTTTTCAAAAAGGTTAAAGATGATATGATGAAGATCCGTTAAATTAATATTATTAAACAGGTCAGCAAAATCATAAGTCATGATATCAGTCACATTATTCATAGATAAGACATTGGCTTTAAGTTGATAACTATTTTTAAGGCAAAAGAAGTTTTTTGATCTACTGATTAAGTCATAGATTTGTTTGAGAATATCAAGGAGAATTTTTTTTTTTTTTTTTTTTTTTTTTTTAAGTAAATGGTAACAACGTAAAACCAGTCCAGTTGTACTAATAAATGCAATTTTTATTCAAGACATGAGTTACATTTTATTTAACTGTTGCATAATCCAATTTGCATAAATAATACATTTTTGTTTTGGACAAGCAAATTCTTTGTCATATATATATATAAATTTTTTTAAACCTTTCATGTGCACGAAGCGTATATACGTGCGTGACACTGACTGCTGCGAAAACGAGTTACCAGCGTTTTCAGATACATGCACAGCGAGGAAGGAGTGCCCTGTGATTTTTTTTTTTTTTTTTTTTTTTTTTTTTTTTTTTTACGTGCGTGGTAGGGATTGCCGCGGAACCGAGTTACGGGTGTTCTCAGATCCATGCACAGCAAGGTAGGGGTGTCCAGTGATTTTTTTTTTTTTAACGTGCGTGGTAGTGATTGCCGCGGAGCCCAGTTATGGCGTCCTCAGACGGGCGTTTTCAGATTATCAAGTCAAAAAGGAAGAAATCACCTGCACTCCTGCAATTTTTGGTCGTGCAAATGGGAATCGCGCAAGTGGTACATATTCGGAGTCTTCCCACGTGCGCGAAGTGGTGCAAAATTACCGTTTGCGCGATTTTTCACCCCATTTGCGCGAACAAAGTAAAAATGCACGAATAGTATGAGTTACATGCGTTCTCAGATTCATACACAGCGAGGCAGGGGTGTCTAGTGATTTTTTTTTTCATGTGCGCGAAGCGCATAAACGTGCGTGATACTGATTGCTGTGAAAACAAGTTACCAGAGTTTTCAGATTCATGCACAGCGGGGTAGGGGTGTCCAGCGATGTCTTTTTGGTTTTTACGTGCTTGGTAGTGAAATGCAACCGCAGAATCGAGTTACGGCGTTCTCAGACTCATGCACAGCGAGGTAGGGTTGTCCAGTGATTTTTTTGAAGTTAAAACTTCTTTAGGCGCGTTGAGCACTTTTGGGTGAACACAAATCATGAAACTCTCGTCATCGTCAGCGAAGGTTTCTGCATTTGAGGTGAAAATTTCTTTAGGCGCGTTGAGCACTTTTGTATGAACAAAAATCATGAAACTCGCGTCATCCTCAGCGAAGGCTCTCCATGAGAAGTCACATATTTTTTACCAATTTATATTATCGAAAGTGGAATTCGAGATTTCACCTGATTTACACGTTTTGAGGTGTCCTGAATTGGTTTTCTTTTGTATCTTAGCTACTAATTAAAATAATTTCATAAGTAATGCATCATTTGAAAGCTTTGTTGAGTTGGAATCGAACAGTAGCTTACAGAAATTTCTACCGCCAGATGGCGCTGTAATATTTTAAAATTTCAATATCTCAATTTCTAATTATGATTAAATTATTTTTAATACATCATTTGAAAGATATTTTAAAGTTCTTTTATATTATCGAAAGTGGAATTCGAGATTTCACCTGATTTACACGTTTTGAGGTCTCCTGAATAGGTTTTCTTTTGTATCTCAGCTACTAATTAAAATAATTTCATAAGTAATATATCATTAGAAAGCTTTGTTGATTTGGAATCGGACAGTAGATTACAGAAATTTCTACCGTCAGATGGCGCTGTAATATTTTAAAATTTCAATATTTCAAATTCTAATTATGATTAAATTATTTTTAATATATCATTCGAAAGATATTTTAAATTTCTTTTATATTATCGATAGTGGAATTCGAGATTTCACCTGATTTACACTTTTTAAGGTTTCCTGAATCGTTTTTTTTTTTTTTTTTTTTTTTGTATCTCAGCTACTAACTAAAATAATTTCATAAGTAATCAATATTTTTACCTAATATAAGGCTTAGTTCATCTAATATGGGTAGCTACAAATATTGTGCCGAATCATATAATACAGATCATAAACACTTCTTTACAAACCAAAAATAATTCGAAAATAATAATCTAATAGCTCGACGATACAATTCACAAGTTACTTAGTTTTCACTTCTATCGGCAGTCCCCAAAGACTGCTTTGATTTTTTTACGCGCGTGGTAGTGAATTGCCGCGAAATCGAGTTACGGGCGTTCTCAGATTCATGCACAGCAAGTTAGGGTTGCCCAGTGATTTTTTTTTTCCCCTTTTGGTTTTTACTTGCGTGGTAGTGATTACCTCGTAACCGAGTTACGGGTGTTCTCAGATTCATGCACAGCGAGGTAGGGGTGTCCAGTGATTTTTTTTTTTTTTTTTTTTTCCGTGCGTGGTAGTGATTGCCGCGGAACCGAGTTACGCACGTTCTTAGATTATCAAGTCAAAAAGGAAGAAATCACCTGCACGCCTGGACCTACAATTTCCGGTTGTGCAAAAGGAAAATTTTCACCCCTTTGCGCAAATGGGAATCGCGCAAGTGGTACTAATTCATTAACCTAGGATTTTATACAGGTCATCAAAAGTCGTTCTCCTCGTCAAAAATTGGATTATTAGACCTTTATATTTTGGCACAAACCTCTTTGAATTAAATTTATGTGTTCTAATTTTAAATATTAGTATCAAAGTACATAAGGTAAAAGTATCCCATCCTTAGTTATGCTGCTGTAACTTAATAACGAAATAATTACAATAGGTCAAAGTTCAAGGTGAAATGTAAAATAATTGTTAATTTCGATAATGAATAACTATTTTATGTGCGTTATAATCATTTATTGAAAGAAGTGATATTTTACATTTTAAATAAATAATGGATCCAGAACAATTTCAAAAATTGCTTGATACTGTAAATCCGGGTCAACAAATGCTTATTGAACAGTTGTTGTCAAGAGAAATCAGAAATGGCTAATGATAATAGTAATACTAATTCAACAAAAATTCCGGTTGATAACATTTCCCATATTCCTTCTTTTGAAAGTTTTGACAATAAGAAAGAAAATACTAAGTATTATCGACAACGTTTCGAAAATTATTTAATGACGAAAGATATTTTTCAAGATAAATCTGAAAGCGCAAATTTTTTTTTTAATTCTATAGGAGTTTCAAATTACAATATCTTGGCGGCTCTTATTGCGCCAAAGGCTCCCATTGAATTAAATATGATGAACTACTTAAAGTGTTAGAAAATCACCTGAGCACCAAAGAAAAATCTTTTAGTTTCACAACATTACTTTTTGTCAACTTATCAAAAACAAGACAGTTCTATTTCCGATTATGTGGCAGAATTACGGCGTGATATTTCCGAATGTGAGTTTACTGTTGATCAACGAGATATATAAATTAGAGTGCTGATTCAATGGATGAAGGATTAGCTTTCCGTGGTTCAAGATGAATCACGTGACATGCTACAATAGGTTGCTGTGTTTGGCCCTTTATCGCTATTTTTGCATTTAAAATATCAGTTCGACAAATTATCATTATTATTAGGTAACATGGCAGTCCTATGACCGAAATAAATTGTTTTTAAAATAATTTTACACATATTTCACATTTTAATAAATAATAAAATACCTTTTATTTTACGTTTCCCAACAAAGTTTAAAAGTGTTAATAAAAGAAAATTTAAATTTTTAAAGAGCTAACTTTAACAACAAATAATAATTTTTCAACTATTTTTAAGCATTTTGTCAGTTAAAGTTCAACTACACGAAATAAACTAGTATGTTCTGGCCACCACAAGACTTTCTTCTATATTGATAACCTTGTTTTAAATTATCACATATTTATAGTTCAACCATTCGTTTTAAAGGTATTAACGAAACCTTTCAAAAGATACCCATCTTGAAAATAGAAGCGATGCCCGCCCCCCCCCACATGCGTAATTTTTTTTTCCTAATTAATTACTATTATTATCAATAATTCATATTAATTTTACAATCACAGGTTAAGAATAGCTCTCATTATGTACATTCATACGAAATTTTGTCCTTTACTGTCATGTTAAAAATTTGGAAAAAATACGATCACAGCGCCACCTGTTGAGCTATTGATCCCCAAATCTAATCAGCACCAGTTTATGTCAGGGGCCAACTAAATACCAAGTTTGGTTAAATTTCATAGAAAAAAAAAAAAAAAAAAATTGTTAAAAGTAAAAAATATAATACGATAACTTTGTTTTAAATTATCACAGATTTATAGTTCAACCATTCGTTTTAAAGGTATTCACGAGACCTTTCGAAAGATACCCATCTTGAAAATTTACTCCCCTCGAGGGGGGACTTCCCCCCCAGGGGGGGTGGCGAGACTCTTAAACATACAAGAAAAATTTCCCTGTTGATTATCTCTATTATAAATAATTCTTGTAAATTTCATAATGATTACTGAAAAATAATTCTCTTTATGCACATTTGTACAAAATTTTCTCCTATATCACCATGTTAAAAATTTAGAAAAAGCGGGATGGCAACGCTACCTGTAAAACAAATTTAACCAAAAGTTGATAGGCGCTAATTTATGTCAAGGTGCAACTACTACCAATTTGTATGAAATTCTGTGCAGTAGTTCCTGAGATACAGCTGCCACAAAATTTTGTCAAACACACACACAGACTGACAGACAGACAAACAGACATTTTCTAAAAATGGTCAAATCGTGTTCTACAGCTTTCAAAATGTGTAAATCCATCGAAAACCCAAGGTCGAAAATTTTTACGAATCCAATACTTTCTTCTATTGAATATAGAAGAAAGTAAAAAGAAGTAAAATCAAAATCAAAATGATTTAGAACAGAAGAATATTAAACTACGTAAGTAAACAAAAACATTGGCGGTTATGACTTATGCGAAGAACAATCTCCAAACCGTTACCATAGAAATTTACTGAAAATAAGCTGTTACCAAAGGAACCACCGAATACGTAGGTTAAGGAGAGCATGTCACATGACTCATCTTGGACCTTCTCAAGGGTTACCATTTATCACTCTACTATATATATCTCGTAGCTGTTCATTGTGAATGCCGTAAAAAGGTGTCAGTTGCTGATATTTTCCTTAGAGCACAATTTATTCGTTGCATTAAGGTGTCTGCCTACCTTTAAAATGCAATTTTCGGTTAAAACTTTGATTTTCTATTTTTGGGTTAGTATTAAAGCCTGGCATTTTAGCTTTCGAAATCAGTTTGAATTTTGCTTCTATCTTGCTTAAAACTTGACTTAGTACAGGCACTTTAATATTAGTCATTCGCCAGTTTTTGAAACCGGAAGTGGCCGGAAATGACCCGTAAATGTTTGTTTACATAAATGTTTTACTCAATATAAGCATCAAAATTTGTTACTGAGTATAAAATGAATTTAAAAAAGAAAATAAAAAACTTTGAAATAAATCAGGAACTTACTAAATTATTTTTTATTTAACAGGTAAAATCTGGTTTTTAAATTGTTTTCTGCTTTATCTCAAAATGAGATTTTTAACATTTTGCTTTACCCAAAACATCATAACTCCAAAAGTTATAATTGAAACTTTATGAAACTTTGACAAAATACTCTAGAGGAGTTGTTTTAGGGGTCGACTATCAACTGCACTCGCTTATTTTTCCCCCACTTTAAAAAGCTACCAACTGCACTTGGACATGAAGCCTGCTGCTACCAGAAACCCCCGTTATGAATTTAGACGCTTCCACTGAAAGTAATGAAATAGAAAACGAAAGATGCAATGGGAACCCCCCCCCCCCCCAAAAAAAAAAAGAAAAAAAAATCACTGGAAATCCCTACCTCGTTGTGCATTAATCTGAGAACATCCGAAACTCAGCAATCACTACCACGCACGTAAAAGAAAAAAAAAAAAATCACTGGACACCCCTACCCCGCTGTGCATGATTCTGAAAGCGCACGTAACTCGGTTCCGCGGCAATCACTATCACGCACGTTAAAACCAAACAAAAAAAATCACTGGACACCCCTACCTCACTATGCATGAATCTGAAAACGCACGTAACTCGGTTCCGCGGCAATCCTATCACGCACGTTAAAACCGAAAAAAAACATCACTGGACACCCCTAAATCGCTGTGTATGAATCTGAGAATGCCCGTAACTTGTTTCCGTGGCAATCACTATCACGCACGTTAAAACCAAAAAATATATCACTGGACACCCCTACCCCGCTGTGCATGAATCTGAGAACGCCCGTAACTCGCTTCCGTGGCAATCACTATCAGGCACGTTAAAACCAAAGAAACATCACTGGACACCCCTACCACGCTATGCATGAATCTGAAAACGCACGTAACTCGGTTCCGCGGCAGTACTATCACGCACGTTAAAACCGAAAAAAAATCACTGGACACCCCTACCTCGCTGTGTATGAATTTGAGAACGCCCGTAACTCGCTTCCGCGACAATCACTACCACGCGCATAAAAAAAAAAAAAAAAAATCATTGGACACTCTATCCTTGCTGTGCATGAATCTAAGAACGCTCGCAACTCAGTTCCGCAGTAATCACTATCACACACGTAAAAAACAAGAAAAAACTTCACTGGACTTCCTTACCTCGCTGTGCATGAATCTAAAAACGCAGGTAACTCGGTTAAATCTATCTATATTAATAAAATCAGAGTTTTGTCTGTAAATTTGTCAAAATCGAAAAATTTTGCGATATCTTCATGTTTCACACACCATGAAAGCCGAAAATTACTACAGAAAATTTTGCCTGTGTGTGTGTGTGTGTGTGTGTGTGTGTCTGTGTGTGTGTCATCGTGTCCGAATGTCGCTTTTTTTGTCCGGGCATCACTTGAGAACGGCTGGACGGAATTCAACGGCGCTTGGCAGGAATTTAGGTCTTCACACAACTTAAAATTATATCTATCAACTTTTCAGAAATTCCCCCCCGTTCCCCCCCCCCCCTAGGGGGTAAAAGACTAAAACACGTTTGTCCGGGCATCACTCGAGAACGGCTGGACGGAATTCAACGGCGCTTGGCAGAAACTTAGGTCTGCACCCTAGAAATTTTCAAAATTATGATTAGTGTTTAAATTGTGGGTAAAAAACGCCTGCGCATGCGCCATAAATATTTTTTCACTAAAATGCTTTGAATGGAAAAATAAAATATAAAAATATTTTTTTAAGTTAAAGACTTTTGTATTCGCGTGATTCGCACTACAAATTATGAAAAGATTGAAATGAAGTGTTGCCATCTAAGTTTCATACTTTAGTTAATTTTAAAAAATCTAATTGTCGTATCGAAAAACTGTTTAGGATTCAGAAAAATCACCTCTTTCATTTGGTACTGAATTTGTAATGATAGGTCTGATATTCCTAATTTATTTTTCTGTTTATCCGTTTTTCCGTTGCCACTTAAATTTCATACTTTAGTTATTTTTTAAAAATCTAATTGTCGCATCGAAAAACTGGATTCAGCAAAATCGCCCCTTTCATTAGGTATCAAATTTATAAATATAGGTCTGATATTTCTAATTTATTTTACCCTTTTTCCGTTTTCAACCCAGATTCGATATGGAACAGCTTTAGTATTGGATCCCTTTGGCAAAATTTGAAATTCGGCACCGAAGTAGCTCGGACGTTTCTCGCCAAGATCTTTAATTGCACAATTGAGATAGCCAATTCAGTTCATCGCAAAAATGGCTTAAAAAAATTTAAAGCCGCCAAAGGGGTCCCATACTAAAGCTGTGCTTTTTGTATTTATTTATTTATAATACTGTCTATTAAAGACTTCTGTGGTCACGAAATTTGGTGTGTAAATTGTTTGTATGCATCCGGCACTTATTGTAACTGCATTTCACGAAATTCGAAATCCGCCCCCCCCTTCTCGGAGTCGGAGGGCAATAAACATGTGTAAAAACATGTTTTTCCGTTTGAATTCGCTTTGAATTATCTTAGAATGGCGAATTTTGGTGTGTGGATATTGATTAAGTGTACGCATTATGTACATTAGTGTGATTTTGCAAAACTTCGAACTCACCTGCTGAGGGTGGGGAAGTAAGAAGTGGGTATGTTGTGCCGAAGACAGTGGGGACCCAGACTCCTCACATTGCGAGCGAGAAAACCTCTACCAATCACAGCGAGAACTTAGGTTATTAATAAGGATATGGCATTTGGACAACTCATTTAAGTTTAATGTCCAGCGAAGCGGGCAAAGCCTGCTAGTTACAAATAAAATTATAAGCTTCCAGCTAGGGCAGTTTGTATAATTCCACCAACAAACTTCTGGGTTCTTAATATTCAGAGCGAAGGGGTGGTAAGATAGAAACTTGCAAGAGAGTAAGTGAAAGGAGTTTTAAGACTATCGGGTTCAGTTGGATAACACCCGTTTTGGAGATTGAACTACGACAGTGAATTTTTTGTTTTTTGTCGATAGAAATTATGAACTGTCATGTATATTCATGATTTTTTCAGCATGTAAAAATGTTATCTTCTCTAAAATATTAAATAACATGGTTATAGTTTTGAGAGTGGTTCATTCCGTTAAGGACCTTTCAATAATCTAAATAAAATTTACAGAATAAAAATATCTTTATTTAAATTTGACTTATGATGTTTTGTAAAAGTGCCTTTTTTTTTCGCAAATTTTATGCATATTTTGAGCTTAAATATCAAAATATTTTTAAATTTGCTTTTTTTTTTCAGGTTATTCACTCTTTTTTATTATATTCTATTATACAATGCACATAAATAGGCATTTTTTCAATTAAAAAAAGCATTTGCACTCCGGGAGTGCTGTTGGAAAACTAGAGCAGCTGTAATAGTTCCTTCCCCAAGGCCAGCAATAACTGCAGAACTCAGCAGTACAACTCAACTCCTCTCCAGTTGAAGCGAGTGCTACCGGAATGCTTCTGTTTATCGCTACGAAAGAATGTTCTGTTTTTGATCAATATGTCGCTATGGTGCGAATATTATTCGAATATAATATTACTTTAATTTCCGGGCCCTCTGTATATAATTGTTGTATAATAGTTTGTAAATAGTAATGTTTGTGTTCAACAATATCTGTTTATGGAAGTGTGTGCAGTTTAATTAAAAGAAAATATTGAAATTATTCTATGTTCTATTTCAAGACTCCAGCCTGCTTTATTCTTTAAAAATTGATTGTGAAACCAATATCTGGCGCCCCCGGGTGGGCCTGGCGTCTTTTAAAATAGAATGATTAATAATTAAGAGGTAAGAAGATTAGATTTTTTCCATTTTGAAGTTTTTCATTGATGATCTAAAAAAAAAAAAAAAGAAATATTAAAACGAAACTTACGAAGAATATTTCCTAAATGAATGCATTTTATTAATGAATTTATTATATCATTTAGATAGTATTAGATAGTAATACAAAGTGTATTATTTATTGATATAATGAAAATAGAAGTTTATGATTGTCAATTGAAAGTTTGTAAAACGAAAATATTTTGGTTTTGAAGTTTATTTTGTGGTGATTTCAAATTTATGAAAACGAGATTTACTAAGTAAAATAAATATTGAGTGAATATTGTATTATATTATTTGATAGTAAAAATGGAAATAATCAAAAGAAATAAAACTGCACACAGAGCTTCCTTTACGAGGGCCTATAATAAGCTAGAAAATATACTAGCAGACGAAAATTCTTCGTTCGAAGAAGTAGAGATCAGTTTAGTTTTATTTAAACAAAAATCTGATACATTAGAGCTGACACATAATACATATTTAGATTCTTTAAAAGAACAAGAATTTGAAACAGAATTTGATTCTGTAGAAGAATATAGGGAAAAATCACTGAGAATTCAATTAAAAGCTCAACGCTTTTTAGAAAATCACAAAAAATTAAATGTAAAAGAAAGAAATATTGTAGATAATGATAATCAATTAGAGATTAACAAATTGAGTAAAACATTATGTCAGCGTCTCCCTGAAGTTGAACTTTACACGTTCGGGGGAGATTTAAAAGATTGGCTCACATTTTGGAATCAATTTAAGAATATTCATGAGAATAAAAATTTAGGTAAAGCAGATAAATTTCACTATTTGATTCAGTCAACTAAAATTAAATCAGAAGCAAGAGAAATTGTTCAGTCATATCCCGTAACTGAAGAAAATTATGATTTGGCTATACAGAGCTTAAAAGAAAGGTATGGTCGAGAAGACCTTTTGATCGATTTTTATGTTAGGGAGTTATTAAAACTCGTTCTTAATTCTAATAATAAGAAAAATTGTTCTTTGAGCGGTTTATATAATAAATTATCTACTCAGTTACGAGCGCTAGGCACTTTAGGTGTTACTAGTGAAATGTGTGGCCTAATTTTATATCCCTTAGTTGAAAGTTCATTACCCATAAATATATTACGTTTATTTGAACGACAGAGAAAAATTCTAGAAACTGAAAATAAAATATCGAGTCTTGATGCCATACTTCTGTTTTTAAGAAATGAAGTACAGTCCGAAGAAAAGATTAAATTGAGCAGTACCGATCTTTGTAATACGCTTCCTGAGCGCGAACATAAAGGTTTAACAACTTATAAAAATGTAAAAGATAATTATTCATCCGCAATGGAACTAATTACACATGATTCAAAAAGTAATTTATGTTCATTTTGTTCAAAAGATCATGAAATGCGATTTTGTAAGAAAGCATTTTATATTCCTTTAAGCGAGAAACTTTCAGTTATTAAAAATAAGGGATTATGTCGAATCTGTTTAGTTAAGGGCCACGTAGCCAATTCATGCAAATCAAACATTAGGTGTCAGATTTGTAGTAAGAAACATTTAAAATTTATGTGTCCCACGTTGGAATCTAATAAAAATAATGAAGGTTCTAGGTCACTTTCGAATCACGATGAAATAAAAGAAAAGTGTGTTGACACACTGTTTACACAAAAAGAAACTAAATCAAAATCGCATGCCACTAAGAATGTATTTTTACAAACTTTAGTTGTAATGCTGCATGGAAAAAATGCGAAGCGCAAAGCAAGAGTTGTCCTAGATACAGGGTCTCAAAAGTCATATATATTGAAATCCACTGCAGAAGAATTAAATTTCGATTTTGTAAGAGAAGAAGAATTTTGTCATTCATTATTCGGTGGAGAGAAAACAGATATAAATAAACACATATGTTACAAAATTTATTTGAGCAATCTTCATAATGATTATATTTGTAGCTTAGATGCTCTAGATCAAAATGTTATTTGTAATGATATTTCTGCGATAACTCAAGGAAATTGGATACGTGAGTTAAAAAATAAAGGAATCAATTTAACTGACATTGACAATTCTGGGCCTATCGAAGTTCTTTTGGGAGCAGACGTCGTGGGTAAATTATTTACTGGTAGACGAGAACAACTTAAGTCAGGCTTAGTCGCCATGGAATCGAAATTAGGATGGACTTTGATGGGAAAAGTCCCTCAGTCCAGTAGTTGTAGAGATATAAATATGTCTGTCATTAGTATGCTTTCACAAGAAGACATATCGGTTTCGAAATTATGGGATTTAGAACTCCTTGGCATTAGAGATCCTATAGAACAAAGTAATAGGGAAGATATTGAAAAGGCTGTTATGATACATTTTAAAGAAACAGTCAAACAAAAACAAGATGGAAGATATGAGGTCCATTTACCGTGGAAAAATGACCATGCTTGCTTACCGAGCAATTACGAAGTTGCAGTACAAAGATTAGAATCTACTGTTAAAAAGTTAGAAAAAACTGGATATCGTAAAAAATACCATGAAGTTTTTAAAGAGTGGATTGATGATAGAATTATTGAAGAAGTTCCCGTTGAAGAATTGGCGCTTGCTAATTCTTATTACCTTCCCCATCGTCCAGTAATTAAGGAAACATCATCAATGATCTCTATGAAAATTAGGCCCGTTTTTGACGCCTCAGCTAAGAAGCCTGGTTATCCATCCCTAAATGATTGCTTAGAGACTGGTATTAACTTTATTGAAACCATTCCTTCGATTTTAACAAGATTTCGCTTATACAAAATTGGGGTTATTTCTGACATTAAAAGAGCGTTTTTACAGATAGCTCTGCACGAAAAAGATCGAGATTTCTTAAGATTCCTCTGGTATGATGACAAAGATGACATAAAGGTTTTCCGTCATACACGTTGTGTTTTTGGGGTAACCAGCAGCCCTTTTTTACTCATGGCAGTTATTCATCACCATTTGTCAGCTGAATCGTTGAAAATAAAGTATTCTGAAAAATTGCTGGAAAGATTGCGTGACAGTTTTTACGTGGATAATTGTGTGGCCAGTGTACATAACATTTCAGAGTTAGATAACTTTGTAAAGTATGCGACAGATATTATGAAAGAAGGGAAATTTGATCTTAGGGGCTGGGAAAGTACAGCTTGTCCTGAAATCCCTTCTCAAGATTCTAAAACACAAGTGTTAGGCTTAATATGGGACAAATACTCTGATACCTTAGAAATAGATTATGAAGCATTAAAATTTGATAAGACAGAAAAACTAACGAAACGAAAAATTTTGTCATTTATTAGTAAAATTTTCGATCCGACAGGTTATATTGCCCCAGCTTTAATACAACCCAAAATTTTGCTTCAGGCCATATGGAAAACTAAAGAACATTGGGATGCGGAAGTTAGTGATGAAATTAAAAAGAAGTTTCTTGGTTGGGTCAAAAATCTGCATTTTTTAAAAGACATAAAAATACCTAGATGGACTGGTGTGACTGAATCGTCACTTCTAAGTTTGCATACATTTGTAGATGCGAGCAAAGATGCCTATGCCGCATGCGTTTTTCTAAGATCTGAGTCCACTAATGGTGTAGTGAACATTCACTTATTGCAAGCTAAATCTCGAATAACTCCACTGAAAAAGATAACAATTCCACGTTTAGAGCTCATGGGAGCTACAATAGGAGCAAGATTGTTCAAATCAGTTAAAGATGCTCTGAAAATGGAAAAAATAGAATCCTATTTTTGGACTGATTCATCTACAGTACTCAGTTGGATTAAGCGGCAAGAACAGTGGTCAGTTTTTGTGAATAATCGCATAAATGAAATTAGGAAACTTACTGATGCTGAGAATTGGTTCCATGTTTCCGGTGAATTGAACCCTGCTGATCTTGCATCCAGAGGATGTGGAGCTAAACAGTTGTTAAAATCTCAGTGGTGGCTGGGACCAGTCTGGTTGAAGAATCCAAGAGAGCAATGGCCTAAGTCAGTCATAAATATCAATCAAGAAGAGATTGCTCAAGAAAAAAGAAGAACTGTAGTTTCTGCTAATAATATTGAGTTTGAATCTGTTGTATCCCGATTAGCGAACAGAGTTTCAAAATTTTCCAAGATTGTTAAAATCATAGCTTGGATATTACGTTTTCAACCGAAATCTAAAGACTTAAGAAAATATCCAAATATTACATCTGAAGAAACTGAAAATGCTCAAAAGACACTTTTTCGTTGTGTATAGACTGAATGCTTTACAGATAAAGAAGGCAAAAGATCTCTCGTAAATTTCCAAACTTATAAAGATGATGAGGGAATACTAAAACTGAAATCAAGACTTACAAACGAAAATGAAAATTCTGATTTTATTTTTCCTTTGGTTCTTCCGTCCAAACATCCAGTAGTGAAAAGACTTATCGAGCAAGAGCACATTGTCAACAAGCATGCTGGAGCGTCTGCTCTACTTGTTATTTTGAGAGAACGATTTTGGATTTTAAAGGGAAAAAGAATTCGAAGTGTCATACATGAGTGTAATATCTGTAAGAAGCAAAAGGTTAAACATCTAGAAGTACCATTTCCTCCTCTTCCAGAAGATCGCACGAAATTAACAGCAGTTTTCCAAGTCTCAGGAGTTGATTTAGCAGGTCCTCTGCTCACCAAGTCCAAAGAAAAAGTTTGGATCGTACTATTTTCTTGTGCGGTGTTTAGGGCTGTACATTTAGAATTGATTCCATCACTTAGTACGAATGCTTTCATTCAGGCTTTACGAAGATTTATAGCGAGAAGAGGACGGATTTCTGTGTTATACTTCGACAACGGTACAAACTTCACTGGATTAAATAACGCATTGAAGAGTTTGGATTGGACTGAGATTCAACGAACGTTTGAAGTAAAGGAAATTAGATGGAAATTCAACCCACCATCAGCCCCATGGTGGGGAGGGTTCTGGGAAAGACTTATAAGAATTCTCAAAGATTTGCTTCGAAAAAACTTAGGTAGAGCCTCTCTGACACAAGAAGAACTACATACGCTTGTATGTGAATGCGAATCTATTATGAACACTAGACCGTTAACGTACATATCTGAAGATCAAGAACTAAATGTTCTAACGCCTTCACTGTTCCTTCAAGAATTACGAACAAGTGATGTACCTGACTTGGATCAAATTGAAAAAACTGACGTTGTTGAAAGATACAGATATATTCAGAGAGTAAGAGAATCTTTAAAGCAAAGATTCAGAAGAGAATATCTTGGTTTTCTACGTTCGTCGATCCCCAAAAGTCACGACACAGTTCAAGTGGGTGATATAGTCTTGATTGGCAGCGACGATAAGAAACGCTTATGTTGGCCCTTGGCAAAGGTCATCGAACTCTTTCCTAGTAAAGATGGAATTATTAGGCTGGTTAAGCTTAGAACATCGAAAGGAGTTTTACTACGACCAATCCAGAGACTCTATCCTCTTGAAATCACACAAAGACTTGAACAGCATGTGCTAAATCCTGCACCAAAAACCAATAACACTAGTGAGAAGCCTAATGATGGAGAGCTACTTAAGACACGTTTTGGCAGGGTAGTGAGGCCAGTAAAAAGACTTGATGTGTAATTTTAACATAAGACTGCTCAAAAACTATAAAAACATTTTTTTTTCCTTTAAAAAGTGAACTCTAAATATTTTTTTTTTGGTATTTTTCTTTTTTTTTTTTATTATTAGATATTTAATGTAATTCATAAATATTGTCATTTGTTAACCTTTCTATTAGTATTTTTCAGTGTCATATTTCTGTTGAGCATTTTTGCAGAACGCTCAAGTGGGGAGGATGTTGGAAAACTAGAGCAGCTGTAATAGTTCCTTCCCCAAGGCCAGCAATAACTGCAGAACTCAGCAGTACAACTCAACTCCTCTCCAGTTGAAGCGAGTGCTACCGGAATGCTTCTGTTTATCGCTACGAAAGAATGTTCTGTTTTTGATCAATATGTCGCTATGGTGCGAATATTATTCGAATATAATATTACTTTAATTTCCGGGCCCTCTGTATATAATTGTTGTATAATAGTTTGTAAATAGTAATGTTTGTGTTCAACAATATCTGTTTATGGAAGTGTGTGCAGTTTAATTAAAAGAAAATATTGAAATTATTCTATGTTCTATTTCAAGACTCCAGCCTGCTTTATTCTTTAAAAATTGATTGTGAAACCAATAAGTGCCGACAGAAGTGAAAACGTGAACAATTTCATGTGTATTTCTTGAATCATCAGGAAATATTTTATTATGCAGGAAATACTTTTAAATAAAGTGTTTTTTTATTCATTAATATAAACTACTAGCAGGCTTTGCCCGCTTCGCTGGACATTAAACTTAAATGAGTTGTCAAAATGCCATATCCTTATTAATAACCTAAGTTCTCGCTGTGATTGGTAGAGGTTTTCTCGCTCCCAATGTGAGGAGTCTGGGTCCCCACTGTCTTCGGCACAACTTACCCACTTCTTACTTCCCCCCCTCAGCGGGTGAGTTCGAAGTTTTGCAAAATCCCACTAATGTACATAATGCGTATACTTAATCAATATCCACACACCAAAATTCGCCATTCTAAGATAATTCAAACGGAAAAACATGTTTTTACACATGTTTATTGCCCTCCGACTCCGAGAAGGGGGAGAGGGGGATTTCGAATTTCGTGAAATGCAGTTACAATAAGTGCCGGATGCATACAAACAATTTACACACCAAATTTCGTGACCACAGAAGTCTTTAATAGACAGTATTATAAATAAATAAATACAAAAAGCACAGCTTAAGTATCGGAACCCTTTGGTGATTTTAATATTTTAAGCCATTTTTGCGATGAACTGAATTGGCTATCTCAATTGTGCAATTAAAGATCTTGGCGAGAAACGTCCGAGCTACTTCGGTGCCGAATTTCAAATTTTGCCAAAGGGATCCAATACTAAAGCTGTTCCATATCGAATCTGGGTTGAAAACGGAAAAAGGGTAAAATAAATTAGAAATATCAGACCTATATTTATAAATTTGATACCGAATGAAAGGGGCAATTTTGCTGAATCCAGGGGTTCAAACAGTTTTTCGATGCGACAATTAGATTTTTAAAAAATAACTAAAGTATGAAATTTAAGTGGCAACGGAAAAACGGATAAAGGGAAAAATAAATTAGAAATATCAGACCTATCATTACAAATTCAGTACCAAATGAAAGAGGTGATTTTTCTGAATCTTGGGGTGTAAACAGTTTTTCGATACGACAATTAGATTTTTTAAAATTAACTAAAGTGTGAAACTTAGATGGCAACACTTCATTTCAATCTTTTCATAATTTGTAGTGCGAATCACGCGAATACAAAAGTCTTTAACTTAAAAATTTATTTTTATATTTTATTTTTTCATTCAAAGTATTTAAGTGAAAAAATATTTATGGCGCATGCGCAGGCGTTTTTTACCTACAATTTAAACACTAATCATAATTTTGAAAATTTCTATAGATATAATTTCAAGTTGGGTGAAGACCTAAGTTTCTGCCAAGCGCTGTTGAATTCCGTCCAGCCGTTCTCGAGTGATGCCCGGACAAACGTGTTTTAGTCTTTTACCCCCTAGGGGGGAACGGGGGGGAAATTCTGAAAAGTTGATAGATATAATTTTAAGTTGGGTGAAGACTTAAATTCCTGCCAAGCGCCGTTGAATTCCGTCCAGCCGTTCTCGAGTGATGCCCGGACAAACGTGTTTTAGTCTTTTACCCCCTAGGGGAGAACGGGGGGGGGGAATTTCTGAAAAGTTGATAGATATAATTTTAAGTTGGGTGAAGACCTAAATTCCTGCCAAGCGTCGTTGAATTACGTCCAGCCGTTCTCAAGTGATGTCCGGACAAAAAAAGCGACATTCGGACACGATGACACACACACAGGCAAAATTTTCTGAAGTCATTTTCGGCTTTCATGGGGTGTAAAACGTGAAGATATCGCAAAATTTTTCGATTCCGACAAATTTACAGACAAAAGTCTGATTTTATTACTATAGACTACTACAAAAATTATATTACAATTTCATTTAATGCGCTAACGGCAATAGAGACAGTGTCCAGAGATGAGAGAAGTCGTGTACAGCCACACCAGATTGTAAAAACGTGAGAAAAATGGCGGCTTTGTCCTTTCTCACTGTTTTGTGAGGTCTAACTGCAACGTTGCCGGCTGCAATCTTTAAGAGACAGTGTCCGGAGATGAGAGAAGTCGTGTAGAGCCGCAACAGATTGTAAAAACGTGAGAAAAATGGTGGCTTTGGCCTTTCTCACGGTTCTGTGAAGTCTAACTGCAACTATTCCGGTTGCAATCTTTAAGAGACAGTGTCCGGAGATGAGAGAAGTCGTGTTGAGCCGCACGAGATTGCAAAAACGTGAGAAAAATGGCAGCTTTGGTCTTTCTCACGGTTTTGTGAGGTCTAAATGGAATAGAGACAGTGTCCGGAGATGAGAGAAGTCGTGTAGAGCTGCACCAGATTGTAAAAACGTTATAAAAAAGGAGGCTTTGGCCTTTCTCACGGTTTTGTGAGGTCTAACTGCAACGTTTCCGGCTGCAATCTTTAAGAGACATTGTCCGGAGATGAGAGAAGTCGTGTAGAGCCGCACCAGATTGTAAAAACGTGAGAAAAATGGCGGCTTTGGCCTTTCTCACTGTTTTGTGAGATCTAACTGCAACGTTTCCGGCTGCAATATTTAAGAGACATTGTCCGGAGATGAGAGAAGTCGTGTAGAGCCGCACCAGATTGCAAAAAACTTGAGAAAAAAGGCGGCTTTGGCCTTTCTCACGGTTTTGTGAGGTCCAACTGGAATAGACTCAGTGTCCGGAGATGAGTGAAGTCGTGTAGAGCCGCACCAGATTGTAAAAACGTGAGAAAAAGGGCGGCTTTGGCCTTTCTCACGGTTTTGTGAAGTCTAACTGCAATAGAAACAGTGTCCGGAGATGAGCGACGTCGTGTAGAGCCGCACCAGATTGTAAAAACTTGAGAAAAAGGGCGGCTTTGGCCTTTCTCACTGTTTAGTGAGGTCTAACTGCAACGTTTCTGGCTGCAATCTGTAAGAGACTGTGTCCGGAGATGAGAGAAGTCGTGTACAGCCGCACCAGATTGTAAAAACATGAGAAAATGGCGGCTTTGGCCTTTTTCACTGTTTAGTGAGGTCTAACTGCAACGTTGCCGGCTGCAATCTGTAAGAGACAGTGTCCGGAGATGAGAGAAGTCGTGTAGAGCCGCACCAGATTGTAAAAACGTGAGAAAAATGGCGGATTTGGTCTTTCTCACTGTTTTGTAAGGTCTAACTACAACGTTTCCGGCTGCAATCTTTAAGAGACAGTGTCCGGAGATGAGAGAAGTCGTGTAGAGCCGCACCAGATTGCAAAAACATGAGAAAAATGGCGACTTTGGCCTTTCTCTCGGTTCTGGGAGGTCTAACTGCAATAGAGACAGTGCCCGGAGATGAGAGAAATCGTGTAGAGCCGTACCAAATTTTAAAACAATATACAGTATATAATTATTAACATTTCACATTAGCAAGTTAATTGTATGATACATTATTTGTATCATACAAGGATGGAAAGCGTCAGCTGACGATGACGTGAATTCAAAGATTTTTGTTCACCCAAAATTATCACTTCAAATGGAAAGCGTCAGCTGACGATGACGCGAGTTCAAAGATTTTTGTTCACCCAAAAGTGCTCAACGCGCCTAAAGAAGTTTTCACTTCAAAAAATCACCTCCAACAGTAGGCAGGCACCTTACATTATATTGTAATAAAAAATTAAATGAAATAAGAGTAAAATTATTCAATAAAGAAAATTTTAAATAGTAAACAAAGAACGCCAAAAGTTGCCAAAAGAAATTTACGAGTTCATTATCTTTCGACATAAAAATAAATACATTTAATTAAGCGCGAGCATTAAAAATTGGAAAAAGTTAAATTATGCATCTCACAAAAATTGACGTCACTTTAAAAATTTTATTTGCTATAAAATTGATAAAATTTTAATTTTAAATTTCAAAACTGCAGAAAAAAAAATGTCAAACTTTCATTTTCGAATGCAAATATAAACACTTCATTTCGAAGGTTTATATTTACACAATTAATATCCAACTAATATACTAATAAAAAGAAAAATAATAAATATTTTATCATAATTTGAAATCAAATTTGTTTTCAAATGTCTAAATAAAGTGTCTGATATAAGATATTAGTATACTGCAGCGAAATATTTTATATTTGTCGTCCTTGGCAGAAGAAAAAAAATATCGCGAATAAAAACAACGTATTTAATATACGTTGATTTGGCGAGGGCAAAATTTCACATAACCGTCAATCTTGAGGGATATTTTCATCGTAAAGATGTCGAACCACTTTGGAAATATTATTTAGGACTAACAGGCTTTGCCCGCTTCGCTGGTCACTATATTAAAATGATTTCTTTTTAATTGAATAATTGAAACGTTTAAGTAAATATATTTCGATTGGCGACAATTTTCACCACAGCTTTAGTATGGGATCTCCTCAGTGATATTAAATATTTTTTTTAGCTTCTCGAATTTATACAACAAAACTATTATTAAAACGAACATTCTCAAAAACAGTCCAATAGTAAAGCTTATTCTTCGACTATTCTGGAAACAGTTGAAGCTGTTACTCCTATAGCAAAATTCACTATTCGATGAATGTTCTGGTACACTCTGAAAAACAGTCACTTGTTCCACAGGAGTAAAGCAAATAACATCAAATACTCCGGAACATAAATCTTCGCAATCTCAAGAAAAATGTTCATTCGCTTAGAGCTCAATCCTTAAATTGCAATCAATCAGAATAGGTCCCTGAATAACTCTGATTTGCAGTGAGTACATACTCTCTCGCATAAATCAACGCACACCTATTTACAACTTTTTGCGATGATTCCATCGAGAATCCCATCCCCGATGATTCCATCGAGTCGGAAAGCTCGACATCTGTGCTCCCGTGTGCCGGAGATCTTCGAAACTTGAGGAATTCTTAAGTACCATTTTTCATCAAACTTGGTTGCAATCTCACCAAATTTGGTCAGCCACTCACCAAGTTTCTCGCCAAGGCTGACACAACTGAAAGTGAATGAATGAACTACCCTTTTATTTTCACTTCGCCTGTAAAACTGCTTTCATTACAACAGTGCTAATGGTGCGGGACAAATAACTAATCCCTAATAACAATATGCTATGAGCACTATTTCTGCCGCATTTTAGACAACTAATATTTTTATCGTTATATATATTTCCCATTAAACGTATTTTTATTCTTATTTTTATTTATTTATTTAAGTATTAATTTAAATTAAACAAATATTTCTGCAGGACAGTGTGCAGGCACAGTCACACACAGCATCTCGTATATTTGTATTATAAATTAGCTTAGTGATTGGTATATAAAAAAACTAGTATGTTGTGGCCACCACAAGACTTTCTTCTATATTTTCTTATACAAATTCACGCAGTAACAATATTTAAAAATATATATATATATGATTTTTTTCCAAAGTTTTTTTTCGTTAAAAGTAAAAAAAAAAAAAAAACTGTTTTAAATTATCACATATTTATAGTTCAACCATTCGTTTTAAAGGTATTAACGAGACCTTTCGAAAGATACCGATCTTGAAAATTTACCCCCCCTCCCGGGGGTACTTCCCCCTAGGGGGGGGAAGCGATGCCCCAAATTTTTTTCCTAATTAACTACTACTATTATCAATAATTCATATTAATTTCACAATCACAGGTTAAGAATAACTCTCATTATGTACATTTATACGAAATTTTGTACTACTTTTGTCCATGTTAAAAATTTAGAAAAAATACGATCACAGCGCCACCTGTTGAGCTATTGATCCCCAAATCTAATCAGCCACAGTTTATGTCAGGGGCCAACTAAATACCATGTCTGGTTAAATTTCGTTTAAAAAAAAAAAAAAAAAACGATTTTTTTTCTAAGTTTTTTTTTTTTTTGTTAAAAGTAAAAAAAATCGATAACTTTGTTTTAAATTATCACAGATTTATAGTTCAACCATTCGTTTTAAAGGTATTGACGAGACCTTTCGAAAGATACCCATCTTGAAAATTTACTCCCCTCGAGGGGTGACTTCCCCCCCAGGGGGGGTGGCGAGGCTCCTACGCATACAAAAATTTTTTCCCAGTTGACTATCTCTATTATAAATAATTTTTGTAAATTTCATAATGATTACTAAAATATAATTCTCTTTATGCACATTTATACAAAATTTTGTCCTATATCACCATGTTAAAAATTTAGAAAAAGCGGGATGGCAACGCAACCTTTAAGACAATTTTTACCAAAAGTTGATAGGCACTAATTTATGTCAAGGTGCAACTACACACCAATTTGTATGAAATTCTGTATAGTAGTTCCTGAGATACAGTTGCCACAAAATTTTGTCACACACACACACACAGACAGACAGACAGACAGACAGACATTTTCTAAAAATGGTCAAATCGTGTTCTACAGCTCTCAAAACGTGTAAATCCATCAAAAACTCGAGGTCGAAAATTTTTGCGAATCCAATACTTTCTCTATCTCCTTATATTATTAAAATCTGTGCGCATCTGTCTTTCTGTCTGTCTGTCTGTCTGTCTTTCTGTCTGTCTGTCTGTCTGTCTGTCTGTCTGTGAGAAATGCCTTGTGACCGCTAAAGCTCCGGCGCTAATGGTCGCATCGCCTCGAAACCGGTGTCGATAGACGCAGAATTTCTTCATCTCGACATCGCGATAATTCGCTAAGCGATGCGACCCTAATTAGCGGAGATATTAATTAAAATGTACACCCATATCTACCAAAAAATGACCCAGAATTCATGATTAAATGCTTAAAAAGCGACATTTTTACGGAAAAAGTGGAAAATAAATTAGAAATATCAGCCGTATCGTTACAAATAAGATATCAAATGAAAGGTCCGATTTTTCTGAATCCGACGGTTTAAATAGCTTATCGATAGGGCAATTAGATTTTTTAAAATTAACTAAAGTATGAAAAAAAAGGTGGCAACAAATCACAACAGTTCTATTAATTTCGCAATAGACGTATTTCGGTTACCATGGCGCCGGGCGAAAGAATAAAGATTTTACTTCCTGCTTTACTGATTTTATACTGGAAATAAAAATTGCAAATTTCAAAATGCTTCAATTTTATTTAAAATTATTTCAAACTTGCTACACACTTTTAACATCACAAGACGAAGTAGCAGTTGAAATTTCATCGGGTTTCCAAAATAAATAAAAAATGTACAATTTAATTGCAAATTAAATTTTATTCTCATACGCGTATTTCAAGTTCTAACTATGATTAAATTATTTTTAATACATCATTCGAAAGATATTTTAAAGTACTTTTATATTATCGAAAGTGGGATTCAAGATTTCGCTTCATTTACATGTTTTGAGGTCTCCTGAATCGGTTTTCTTTTGTATCTCAGCTACTAATTAAAATAATTTCATAAGTAATACATCATTCGATAGCATTGTTGATTTGCAATCGAACAGTAGATTACAGAAATTTGTACCGCCAGATGGCGCTGTAATATTTAAAAATTTCAATATTTCAATTTCTAATTATGATTAAATTATTTTTAATACATCATTCGAAAGATATTTTAACGTTCTTTTATATTATCGAAAGTTTTAACCAGATTTGCACGTTTTGAGGTTTCCTGATTAGGTTTTCTTTTGCATCTCAGCTAATTCAGTTAGACCGTTCAAAATTGGTATATGTAGGTTAATTAGGAAGGGCTGAAAGGGTGGGGAAGATATAGGCGTGCACCGCGCACACGGGACAGCGCTGCCGAAGGCAGTGGGGACCCGGTCCGACTTTTTAACCGATGAGAAATGATTTTTTTTTCATTTTCTTTTCTTAAGAAAAAAAATTTGATTTGAGAAGGAATATGTGCGCGTAGCGGGCGTATACCTTAACACGTGCGCGCGAAGCGCGCATGGGTCTGCGCTGCCGAAGGCAGTGGGGACACGGTGTGAGTCTTTACCAAATCAGAAATGATTTTTTTTTAGGGGGCACGAAGGGTCAGGGAAGGAATACGCGCGCGCAGCGCGTGTATTCCTTAACTTGAGCGCGCGCAGCGCGCATGGGACTGCGGTGCCGTAGGCAGTGAGGACCCGGTCCGACTTTGTACCCGATGAGAAATGATTTTTTTAATTTTCTTTTCTTAAGAATAAAAATTTGATTTGAGAAGGAATATGTGCGCGCAGCGCACGTATACCCTCACACGTGCGCGCGCAGCGCGCATGGGTCTGCGTTGCCGAAGGCAGTGGGGACCCGGTGTGAGTTTTTACCCGATCAGATTTTTTTTTTTTTTTTGAGGGGGGGGGGGGGGGCACGAAGGGTCAGGGAAGGAATACGCGCGCGCAGCGCGCACGGTGCTGCGCTGCCGAAAGCAGTGGGGAAACGGGCCGACTTTTTACCCAATCAGAAATAATTTTTTTTTTTAATTTCTTTTCTTGACACTAAAAGTTACTGGTAGTGATTCATTAATTTTAGTGATTCATTTGAAAATATTGACCCGCTAGCGGGCGAAGCTCGCTAGTCTATATTAATAAAATCAGACTTTTGTCTGTAAACTTGTATTACATATAGAAGAAAGTAATAAATAAATACTATATAAACATTACCGTGCTACACAACTTTATTGAATCTCTCCCTTGGCGGCTTTTGAATTTTTGTCAGCATATTAGTGATGATTTTTTTCTTTAAAATAATTTCTTGAAAAGGGGGAATCGTATTTTGGTGATACTTTTATCGGATATCTTTTCGCTAATTTGTATGAATTATTCATATTCTGTTTATATTTTTAACGGTTTTTAGGCTGAAAATAGTGCTTGAAATAAATTTTCTATTTTTAAAACTACATTTTTTTTCCCCTATAAAATTATCTGTTCAGAGAAAAATAGATTGTTTATGTGACTACTATTTCGGTTTAATTTCTTTAAATGACTATTTCTAAATTAAACGTCTTGGCGAAAAACATTCGGTTTATTTCAACGCCAAAGTTTAAAAATCGCCCAGTATGATCTATAAATAAAGCTGATAAAATAAATTTATAGTTCATAGAGTTTATTGTAGTAAAGAAACGCTACGCAGTCAAATGTGACGTCATGGGCAGTTTTTTTTTTTTTTTTTTTTTTTTTTTTAATAACAACTTGACAGTAAAAATCTACAATAGTTAAAGGGAAAAAAAAAAGAACAACATATAATAGTACCATAAACTATATTAACACTTTATCAATGTGTATAAAATTTGCAAAGTGATACTGAATGTAAACGTTTTTTTTTTCCCCTGACAGAAAAAAAAAAAAAAAAAAAAAACGAACTCGTAATTTTTTTTTTTTTTTTTTTTGGCAACAATTAAATTAAGGATAATTTTTAATGACTGTTTTTGCAGCTATTATGAAGTTAATATTGTCATATTTTAATTAATTAAAAGAAAACAAATCAAAAATTCGAAAATCGGGCTTTGAGGTGCACTAGGACCCCTCGGTGGGCACCTTCATGTCGAAACACGTGACTGTCCGAGCTACCGTCTTTGAGCTATGCTGTCCACACCAATGAGACATATAAAGTAGAGTGATAAATGGTAACCCTTGAGAAGGTCTATGATGAGTCATGTGACATGCTCTCCTTGCACCTGCGTATTCGATGGTTCTCTTGGTAACAGCTTATTTTCATTAAATTTCTATGGCAACAGTTTGGAGATTGTTCTTCGCATAAGTCATAAACACCAATGTTTTTGTTTACTTACGTAGTTTAATATTCTTTTGTTCTAAATCATTTTGATTTTGATTTTACGTCTCTTTTATTTCGTGTAGTTGAACTTTAACCGACAAAATGCTTAAAATTAGTTGAAAAATTATTATTTGTTGTTAAATTTAGCTCTTTAAAAGATTAAATTTTCTTTTATAAACACTTTTAAACTTTGTTGGGAAACGATGAAAAAAAAGGTATTTTATTATTTATTAAAATGTGAAATGTGTGTAAAATTATTTAAAAAAGAATTTATTTCGGTCATAGGACTGTCATGTTACCTAATAATAATGATAATTTGTCGAACTGATATTTTAAATGCCAAAATAGCGGTAAAAGGCCAAACACAGCAATCTATTCGAGCATGTCACGTGATTCATCTTGAACCACGGAAAGTTAATCCTTCATCCATTGAATCAGCAATTTAATTTATATAGGGCAGTTCCTTGTTTGTAAACAAACATCTCAACTTTTATGAGTGGTTGGCAAAAAGGCTTGGGAAAAGCATAGAGCGATGGCGGATCGTTATGCGGTTAGCAGTTAGCAATGGTGGGCGGGGCGCGGGAAAGTCGAGCGCGCTTTTTTGCCAACCACCAGACGTCATGAGGAAATGCTCTATATCTCGTTGGTCCACACACACACAAACATTGCCTTATATATAAGAAAAGGGCACGTGACGTCACTTGCAGTAAAATTATGGGTAAAGTGGCAAAACATTGGTATTTCCACCAATAGAGGTTGATCTTTTGCCACTCGAGAGTGGCAAAGATTGATTGACAGAGCATTTGTTTGTAAACATGCCCTTTCCTTATAGAGAGAGATTTTCTAATTTATTTTTCTCGTTTTAAGTAAACGTACATTTTTTTAAATTCTGTCAAAAAAAAAAAAAAAAAAAAAAAAAATGTTTTGAATTAAAATACTGACATCGGAAATTTATCCTGGATAAAATTTAAGATATTCTTAGGTAACTTATAAGTTGGTTATTTGTAAAGTACCATGTAAACACTGTTAAACAAAAATTTCCCGTTTCATTTTATTAATTCAAAACGACATTATTTTCCGGTCCCCCTAATATATACATTTATATATGCATTACGTTTTCGTTTTATTACCATCCTCACAGTTTTTTACTTCCTTATACAAAGTATAAGGAAGTATAGTAATCCCGATTTGCGAAATGGATTTTGTATTTCACATTGCTCGAAAACGAATGATCGCTGAATGTTGCTTATTTATACGTGTGACTTTCATGATGTCTAGTTGCACACCTGCAAGTGTCATCTTAACAAGAGCTCTCGTTTTAGAGATATAAGGGATTTTACACGATTTTTCGTGACGTCTGTATGTGTGTGTGTGTGTCTGTGTGTGGGTATGTCGCATAACTCAAAAACGGTTGGACGTAGAAAGTTGCGAATTGGTACATAGGTTTGTTATAACATCTAGTTGTGCACCTCCCTTTTTGGACTTTCTATGATTTTCCGTTTTGAAGATATTTAGGAAAATTAGGTTCATAATGACAAAAATTTGGCCATAATGTATCAAAAAACGGTAATAACTCAAAAACAGTTTAGACAAATCTTGCAATTTAACTGACTTTCCGATTAGCTAGACATTTGAAACTTTCAGAAAAGCTCGGAACACGTTGACAATGCATTTTTTTAATATTTTTAGCCAACTGTTTCCGATACCTGCTGCCTTCAGCAGCGTTTATGCGATTCAACAGAAAATTTATTTAACTAACTTCCCGACTAGCTAGACATTTGAAACTTTCAGATTAGATCAGAACACGGTGAAAATGCATTTTTTAAATACTTTTAGCCAACTGTATAGGGTCCCTGCTGCCTTCGGCAGCGTTACCAGTTCAAATCTTGGAATCGATTTGTAACTAACTTCCCGACTGGCTAGACATTTAAAACTTCCGGAAAAGCTCAAAATACGGTGACAATGCATTTTTGAAATATTTTTGGCCAATTGTTTCGGGTCACTGCTGCCTTCGGCAGCGTTTACATGGTTCAACAGAAAATTTATTTAACTAACTTCCCGACTAGCTAGACATTTGAAACATTCAGAATAGTTCAGAACACGGTGAATATGCATCTTTTTAATACTTTTAGCCAACTGTTTCAGGTCCCTGCTGCCTTCGGCAGCGTTTATATGGTCCAACAAAAAAATTATTTAACTAACTTCCAGACTAGGTAGACATTTGAAACTTTCAGAATAGTTCAGAACATGGTAAAATTCCTTTTTTTAATACTTTTAGCCAATTTTTTCGGGTCCCTGCTGCCTTCGTCAGCGTTACCAGTACAAATCTTGCAATCGGTTTTTAGCTAACTTTCAGAAAAGCTCAGAACACGGTGATAATTCATTTTTTTTTTATATTTTTAACCAACTGTTTCGGGTCCAATGACAATGTTTTTTAACATTATGTATATTTCTAAAAGTGTATAAGGAAGTCATGTGGTGCCCACATCAGATTTTTTCTTTTTCTTTTTCTTTTCAAAATTTTGCTCAATATAGATTTAAATTTATATTTCGAAACAAACATTTTCGTAACACATGTTTATACCTTATTCTCAAGGAAAAGAAAAGAAAAAAAAAACATACTTTCGTTTGATTTTACCGACAGGAACATATGTTGCTTTCCCTCTCTGTCAAAAAGCTAATGTATGAGACGTTTTCCTTTTTTAATAGTTCTTACAGAAAAGAAAAAAAAAATTATACAGACACGACATTATTTCATTATTTAAAACATGAAAATCTGACATTGACAGATTTTAATTTAGTGCCAGAGGCCTACTGCTAAACTTGTTAATATCGACAAATTCTTCTTTAGTTAATTCGTGACGATCTAAATTCCATGATAAAGTTTTCATTAAATCAAACCAATGTGTTTCAGCTGCAGATACTGTAACAAATAACGTTGGAAGTCCAAACTGCCTTATAGCCGCAAAACAACGTTTTTTCTCTTTTTCCCAATGAGGGGGAGGTGTGCCTTGGGGGGGACTCATGCCAAAGGTGTGCCTTGGGGGGGGGACTCATGTCAAAGTTGTACCTTGGGGGGGACTCATGTCAAAGTTGGGCCTTGGGGGGACTCATGTCAAAGTTGTACCTTGGGGAGGGGGGACTCATGTCAAAGTTGGGCCTTGGGGGGACTCATGTCAAAGTTGTACCTTGGGGGGGACTCATGTCAAAGTTGGGCCTGGGGGGGACTCATGTCAAAGTTGGGCCTGGGGGGGACTCATGTCAAAGTTGGGCCTTGGGGGGACTTCATTCAATAAACCGACTGAAATAGGCCCTTAGCACTATTAAGAGTGTATTATAAAAATTCGACAACGCTGTACCGACTGAAATAGGGGTACCTTGGGGGGGACTCATGTCAAAGTTGTGCCTTGGGGGGACTTCATTCAATAAATCCCCATTCAATAAACCGACTGAAATAGGCCCTTAGCACTATTAAGAGTGTATTATAAAAATTCGACAACGCTGTACCGACTGAAATAGGGGTACCTTGGGGGGGGACTCATGTCAAAGTTGTGTCTTGGGGGGACTTCATTCAATAAATCCCCATTCAATAAACCGACTGAAATAGGCCCTTAGAACTAATTAAGAGTGACGTATAAAAATTCGACAACGCTGTACCGACTGAAATAGGGGTACCTTGGGGGGGACTCATGTCAAAGTTGTGCCTTGGGGGGACTTCATTCAATAGATCCCCATTCAATAAACCGACTGAAATAGGCCCTTAGCACTAATTAAGTGTGTATTATAAAAATTCGACAACTGTACCGACTGAAATAGGCCTCTAGCACTAAAAAAGACAGCAATTAAGTTATGGATAAAATTAAAATGGCTAATTTATCAGAAATTAGAAGGTTATTATTTTCACATTTTAATTAATTAAAAGAAAACTAATCAAAAAATCGAAAATCGGGCCTCGAGGTGCATCAGGCGAGGTCATTACGAACCTCCATGCAAATTTGTGTAGCTCAGCAATCAGCCGTTTTACTAAGAAGCTCTGGAAATACATACACAATGACACACACACACACAAACATCTTATTTTATTATATGTATAGATAGATACTGGCATGAATATCATAGACTATGATTTTTCCAATTTAAAAAATTCGTAAGTTATTTGGAATTTACGATTTACTTAACATAGCAGAATAGTGCAAAATTGAGCATAAAGTTCATTTTTAGGATCATAAATATATCAGACAACTTCAAAATAACATTTATGATATACTTGTTTGAGCATGATTGACTACAAATTTTCTAATAGGAAAATTTTGTAAGTTATTCGTAATTTAAGATTTTATCAACATAGCGAAATTGAAAATTTTTCATATAAATAGGAATTTTGAGGATTGTTGAATTGGAAATAGTAGCATGAAAACTAAACAGCGGAATTGACCCTGATAAAATAAATTAATAGATTAGAATAAGATAAATGTATCTAAATGAACGGTAGATAGCCTATTAGACGGGGATTTCATTCTGTCACTGTGTCAAACTTTGGTCAAATTCATTTCTCTTAACATGATTATAATATTTCTCGCACTAGAAATTTATGAGAACATAAATATGATGGGGAACTGAGCAGAGTCCACCTATGCCAACTAGTTTAATAAAATGGCGGATATCTTAAGTTAAGCGGGGCCACTTGAAATCAGCCTACCACTTGAAAATTTAAAATCACGGTAACTTCCGAAATAATACTCCAAATCGAAACAAATTTGGACAGTGTTTTAACTTATCTTATGAATGTCTTGGATTCTTACCAAGTTGCTCCCCATTTTGTTTTCAAGTGGAGACCACTTGAAAATTTCAAATTCAAGTTGTAAAATGCGTATTCCGAATTTTTTTTAATTTTGATGTATACATAGACCATATAAGTGTCTCAATCAACTTTATTAATGAACTTTATCCGTCATTTTTAACAAAGTACGGATTTTGTGAAGTAAGCGAAACAACTTGAAATTAAGCTACCACTTGAAAATTTACAAACATAAGTATTTAAATTCTGATCCAATTCGAACCAAAGTTGATCAGTGATCTTATTATATAATTATCTTGGATGAGTTCCCTGGGAAAATTGTTCCAACTTGTTGTTTCCAAGTTGCAGCCACTTGAAATCATGCTTGCACTTGAAAATGTGCTATTAAGATAACATTTAAAATACTATATTGATTCATACAAAAGTTGGATAGGGAATTTAAGGTTGAAATATCTTGGATACATTCGCTTGGTAACTTGATCCGCAATTTTATTTCCAAGTGGCAGCCACTTGAAAATGTGTCATTGTGATAACTTTTGTAATACTAAATCAATTCACATCAAATTTGGGTAGTGGATTTACCATTCATATATTACAGATAAGTTCGCTGGGCATCTCACTCTGTTTTTTTTTTTTCCCAAGTGGTGGCCACTTGAAAATTTCTTATCACAATAATTTTTGAAATACTGATCTAATTTAAACCAAAGCTGGACATTGAACTTACCATACAAATATCTTGTATGGTTTCGCTGGACAAGTTGCTTTGCCATTTTGTTTCCAAGTTGCAGTTACCTAGACTACCACTTTAAAATTTGTCATAACAATAACTTTTAAAACACTGAACTGATTCGAACCACAGTTTGACTGCGAACTTATGCTTTAAATATCTTGGACGAGTTTGCTGTTCAATTTGCTCCATGATATTGTTTCCAAGTGGCGGCCACTTGAAAATTTGTTTTTACGGTAACTTTTGAAATACTTAACAAATTCAAACCAAAGTTGAAAAATGGATTTAGCATTCGAATATCACCAGGTCCATTATCTATCACCAAGTCCATTAATAATTTGTAGCAACCATTTTGTTTCAAAATGGCAGCTACTTGATAAGGAAAAGGAAATCAACCTACCCTTCCGAATGATCCAGAAGGACTTGTTCTATCATAATTTGAAGTCAAATTTGTTTTCAAATGTCTAAATAAAGTGTCTGATATAAGAAATTGATACGTTGTAGAGGAATAAATTTCATATCTGTCATCCTTGGCGGAAAAAAATTATCGCCAAATTATCTGGTGAACATATTTAATTCCTTTCAAAAATCATGGTTATTTTAACAACTTATATTAAGAGAGTAATGAGTAATGTGAAACAATATTTCGTACAATATATATTACGAAAATATACATCTGACATGTATATTTTCGTATTACGTTTTTGATCGCCAAATACAAAAAACGCCTAGGATGACAGAGTTTTGAAATTTAAAATTAAAATTTTGTCAATTCGACAGCAAAATAACTCAATCTAACACATGCATACGATAACTAAATACATATCTATACCCAAATACGGGGATTAAAATCGGAAAAAAAATTTCCTCGATTTTTAATATTTTTTTACAAAAAGTCCAATGGGCGATTAACATAGGAAATCTTTTTCTTGCATCCACGGGCGGTCCGTGACGTCACACTTCGCTTGCGTATTGTCTATTTTAATTGTCTATAACTGCTATATTATTGCTCTATTACTGGATTAATTGTCTATTACTGAGCACGGCCCTACTAGATCACTCTACGCCAAAGTGAAAGCGGCCGTAACAAAACTACAACGATCAAAGGTTGCCGCGGAATCGATTTTCAGGGTCGGCAACGAGCGCCGTCTATTTTCCCAGCTTTAGCAAACGTGAAAAATGCCAATGAATATGAAATATTCATCCATGGTTCAACAAAATAATAATATATGTATATAATATAATTTAAACAAGTCCTTCCGGCTTATTCGGAAGGGTAGGTTGATTTCTTTTTCCTTATCAAGTAGCCGTCATTTTGTTTCAGAATGGCGGCTACAAATTCTTAACGAATTAGTAGAAATATTGATGTAGGCTATCTACATGTGGAGTTTTAAGCAAATCGGTTCATAAATACCTTTTTATGTGAATTTAAAATTTTCAAGTGGCCGGCACTTGGAAACAAGATGGTGGGCCAAGTTGACAAATATAGTAAATGTATTTGTGAGACAAGACTGTAGTTGGAATTAATTCAGAATCTCAAAAGTCATCGTGTTGAAAAATTAAGTGGCTGCCACTTGGATGAAAATAGCAGAAAAAGTTGCTCAGTGAACTAATTAATCTAACATATTGTTGCAAATTAGAAAATATATATATATTTTTTTTTTTGTAGAAATTCTTTCAAAGAGGCTTAGTAAGTTGATTAAATGTTAATTTTCTGCATTTCTAGTTTGTTTTAACGTTAAAATAACCTAATTTTCCCTTAAAAACGCATTAAAAAAGCTCCAATAAGGCAGGTAATGGATTTGGCGCCAAATTTGGCGATTTTTCCCTTTGGCGACTTTTTTGGCGACTTTTGGCGAAAAAATTCATAGTTCATTAATAAACTTCTTTGAGACACTTATAGAGTCTAAGTATACATCAAAATTCAAACAAATTCGGAATACGCTTTTTACAATTTGAATTTGAAATTTTCAAGTGGTCTCCACTTGAAAACAAAATGGTGGAGCAACTTGGTTAAGAAACTTATCCAAGATATGCATAACGCAAGTTAAGACACTGTCCAAATTTCGTTCAATTTGTAGTATTATTTCGGAAGTTATCGGGATTTTAAATTTTCAAGTGGTAGCCTGATTTCAAGTGGCCCTGCTTAGCTTAAGATATCTGCCACTTTATTAAAAATGGCGGATACGTTCATTAATAAACTTCATTGAGACACTTATATAATCTATGTATGCATCAAAATTCAAAAAATTCGGAATAGGCTTTTTACAATTTGAATTTGAAACTTTCAAGTGGTCTCCACTTGAAAACAAAATGGTGGAGGAACTTGGTTAAGAAACTCATCCAAGATATTCATAACACAGGTTAAGACGCTGTCCAAATTTGGTTCGATTTGGAGTATTATTTCGGAAGTTATCGTCATTTTAAATGTTCAATTGGTAGCCTGATTTCAAGTGGCCCCACTTAACTTAAGATATCCGCCACTTTGTTAAAAATGGCAGATAAATTTCATTAATAAAGTTCATTTAGAACCTTATGTAGTCTAGATTTACACAAAAATTCAATCAAATCTTGCTTTAAATACGCTTTTTACAATGTGGGTTAGAAATATTCAAGTGGCTGCCACTTGAAAACAAAAAGTCGGTGCAACTTGTTTAACGAACTCATTAAAGATATTTTTAAGATCAGTTCACTGTCCAAATTTGGCTCGATTTAGAGTGTTATTTCGGGAGTTATCGTGATGACAAAATTTTCATTATAGATAGATAGATAAACGAAGTGATTGCAATAGGTCGATTTCTAAAGAAATCATCCTAAAAAAGACACAATTTAAAATTATTTTTATAAAAGTAGTAAAAGTACAGCAGAATTTTCCGATATATTCTAATGACACCCACTTTCTCTAGAATTGATTCTAGGATATAATAATAGAGAATAGAAATATGTATATGTATATATATATATATTATTCATTTATTTATTTTTGTCTTTCTAATTCTTATTTATTTTATTTCATGCAAAACAGAAATTGGAAGAAGAGTATCTTTTATTTAAGAGAAAACGAATAACGTCATTTATTATTTTTTAATGAATTGATTTAAAATTATTGCCACAATGGACTCTTCCCAGTTTCGTCTGCTCAATCATGTGATAGAGGAAAACGAATAATCGAATTCAATTAAATATTGTTCTTAAGAACAAAAATGTTAATATTTAATATAAAATTAAATTAAATTAATATGGTGCATTTGTAAACAGTAGAATAGTTGTATTTGTAAATTTAATAATTTTTTAAAAACACTTTATGTGTTTATTTATTTTCAACTGTAAGAATTGATTTTTGTATGTTCTAGTGTAACTGTTACATTAACTGATCTAGCAATAAATAATAGTTTGTTCTTCTGGAATGTTTATGGATTATAATTTGAATTTTAAAATGTTTTCATTTAATTTAATTGCATAAAGGTGTTACAACAAGTTAATTAACTTAGTTACTGGGCTAAATGGATTTACGCACTACGATATTGCACTGTCACTGATTTAAGTACCAAAAATCAGAGTATTTAACATGTTCTTCATGAACATCAATAACAAATATAAACTAAATGATGATTGTAAATGTATACAGCAAACAAAAAATGATGAATAATGATATAAGAATAGAAAAATAAGAATAGAAAATATGTTATTTCAGCAACCGCTTCGTCTGCTATTTGTTTTTCCTCTATCATGTGACCTCTGACGTCAGGTGGGAAGAGCCCATTATTTTTATGATTCATATATTTTTGCGTATCTGAAGATTGCATTTTAAATTTAATTAAATCAATTTAAATTCTCTGCAAACGGAAAAAAAAAAAAACGAAAAAACTAATGTAACTTTATGTACAAAACTAAGTTAGTTCTGTGGCGGCACCCCTAACTTCCAATGCATTTGATTCAAGAAAAATCTTCGATTGTTACGGCCGTTTTCACAACGTTGGCGCCTAGGAGTGATCTAGTAGGGCCGTGACTGGAGATTAATCTCCAGATATGAATATTATATGAAAGTGATAAATCTTTATAATGCTAAATGTGAACAGTTAGAGAGGAAGTTCCAACATAAGAAAGTTCATTTTGTGTTTAATAAATTATAGGGGTGTAATGTTGACATTGGATGCCAAAATAAAAGGGATAAATTTAACTTAGAATAAAAATTTAATGCAAACTACTATTTTCAGCGAGTAAACTTTAGTGATAATTATCAGAGACTTCTTATCTAATCAGAAATAATGTGAAATTAAATAATTTGATATTGGATAAAATAGGACTGGAATCCTTAGTAGAAATTTTTCTACTGAATTCCTTAGTAGTTAAAAAATTGCTAAAAAAAATTTAACTGAATCCAATATTTTGATTGCAGCAAAGCTGGGTAGACAAGTAATATAAATATAAATCATTAAAAATGCCTTAATTAATGCTGAATTATTATTTTCTGAATAACCTCTAATAAAAGGCAACCTCTCTTAATTGCTTTTTTTTTCTACAGTGAGGTTGCCTTTTTAGAGAGGTTTCACTGTACTTTAATATAATATTTTGATCCAAGTGTGAAATGAATGTAGGTCCTAACTCCATGTATTTTTCCCCCGCATGTGATTATCCACCACGAGAGAGTTAAAAAAAATTTCTAGAACAAAAAAAAAATTATATAATTTTAAAGGCGACTGTGCGTGCTTGGTAATTTTTTATTCAATTTATTTCAAATTTTCATTAATAGAACTTTTTTTTCTTTTCAAACAATTTCTAAGTTTTTGGTTTTTGATATTTTGCATTGTATAAAACAATCACCAATCTAAGTAGTATGTCTCAAAAATTAAAAATCCCTGCAAAAATTGGAACCACTATTAAGAAAGCCATCCGCAATCTTGATGAACCTAAAGGATCGTCTTTTGCGGCTATCAAGAAGTATTTGATGTCTGTTTACCAGACCAGTGACGATGTACCTGATTCAACAAGTATCAAACTGTATTTAAAAGATGCAGTCGACAAAGGTGATCTGTTGAAGCTAGATAATGCCAAGTATAAGGTTAAAGAGACTGCAAGACGTAGGAGATCACGAAGATCCAAGAGCAGATCTAGATCTAGGAAACGTTCAGGCGGAAGACGGCGCTCCCGATCTGGCGGTAGGAAACGTAGACGTTCTCGATCTGGAAGTAGGAAACGCAAGCGCTCTGCCAGCGGAAGAAGACGTAAACGTGCCACTTCCGGACGACGAAGAAGATCAAGACGATCAAAAATGCCTGTTGAAGATGAATAAGCATGTCTGACAACTTTGTGAAATTTTCAGTATGACAGAACTCATTTAATTTTATTTGTAATAACTTCTGAACAAAATCCTATAGATATAATGAACCAGATCAGTCAAATAACAGAGAATATGCAATAAAAGAAAGTTAATTATTTAATTATGATGTTTTCTGTGTTTTTAATGTATTTTTAATGTAACATAAATTAAAATTAAACAGAAGGAATTAAAATAATTAAACAGTTAAATATTTCGATTTAAATTTTTTAAATAGATGTGATCTTTTAAAATAAGATGCACTTTGGCACGGTTTTGGCTAAATTTTATGGAACCATACATATTGCATTGTAGCAAAATAAAGCAAAGAAATATAGTCAGTAAAACGTTATTGGCACAGATAAGGAAACATCTTTAAATTAGCGCCCTTATGTATTTTTTTTTAATTTTGGCGCCGATGTAGATTGGTTGTTATACGCCGAGAACTTTATTTTACTAAAACCATTTAATTAGCCGTGTGCTGTAAATACATTACAAAATACAGCAAAGAAATTAGTGAAATAGAAAAAAATAAAATAAAATAAAGTTTCCATTCCTAATGTGATTAGATCATTTTTGAGATTTTTTTTTTTTTTCAATTTTCTTCTGTAAACGTCATTTTAACTTAACCGCAAATGATAAAAATAATCAAAATGTGAAACATTGTTAAAAATTAACGAAAAAATGCAATAACATATAATCGTAATGATGGTACAAGTGGGATATTTGTCCAAAATGTTTTGGCGCGGTTTTAGCGATAACGGTGTCTTAGATTCTTTGGCATTCTGGTTTGGCATCCCGCTTGCCGTTATTTTAGAGAACTGTATGACATCGCAAATTTATCAATCTACGCTTGCCAGTGAAGTGCTGTTCTATATACCAGGTTGATTTTTCTATTATACTATTATTTTAGCTTCTTTTTTAACACGCTTTTATTAAATTGGCATGATGTAACTAATGTTAAAATGTTTCCTCTCCATTGTTAAAGTTTTCCTCTATTACTTTGATGACTGAAATGTACAAATAATTTCCACCGGAACCATTCATTTATAGGGATTTATTAATTGATATTATACGGATTATTAATTTTAGTTAAATATATTAACTAATACTGTATGGACAATTAATCCCTTTATTAGAGAAATTATTACTTGTGAAAACTTAAATGAAAACAGCTATGATCTGAACAGTGTCAAAATAATCCATATTTTACTAAAATCTAATAATAAAATACTTAAAAGAAAATATTCTTCTCAACTTTGTGAATTAAAACCATACTTTATTCCCATTTTTAATTTCAAAAGTATACACAATAGGAATTATTCAACCTTCCGAATTTCAAAACAATTCTGTTAAACGAAAGAAAAGAAATTATCAATAATGTTGCGTACTTGGGGGTTCGTGAGTTGTCAGAGAATGAAAGGCCAAACTTAAAAAAATTCAATAATTTATTCACAGAAAGTTCCAGAAAAATACAGGCCTATAAATCACGTATCAGCTTCAATTCAACCAGTAAACACAGCTTAAACAACAGCTGTCAATAGAAAATCCACAGTACAAACTGTATAGCAATAACACATAAAGCAAGTCTCTTTCAAAGAGGCTTAAGCAATGCAAGCATTAGCGGAAGCTGGCTGAGAACTGAACTGACTGCCATGGCGAAAAAAACAGCACTTATTACCCCTGTAGAAAAGTGTGGAAAGTTCCAGAAATTTCCATATCTCATCAGCCAATGAGATTAGAGCTTCCATATTTGGTATATCTCTAATAAGTATTTTCTCGCCAAGGTCACCAAAAAAATAGCCAAGGTGGGGAAAAGTCGCCAAATATGGCGCCAAATCCATTACCTGACTTATTGGGGCTTTTTAATGCGTTTTTAAGGGAAAATAAGGCTATTTCAACGTTAAAACGACTAGAAATGCACAAAATTAGCACTTTATCAACTTACTAAGCCTCTTTGAAAGAATTTATACAAAAATAAACACAATTATTTACAATTTTGTAACACTGCCCCCTCCCAAGGACTGCACGTCCCGGGCAGTGCAACCCTTGGTCAAGAGGCGAAACTAAACAAATTTACACAATCTAAAATACAAAAACTAAGTTGCATATAACGATAAAATAGAAATGTAAATCAAGTGAGAAATATTTACAAAATTCACAAATATCTACAAATATTTATATACAAATATTTACATTACGCATGCGCAAATTTTACCAGCATTTACATTTTAAATTTTAATATTACCGTTAATTCTGATACTTGGCTAGCCTGTTATAGTGCACCACCTTCGGTTTTGATGAAGGTGTTTTAGTGATCAGCACCACTACATCATTCAGCCATTTTAAGACTGCGTACGGTCCGTCCCAGTTGCACTGTAACTTGGGAGAGAGTCCTTTGCGTCGAACAGGATTCCACAACCAGACCTTGTCTCCTTTCTCGAACTCATGTTGAGTAGCCTTTAGATCGTACCTTGACTTCATTTTCTCCGTTGCCATGTGAATCCGCTCCAGAGCACTGTTGTGTACGTCCTCAAATCGTGGCCGAAGATCTTCGATGTACTCCTCGGGCGATGAAGGCGCATCGGGTGGACAACCAAACAGGAGATCACAAGGGAGATGAAGTTCACGTCCAAACAGCATCTGGGCTGGAGTATAGCCAGTGGTTTCAAGGACGGCACTTCGATAAGCCAGCAGGAACAAAGGCAACTTCCAAGTCCCAATCTTGCTGGTTCCTTGATACTAGAAGAGAGAGGTTATTCAGGATGGTACGGTTGAACCTCTCAACCATGCCATCTGATTGGGGATGTAAGGGTGTTGTGTGGATTTTGTCTATGCCGAGTAGTTGACACAGTCCTTTGAAAACAGCAGAGGTAAAGTTTGTACCTTGGTCGGCATGAAGTTGAAGGGGCGTGCCGTACCTTGACACCCATTGCTGCACTAGGACCTCCGAAACTGTGCATGCCTCTTGATCGGAAATAGAATATGCCTCAGGCCACTTGGGGAAATAGTCCATCACGACGAGGATGTATTTATTTCCACTGGAGGTCCGCAGCAAACAAGATGTCGAGCGCAATCCGTTCAAATGGTGCTCCCACGTTATCCCGTTGCAGTCTTACTCGACTTCTTTTCTGCGGGCCTTTACGTGCCGCACAAGCATCACAGGATTTACACCATTTCTCCACATCCCCCTTGCCTTGCACCAGTAGAAGCGTTCCCGAACTTTCTGCATTACCCCAAAATGACCTCCAGTATAGCTACTATGCAGTTGTTCTAAAACATCTGGAATTTTTTATCTTGGTAATACAATCTGCCATCTGAAGCTTTTCCCACCATCAGATTCCCACTTTCTGGATATGAAGAGCGTCCCAAAGTGCCCAATAACTTTTCGTAATTGGACTAAATCTGGAAATGTCCTGCCAAGTAGGTCTGTTTCTGGTCGTCTCCTTCAGCTGTAATATTGGCTTTATGTTATTATCTTCCAACTGGGCTTGTCTAAGTTCTTCGTCACTCGATGGGTCGGGATTTTGTTCTGATGGTGTTGAGACAGTAACTTGGCAGGCAACCGAATTTATCGACAGGTATTTCTGTTCGGCTCTAGAGCAGTACTTGTAGCTTTCTGAGCAGGGCTTCCGTGAGAAGGCATCTGCATTACCATGTAGAGTCCCTTTACGATGACGTATATCGAAGTCATATTCCTCGAAACGTTGTATCCACCTGGCAATCTGTCCTTCCGGGTTCTTGAACTGAAGCAACTACGTTAAAGATGCATGGTCAGTCCGGAGCAGGAATCTTCTGCCGTAGAGGTAATGATGGAAATGTTCTATGGCTTTTACGATGGCGAGTAGCTCTTTCCTGGTAGTACAGTAATTTCGCTCTGGTTTAGACAGGCATTTACTCCAATAGGCAATGACATGTTCTTGACCATCAATTTCCTGCGACAGAACAGCACCGACACTCTCATGGCTGGCATCTGTATCAAGTATGAACTGTCTGTCGGGCTGTGGATACGTCAAGATAGGCGATGATGTTAAGGCCTCTTTAAGTCGCTTGAACGCTTTTTCACATTCATCTGTCCACAGGAACTTCTGTTTGGCTTCCGTCAGCTTGTGGAGTGCTCTGGCAATATTTGAGAAACAATTGACAAACTTCCTGTAGTAAGTGCATAACCCCAGGAAACTTCGTAGTTGGTGTACATTTTCAGGGCGACTCCAGTTCTCGACTGCAGAGATCTTCTCTGGATCAGTTCTCACACCTTCGGCAGAGATGATATGGTCGAGGTAGCTCGCTTCACGAAGGAACAAGTTACACTTGCATGGATTTAATTTGAGGTTAGCCATTCTGAGTTTCTCCAGCACCTTTCCGATGTTTCATAGATGGTTTTCAAAGGTGCGCCCCACAATGATAATATCATCCAAATACACCAGACAAGCTTCATAGGAAAAGTTTTTTTAGCACTGTCTCCATCAGGCGTTCGAAGGTGGCAGGTGCATTACATAATCCAAATGGCATAAATTTAAATTGCCACAGTCTTTGTCCCGTGGTGAATGCAGTCTTCTCACGATCATCAGGATGTAATTCTACTTGCCAGTAACTGCTCTTCAGATCTAAAGTCGAGAACCATTTATTGCCAGCAAGTGTGTCTAATGTGTCGTCAATTCTGGGAAGAGGGTAACTGTCTTTCTTCGTGATGTCATTCAAACGACGATAATCCACGCAAAATCTTGTTGAACCATCCTTTTTTCGCACCAGTACTATGGGAGAGGCCCAAACACTCGTTGATGGCTCGGTGACGTCATTGTGCTGCATTTCATTTAGAAGTTCAGTGACCTCTTCCTGTTTAGCAAATGGAAGCCTTCTTGGATGTTGTTTGATTGGAGAATTATTTCCTGTATCAATTCTGTGCTGGGTGATGTTCGTTTTCCCGACGTCTTCAGGTGTTCGAGAAAAAAGGTTCATAAATTCTTGGAGTAGCTACTCCGCAACACATCTCTGTTGCTTTCCTAACTCTACATTCTTAAGTAGTTCCGTAGTTAATTGCTCAGAAGACTTGAATTCGGTTGATTGCTTGGGGCGGTTGATGCATGTAACAGGAGTGCAGTTTACTAACACCTCATCCTTCTTCACTGTCCGGACCTTATCGCTGATGTTTGTGACTGTCACAGGAATAGTACTCTTTGAGAGATCAACTAGAGATGAAGCTACCAGAACTCCTCTTGGGCTATTGTCTGTATTCGGGTATTCAATCAGTCCATAGCGGAAGTATTGCTTAGTAGGAGGTGTTCCTGAAACTATTGTCTGTGTGTGTGGAGGGATGGAAATTTCCGACTTGGCTGTTATCTGGCAAATTGGCTGAATGTTTTGATTTTCAGTGTTGAACACAGCTATGTCTTTTGAACTTGAATGCAGTTCATTATTCTTGAAGTCCAATTTAAAGTTAAATTTACTTAGGAAATCAGCTCTAATGATTACAGGATCTCTTATATCTGCCCCATATGCCATATGATGGTAACTGGCATTTCCAAAAATGATGGTCAAGTTCATTTTTCCATATACTTTGACTTCGTTTCCGGTCACAGTCTGGAGCTTAAGACAGGGCGGCGTCCAAATGATCTTCCCTTTTAATTCTTGAGCCAAATAGGTTCTAATGGTGGTTACGTTGGCTCCAGTATCCAGAATCATACGGCAGGTGGTGTAGTTAACTTGGCCATAAACGTAAAGTCCATTATCGCCGCCACTCACCGATGAAACATGAAATACTGTAAATTGGGCTCTTTAATTTCAGGCAACCTCCGCCCCGCGAGATGGACTTCTTCTAGTTTCCCTGAAGTGATGGTGAAGCCGGGTGATTTCCTTTAGTTGGTCGTAGAGGGTAGTTTCTCTTCACATGAGCATCCCCTCCACAGCCCCAGCATTTTATCTTCCGATATTTCCAATATTTCCTTATTATTTTCCAGGCTGCGCAATCTCCTTAAGATCTCTGCGAGACTTCTCTTCATTTCATTTTCATCAGCAGGCGTATTATTTAATGAGACTGCTCTTATGGTATGGCGGTCTTTACGTGAGGCTTGTTGGGCTGCCTCTGTCCTAAGTGCATAGCCTAAAGCTGATTCTACGTTAATGATGTTGGAGAGTCTCAGCGCTTTTAGAATTTCTGGATCCCGAACAGCATCGATAAAGTACTGAAGAGCTAAGTCGTTTCGAGTGTCAGCATGACAGTCTGAGAATGCTAGGTGTGACAGTCTCTGAATGTCCGCTGCCAGCTCTTGCAAACTTTCGCCCGTTTTCTGGTAACGGGATTTTAGCTGGAGGCGACTATAGTCCTTAGAACACTTCTCTCCGAACCGTAGCTCCATTGCTCTAGTCAGAGCCTCGAAGTCGTTCCTTTCTTCTTTAGAAACATCTCTCAGTATCTCGGCTGCATCTCCCCGTAATGCTGCTGTTAAGTAGACTGACTTGGCTGTAGAGTCCCAGCCGTTAGCTTCGGCTACGATGGAAAACTGCGCCTTATATACATGCCAGGAGGAACTGTCGTCGTAGGTGGATAGCTTAATAATTTCCTAATTCTGGATTCTTCTCTCTTCCTTTTCAGTTTCCTGGGGCATGGATTCTAACTTTTCTTTCACTTTTCTCTCCAGATCTTCTTCTATTCTCTTCAATTTACCTTCTATCTCTGAAAACCTTCCTTTCAGTTCCTGATCAAAATTTTCTTTAACGTTCTCCTCGAAACTCCGTTTTATCCTCGTAACACTCTCTTCAACCTTCATAACATTTTCTTCTATCTTCATAGCTTTCTTTTCAAAATTCTCTTCTATTTTGAAAACTTTCTCTTCAAAATTTTCTTCAATCTTTATAACTTTTTCTTCTGTTCCATCTATTCTGTTTTCCACATCTGATAACTTACACTCTATCACTTCTTTCACGTTTACTACGTCGTCTCTCACTGATGATAGTTCTTTCTTCATCTAATCTTGATTAGATTTAATTTCTTCACCCAAACTGTCTTTCATTTCCTTCATTTCTTCAGTCAAGCCGTCTTTCGATTCTTTTTGTCCGGTGTCCATACTTTCTTTCATTTCTCTTTGCCCTGTTTCTATTTTCTCTATCAATCCGGTGTCCATCTTTTCCTGTCCGGTTTTCACTTCATTTATCTGGGTAGCTAAGCATTCTAGAAGTTTCTTCATTTCCTGCTCCATAGTTCTAGTTATCACCATTCACAAACAATCCCACTTCTGACACCAGAAATGTTGCGTACTTGGGGGTTCGTGAGTTGTCCGAGAATGAAAGGCGAAACTTACAAAAATTCAATAATTTATTCACAGAAAGTTCCATAAAAATACAGGTCTATAAACCAAGCATCAGCTTCAATTCAGTAAACACAGCTTAAACAACAGCTGTCAATAGTAAATCCGCAGTACAAACTGTATAGCAATAACACATAAAGCAAGTCTCTTTCAAAGAGGCTCAAAGCAATGCCAGCATTAGCGGAAGCTGTCTGAGAACTGAACTGACTGCCTTGGCGAAAAAGACAGCCCTTATATACCCCTGTAGAAAAGTGTGGAAATTTCGAGAAATTTCCATAATCTCATCAGCCAATGAGATTGGAGCTTCCATATTTGGTGTATCCCTAATAAGGATTTTCTCACCAAGGTCGCCAAAAAATTGCCAAAGTGGGAAAAAGTCGCCAAATTTGGCGCCAAATCCTTTACCTGCCTTATTGGGGCTTTTTAATGCGTTTTTAAGGGAAAATAAGGCTATTTCAACGCTAAAACGACTAGAAATGCACAAAATTAGCACTTTATCAACTTACTAAGCCTCTTTGAAAGAATTTATACAAAAATAAACACAATTACTATTTATAATTTTGTAACAATATTTATCGATTAAGATCACCGTTACATGAATAGGTAAACTGGACTTACCTCATTACTTTACCAAAGAACGATCATATATAGGATTTCGATGCATGACTATTTCTCTAGCCCACTAGTAAAAAAACTTTATACTTTAGGAAAAATGCCCCAGAACGAAAAATGATCTTTTTGATCCTTAGTCACAATATAAAGAAGTTCCTCTCTTTGTCTCCAAAAAAAAACCTCCCCCGCAATTCTTTCTTGTTCCGCCTCCTCCCTCTCTCTCTCTCTCTCTCTCTCTTTTTTTTTTTTTTTTTTTTTTTTTTTAACTCTCCAACATTTTTATTCATTCTTCTTCTTTTTTAACTCTCCAACACTTTTATTCATTCTTCTCTTTTTTACCTAT